>CALNHX010000536.1:0-320186 GCA_940337035.1 Agriotes lineatus
GGGACATATGGGACATCTAATACGCCTGGGACATTAAGGATATATAAGACCTTTGGGACATCTGGGACGTCTGGGACGTTAGGGACATATGGGACATCTGGGACGTCTGGGACTTTAGGGACATATGGGACATCTGGGACGTCTGGTACGTTAAGGACATTTGGGACATCTAGGACGTCTGGGAGGTCTGGGACGTTAAGGACATATGGGACATTTAGGATGCCTGGGACATTAGGGACATTTGGGACATATGGGATATCTGGGACGTCTGGGACGCTAAGAATATAAGGGACATCTAGAACGTCAGGGACGTTGGGACATATGGGAGATTTGGGACGTCTGGGACGTTAGGGACATATAGGACATCTAGGACGTCTGGGACGTTAGGGACATATGGAACATCTGGGACGTTAGGGACATATGGGACATCTGGGACGTCTGGAACGTTATTGAGATATAGGACATATGGGATATCTGGGACGTCTAGGACGTTAAGGATATATGGGACATCTAGGACGTCTGGGACGTTAGAGACATATGGGACATTTGGGACGCCTGGGACATTAAAGACATATGGGACATATGGAACGTCTGGGACGTTAGAGACATATGGGACATCTGGGACGTCTGGGACGTTAAGGACATATGTCACATCTAGGACGTCTGGGACGTCTGGGACGTTAAGGACATGTGGGACATTTAGGGCGCCTGGGACATTAGGGACATATGGGACATGTGGGACATCTAGGACGTCTGGGACGTTAAGGACATATGGGACATCTAGGACATCTAGGACGTCTGGGACGTTAGGGACATATGGAACATCTAGGACGCCTGGGACATTAGAAACATATGAAACATATGGGACATCTGAAACGTCTGGGACGTTAAGGACATTTGGGACATCTAGGACGTCTGGGACGTCTGGGACGTTAAGGAGATATGGGACATTTAGGACGCCCTGGACATTAGGGACATATGGGACATATGGGATATCTGGGACGTATGGGACGTTAAGGACAAATGGGACATCTAGGACGTCTGGGACGTCTGGGACGTTAAGGAAATATGGGACATTTAGGACGCCCTGGACAGTAGGGACATATGGGAGGTCTGGGACGCCTGGGACATTAGGGACATATGGGACATATAGGACATCTGGGACGTCTGGGACGTTATTGACATATGGGACATCTGGGACGTCTGGGACGTTAAAGATATAAGGGACACCTAGAACGTCTGGGACGTTAGGGACATATGGGAGATCTAGGACGTTAGGGACATATGGGACATCTGGGACGTCTGGGACGTTAGGGAGATATAGGACATATGGGATATCTGGGACGTCTGGGACGTTAAGGATATATGGGACATCTAGGACGTCTGGGACGTTAGGGACATATGGAACATCTGGGACGTTAGGGACATATGGGACATCTGGGACGTCTGGGACGTTAGGAAGATATAGGACATATGGGATATCTAGGACGTCTGGGACGTTAAGGATATATGGGACATCTAGGACGTCTGGGACGTTAGGGAAATATGGGACATCTGGGTCGCCTGGGACATTAAGGACATATGGGACATATGGGACATATGGGACGTCTGGGACGTTAGAGACATATGGGACATCTGGGACGTCTGGGACGTTAAGGACATATGGGACATTTAGGACGTCTGGAACGTCTGGGACGTTAAGGACATATGGGACATTTAGGGCGCCTAGGACATTAGGGACATATGGGACATATTGGACATCTGGGACGTCTGGGACGTTATGGACATATGGGACATCTAGGACGTCTGGGACGTTAAGGACATATGGGACATCTAGGGCGTCTGGGACGTCTGGGACGTTAAGGACATATGGGACATTTACTACGCCTGGGATATTAAGGACATATGGGACATCTGGGACGTCTGGGACGTTAGAGATATATGGGACATCTGTGACGTGTGGGACGTTAAGGACATATGGGACATCTAGGACATCTGGTACGTCTGGGACGTTAGGGACATATGAAACATCCAGGACGCCTGGGGCATTAGAAACATATGAAACATATGGGACATCTGGGACGTCTGGGACGTTAAGGACATTTGGTACATCTAGGACGTCTGGGAGGTCTGGGACGTTAAGGACTTATGGGACATTTAGGACGCCTGGGACATTAGGGACATTTGGGACATATGGGAGATCTGGGACGCCTGGGACATTAGGGATATATGGGACATATAGGACATCTGGGACGTCTGGGACGTTAGGGACATATGGGACATCTGGGACGCCTGGGACGTTAAGGATATAAGGGACATCTAGAACGTCTGGGAAGTTAGGGACATATGGAAGATCTGTGACGTCTGGGACCTTAGGGACATATAGGACATCTAGGACGTTTGGGACGTTAGGGACAATTGGAACATCTGGGACGTTAGGGACATATGGGACATCTGGGACGTCTGGGACGTTATTGAGGTATAGGACATATGGGATCTCTGGGACGTCTGGGACGTTAGAGATATATGGGACATCTAGGACGTTTGGGACGTTAGGGACATATGGGACATTTGGGACGCCTGGGACATTAAGCACATATGGGACATATGGGACATATGGGACATCTGGGACGTCTGGGACGTTAAGAACATATGGGACATTTAAGGCGCCTGGGACATTAGGGACATATGGGACATATGGGACATCTGGGACGTCTGGGACGTTAAGGACATATGGGACATCTAGGACGTCTGTGACATTAGGGACATATGGGACATATGGGACATCTGGGACGCCTGGAACATTAGGGACATATGAGACATATGGGACATCTGGGACGTCTGGGACGTTAAGGACTTATGGGACATTTGGGACGTCTGAGACGTTAGGGACATATGGGACATCTGGGACGTCTGGGACGTTAGGGACATATAGGTCATCTAGGACGTCTGAGACGTCTGGGACGTTAGGGACATATAGGTCATCTAGGACGTCTGAGACGTCTGGGACGTTAGGGACATATGGGACATCTAGGACATCTGGGATATTAGGGACATATAGGACATTTAGGACGTCTGGGACGTCTGGGACGTTAAGGACATATGGGACGTTTGGGACGTTAGGGACATATGGGACATTTAGGACGTCTGAGACGTCTGGGACGTTAGGGACATATAGGGCATCTAGGACGTCTGAGACGTCTGGGACATTAGGGACATATGGGACATTTAGGACGTCTGGGACGTCTGGGACGTTAAGGACATATGGGACGTCTGGGACGTTAGGGACATATGGGACATTTAGGACGTCTGGGACGTTAGGGACATATGGAATATCTAGGACGCCTGGGACATTAGGGACATATTGGACATATGGGACATCTGGGACGTCTGGGACGTTAGGGACATATGGGACATCTGGGACGTCTGGGACGTTAAGGACATATGGGACATCTAGGAAGTCTGGCACATTAGGGACATATGGGACATCTAATACGCCTGGGACATTAAGGATATATAAGACCTTTGGGACATCTGGGACGTCTGGGACGTTAGGGACATATGGGACATCTGGGACGTCTGGGACTTTAGGGACATATGGGACATCTGGGACGTCTGGTACGTTAAGGACATTTGGGACATCTAGGACGTCTGGGAGGTCTGGGACGTTAAGGACATATGGGACATTTAGGATGCCTGGGACATTAGGGACATTTGGGACATATGGGATATCTGGGACGTCTGGGACGCTAAGAATATAAGGGACATCTAGAACGTCAGGGACGTTAGGGACATATGGTGAGATTTGGGACGTCTGGGACGTTAGGGACATATAGGACATCTAGGACGTCTGGGACGTTAGGGACATATGGAACATCTGGGACGTTAGGGACATATGGGACATCTGGGACGTCTGGAACGTTATTGAGATATAGGACATATGGGATATCTGGGACGTCTAGGACGTTAAGGATATATGGGACATCTAGGACGTCTGGGACGTTAGGGACATATGGGACATTTGGGACGCCTGGGACATTAAAGACATATGGGACATATGGAACGTCTGGGACGTTAGAGACATATGGGACATCTGGGACGTCTGGGACGTTAAGGACATATGTCACATCTAGGACGTCTGGGACGTCTGGGACGTTAAGGACATGTGGGACATTTAGGGCGCCTGGGACATTAGGGACATATGGGACATGTGGGACATCTAGGACGTCTGGGACGTTAAGGACATATGGGACATCTAGGACGTCTTTGACGTCTGAAACTTTAAGTACATATGGGACATTTAAAACGTCTGGGACATTAGGGACATATGAGACATATGGGACATCTGGGACTCCTGGAACAATAGGGACATATGAGACATATGAGACATCTGGGACGTCTGGGACGTTAAGGCATATGGGACATCTGGGACGTCTGAGACGTTAGGGACATATGGGACATCTGGGACGTCTGGGACGTTAGGAACATATAGGACATCTAGGACGTCTGAGACGTCTGGGACGTTAGGGACATATGGGACATCTAGGACGTCTGGGACATTAGGGACATATGGGACATTTAGAACGTCTGGGACGTCTGGGACGTCTGGGACGTCTGGGACGTCTGGGACGTTAAGGACATATGGGACGTCTGGGACGTTAGGAACATATAGGACATTTAGGACGTCTGAGACGTCTGGGACGTTAGGGACATATAGGACATCTAAGACGTCTGAGACGTCTGGGACGTTAGGGACATATGGAACATTTAGGACGTCTGGGACGTCTGGGACGTTAAGGACATATGGGACGTCTGGGACGTTAGGGACATATGGGACATTTAGGACGTCTGGGACGTTAGGGACATATGGAATATCTAGGACGCCTGGGACATTAGGGACATATGGGACATCTGGGACGTCTGGGACGTTAAGGACATATGGGACATCTAGGACGACTGGGACTTCCGGGACGTTAAAGACATATGGGACATTTAGGACGCCTGGCACATTAGGAACATATGGGACATCTAATACGCCTGGGACATTAAGGATATATAAGACCTTTGGGACATCTGGGACGTCTGGGACGTTAGGGACATATGGCTCATCTGGGACGTCTGGGACGTTAAGGACATATGGGACATCTAGGACGTCTGGGACGTTAGGGACATATGGGACATCTGGGACGTCTGGGACTTTAGGGACATATGGGACATCTGGGACGTTAGGAATATATAAGACATCTAGGACGTCTGTGACGTTAGAGACATATGGGACATCTAGGACATCTCGGACATCTAGGACGTTAGGGACATACGGGACAGCTGAGACGTCTGGGACGTTAGAGACATATGCGACATTTAGGACGTCCGGGACGTCTGGGACGTTATGGAAATGTGGGACATTTATGACGCCTGGGACATTAGGTAAATATGGGACATATGCGACATCTGGGACGCCTGGCACATTAGGGACATGTGGGACATATGGGACATCAGGGACGTCTGGGACGTTAGGGACATATAGGACATCTAGGACGTCTGGGACGTCAGGGGCGTTAAGGACATACGGGACAGCTGGGACGTCTGGGACGTTAGGGACATATGGGACATTTAGGACGTCTTGGACGTTAGGGACATATGGAACATCTAGGACGCCTGGGTCATTAGGGACACATGGGACATATGGGACATCAGAGACGTCTGGGACTTTACGGACATATGGAACATCTAGGACGTCTGGGACGTCTGGGACGTTAAGGACATATGGGACATTTAGGACGCCTGGGACATTAGGGACATATGGGACGTCTGGGACGCCTCGGACATTAGGGACATATGGGACATATGAGACATCTGGGACGTCTGGGACGTTAGGGACACATGGGACATCTGGGACGTCCGGGACGTTAATGACATATAGGACATCTAGGGCATCTGGGACGTCTGGGACGTTAAGGACATATGGGACATTTAGGACGCCTGGGACATTAGGGACATATGGGACATTTGGGACGTCTGGGACTTTAAGGACTTATGGGACATCTGGGACGTCTGGGACGTTAAGGACATATGGGACATCTAGGACATCTGGGACGTCTGGGACGTTAGGGACATATAGAACATCTAGGACGCTTGGGACATTAGAAACATATGGAACATATGGGACATCTGGGACGTCTGGGTCGTTAAGGACATTTGGGACATCTAAGACGTCTGGGACGTCTGGAACGTTAAGGACATATGGAACATTTAGGACGCCTGGGACATTAGGGACATTTGGGACATATGGGACATCTGGGACGCCTTGGACATTAGGGACATATGGGACACATTGAACATCTGGTACGTCTGGGACGTTACGGACATATGGGACATCTGGGACGCCTGAAACGTTTAGGATATATGGGACATCTAGGACGTCTGGGACGTCTGGGACGTTAAGGACATATGGGACATTTAGGACGCCCTTGACATTAGGGACATATGGGACATATGGGAGGTCTGGGACGCCTGGGGCGTTAGGGACATATGGGACATATAGGACATCTGGGACGTCTGGGACGTTAAAGACATATGGGACATTTAGGAGGCCTGGGACATTAGGGACATATGGGACATATGGGATATCTGGGACGTCTGGGACGTTTAGGATATATGGGACATCTAGGACGTCTGGGACGTTAAGGACATATAGGACATTTAGGAGGCCTGGGACATTAGGGACATATGGGACATATGGGATATCTGGGACGTCTGAAACGTTTAGGATATATGGGACATCTAGGACGTCTGGGACGTCTGGGACGTTAAGGACATATGGGACTTTTAGGACGCCCTGGACATTAGGGACATATGGGACATATGGGAGGTCTGGGACGCCTGGGGCGTTAGGGACATATGGGACATATAGGACATCTGGGACGTCTGGGACGTTAAGGACATATGGGACATTTAGGAGGCCTGGGACATTAGGGACATATGGGACATATGGGATATCTGGGACGTCTGGGACGTTTAGGATATATGGGACATCTAGGACGTCTGGGACGTTAAGGACATATGGGACATCTAGGAGGCCTGGGACATTAGGGACATATGGAACATATGGGATATCTGGGACGTCTGGGACGTTTAGGATATATGGGACATCTAGGACGTCTGGGACGTCTGGGACGTTAAGGACATATGGGACATCTAGGGCGTCTGGGACGTCTGGGACGTTAAGGACATATAGGACATTTACTACGCCTGGGATATTAGGGACATATGGGACATCTGGGACGTCTGGGACGTTAGGTACATATGGGACATCTGGGACGTCTGGGACGTTAAGGACATATGGGACATCTAGGACATCTAGGACGTCTGGGACGTTAGGGACATATGGAACATCTAGGACGCCTGGGACATTAGAAACATATGAAACATATGGGACATCTGGGACGTCTGGGACGTTAAGGACATTTGGGACATCTACGACGTCTGGGACGTTAAGGAGATATGGGACAGTTAGGACGCCCTGGACATTAAGGACATATGGGACATATGGGATATCTGGCACGTCTGGGACGTTAAGGACAAATGGGACATCTAGGACGTCTGGGACGTCGGGGACGTTAAGCACATATGGGACATTTAGGAAGCCCTGGACATTAGGGACATATGGGACATATGGGAGGTCTGGGACGTCTGGGACGTTATTGACATATGGGACATCTGACACGTCTGGGACGTTAAGGATATAAGGGAGACCTAGAACATCTGGGACGTTAGGAACATATGGGAGATCTGGGACGTCTGGGGCGTTAGGGGCATATAAGACATCTAGGACGTCTGGGACGTTAGGGACATATGAAACATCTGGGACGTTAGGGACATATGGGACATCTGGGACGTCTGGGACGTTAGGGAGATATAGGACATACGGGATATCTGGGACGTCTGGGACGTTAAGGATATATGGGACATCTAGGACGTCTGAGACGTTAGGAAAATATGGGACATCTGGGACGCCTTGGACATTAAGGACATATGGGACATATGGAACATATGGGACGTCTGAGACGTTAGAGACGTATGGGACATTTAGGACGTCTGGGACGTCTGGGACGTTAAGGACATATGGGACATTTAGGGCGCCTGGGACATTAGGGACATATGGGACATATGGGACATCTGGGACGTTTAGGACGTTAAGGACATATGGGACATTTAGGGCGCCTGGGATATTAAGGACATATGGGACATATGGGACATCTGGGACGTCTGGGACGTTAAGGACATATGGGACATTTAGGACGTCTGGGACGTCTGGGACGTTAAGGACATATGGGACATTTAGGGCGCCTGGGACATTAGGGACATATGGGACATATGGGACATCTGGGACGTCTAGGACGTTAAGGACATATGGGACATCTAGGACGTCTGGGACGTTAAGGACATATGGGACATGTAGGGCGTCTGGGACGTCTGGGACGTTAAGGACATATGGGACATTTACTACGCCTGGGATATTAAGGACATATGGGACATGTGGGACGTCTGGGACGTTAGGGACATATGGGATATCTGTGACGTCTGGGACGTTAAGGACATATGGGACATCTAGGACATCTGGTACGTCTGGGACGTTAGGGACATATGGCACATCCAGGACGCCTGGGACATTAGAAACATATGAAACATATGGGACATCTGGGACGTCTGGGACGTTAAGGACATATGGGACATTTAGGACGCCCTGGACATTAGGGACATATGGGACATATGGGAGGTCTGGGACGTCTGGGACATTATTGACATATGGGACATCTGACACGTCTGGGACGTTAAGGATATAAGGGACACCTAGAACGTCTGGGACGTTAGGAACATATGGGAGATCTGGGACGTCTGGGGCGTTAGGGGCATATAAGACATCTAGGACGTCTGGGACGTTAGGGACATATGGAACATCTGGGACGTTAGGGACATATGGGACATCTGGGACGTCTGGGGCGTTAGGGAGATATAGGACATATGGAATATCTGGGACGTCTGGGACGTTAAGGATATATGGGACATCTAGGACGTCTGAGACGTTAGGGAAATATGGGACATCTGGGACGCCTTGGACATTAAGGACATATGGGACATATGGGACATATGGGACGTCTGGGACGTTAGAGACATATGGGACATTTAGGAAGTCTGGGACGTCTGGGACGTTAAGGACATATGGGACGTTTAGGGCGCCTGGGACATTAGAGACATATGGGACATATGGGACATCTGGGACGTCTAGGACGTTAAGGACATATGGTACATTTAGGACGTCTTGGACTTCTGGGACGTTAAGGACATATGGGACATTTAGGACGTCTGGGACGTCTGGGACGTTAAGGACATATGGGACATTTAGGGCGCCTGGGATATTAAGGACATATGGGACATATGGGACATCTGGGACGTCTGGGACGTTAAGGACATATGGGACATCTAGGACGTCTGGGACGTTAAGGACATATAGGACATTTAGGAGGCCTGGGACATTAGGGACATATGGGACATATGGGATATCTGGGACGTCTGAAACGTTTAGGATATATGGGACATCTAGGACGTCTGGGACGTCTGGGACGTTAAGGACATATGGGACTTTTAGGACGCCCTGGACATTAGGGACATATGGGACATATGGGAGGTCTGGGACGCCTGGGGCGTTAGGGACATATGGGACATATAGGACATCTGGGACGTCTGGGACGTTAAGGACATATGGGACATTTAGGAGGCCTGGGACATTAGGGACATATGGGACATATGGGATATCTGGGACGTCTGGGACGTTTAGGATATATGGGACATCTAGGACGTCTGGGACGTTAAGGACATATGGGACATTTAGGAGGCCTGGGACATTAGGGACATATGGAACATATGGGATATCTGGGACGTCTGGGACGTTTAGGATATATGGGACATCTAGGACGTCTGGGACGTCTGGGACGTTAAGGACATATGGGACATCTAGGGCGTCTGGGACGTCTGGGACGTTAAGGACATATAGGACATTTACTACGCCTGGGATATTAGGGACATATGGGACATCTGGGACGTCTGGGACGTTAGGTACATATGGGACATCTGGGACGTCTGGGACGTTAAGGACATATGGGACATCTAGGACATCTAGGACGTCTGGGACGTTAGGGACATATGGAACATCTAGGACGCCTGGGACATTAGAAACATATGAAACATATGGGACATCTGGGACGTCTGGGACGTTAAGGACATTTGGGACATCTACGACGTCTGGGACGTTAAGGAGATATGGGACATTTAGGACGCCCTGGACATTAAGGACATATGGGACATATGGGATATCTGGCACGTCTGGGACGTTAAGGACAAATGGGACATCTAGGACGTCTGGGACGTCTGGGACGTTAAGCACATATGGGACATTTAGGAAGCCCTGGACATTAGGGACATATGGGACATATGGGAGGTCTGGGACGTCTGGGACGTTATTGACATATGGGACATCTGACACGTCTGGGACGTTAAGGATATAAGGGAGACCTAGAACATCTGGGACGTTAGGAACATATGGGAGATCTGGGACGTCTGGGGCGTTAGGGGCATATAAGACATCTAGGACGTCTGGGACGTTAGGGACATATGGAACATCTGGGACGTTAGGGACATATGGGACAGCTGGGACGTCTGGGACGTTAGGGAGATATAGGACATATGGGATATCTGGGACGTCTGGGACGTTAAGGATATATGGGACATCTAGGACGTCTGAGACGTTAGGAAAATATGGGACATCTGGGACGCCTTGGACATTAAGGACATATGGGACATATGGAACATATGGGACGTCTGAGACGTTAGAGACGTATGGGACATTTAGGACGTCTGGGACGTCTGGGACGTTAAGGACATATGGGACATTTAGGGCGCCTTGGACATTAGGGACATATGGGACATATGGGACATCTGGGACGTTTAGGACGTTAAGGACATATGGGACATTTAGGGCGCCTGGGATATTAAGGACATATGGGACATATGGGACATCTGGGACGTCTGGGACGTTAAGGACATATGGGACATTTAGGACGTCTGGGACGTCTGGGACGTTAAGGACATATGGGACATTTAGGGCGCCTGGGACATTAGGGACATATGGGACATATGGGACATCTGGGACGTCTAGGACGTTAAGGACATATGGGACATCTAGGACGTCTGGGACGTTAATGACATATGGGACATGTAGGGCGTCTGGGACGTCTGGGACGTTAAGGACATATGGGACATTTACTACGCCTGGGATATTAAGGACATATGGGACATGTGGGACGTCTGGGACGTTAGGGACATATGGGATATCTGTGACGTCTGGGACGTTAAGGACATATGGGACATCTAGGACATCTGGTACGTCTGGGACGTTAGGGACATATGGCACATCCAGGACGCCTGGGACATTAGAAACATATGAAACATATGGGACATCTGGGACGTCTGGGACGTTAAGGACATATGGGACATTTAGGACGCCCTGGACATTAGGGACATATGGGACATATGGGAGGTCTGGGACGTCTGGGACATTATTGACATATGGGACATCTGACACGTCTGGGACGTTAAGGATATAAGGGACACCTAGAACGTCTGGGACGTTAGGAACATATGGGAGATCTGGGACGTCTGGGGCGTTAGGGGCATATAAGACATCTAGGACGTCTGGGACGTTAGGGACATATGGAACATCTGGGACGTTAGGGACATATGGGACATCTGGGACGTCTGGGGCGTTAGGGAGATATAGGACATATGGAATATCTGGGACGTCTGGGACGTTAAGGATATATGGGACATCTAGGACGTCTGAGACGTTAGGGAAATATGGGACATCTGGGACGCCTTGGACATTAAGGACATATGGGACATATGGGACATATGGGACGTCTGGGACGTTAGAGACATATGGGACATTTAGGAAGTCTGGGACGTCTGGGACGTTAAGGACATATGGGACGTTTAGGGCGCCTGGGACATTAGAGACATATGGGACATATGGGACATCTGGGACGTCTAGGACGTTAAGGACATATGGTACATTTAGGACGTCTTGGACTTCTGGGACGTTAAGGACATATGGGACATTTAGGACGTCTGGGACGTCTGGGACGTTAAGGACATATGGGACATTTAGGGCGCCTGGGATATTAAGGACATATGGGACATATGGGACATCTGGGACGTCTGGGACGTTAAGGACATATGGGACATTTAGGACGTCTGACACGTCTGGGACGTTATGGACATATGGGACATTTAGGGCGCCTGGGACATTAGGGACATATGGGACATATGGGACATCTGGGACGTCTGGGACGTTAAGGACATATGGGACATCTAGGACGTCTGGGACGTTAAGGACATATGGGACATCTAGGGCGTCTGGGACGTCTGGGACGTTAAGGACATATGGGACATTTAGGACGTCTGGGACGTCTGGGACGTTAAGGACATATGGGACATTTAGGGCGCCTGGGATATTAAGGACATATGGGACATATGGGACATCTGGGACGTCTGGGACGTTAAGGACATATGGGACATTTAGGACGTCTGACACGTCTGGGACGTTATGGACATATGGGACATTTAGGGCGCCTGGGACATTAGGGACATATGGGACATATGGGACATCTGGGACGTCTGGGACGTTAAGGACATATGGGACATCTAGGACGTCTGGGACGTTAAGGACATATGGGACATCTAGGGCGTCTGGGACGTCTGGGACGTTAAGGACATATGGGACATTTAGGGCGCCTGGGATATTAGGGACATATAAGACATATGGGACATCTAGGACGTCTGGGACGTTAAGGACATATGGGACATCTAGGACGTCTGGGACGTCTGAAACTTTAAGTACATATGGGACATTTAAAACCTCTGGGACATTAGGGACATATGGGACATATGGGACATCTGGGACTACTGGAACAATAGGGACATATGAGACATATGGGACATCTGGGACGTCTGGGACGTTAAGAACATATGGGACATCTGGGACGTCTGAGACGTTAGGGACATATGGGACATCTGGGACGTCTGGGACGTTAGGAACATATAGGACATCTAGGACGTCTGAGACGTCTGGGACGTTAGGGACATATGGGACATCTAGGACGTCTGGGACGTCTGGGACGTTAAGGACATATGGGACATTTAGAACGCCCTGGACATTAGGGACATATGGGACATATGGGAGGTCTGGGACGTCTGGGACGTTAAGGACATATGGGACATTTAGGACGCCCTGGACATTAGGGACATATGGGACTTATGGGAGGTCTGGGACGTCTGGGACGTTATTGACATATGGGACATCTGACACGTCTGGGACGTTAAGGATATAAGGGAGACCTAGAACGTCGGGGACGTTAGAAACATATGGGAGATCTGGGACGTCTGGGGCGTTAGGGGCATATAAGACATCTAGGACGTCTGGGACGTTAGGGACATATGGAACATCTGGGACGTTAGGGACATATGGGACATCTGTGACGTCTGGGACGTTAGGGAGATATAGGACATATGGGATATCTGGGACGTCTGGGACGTTAAGGATATATGGGACATCTAGGACGTCTGAGACGTTAGGGAAATATGGGACATCTGGGACGCCTTGGACATTAAGGACATATGGGACATATGGGACATATGGGACGTCTGAGACGTTAGAGACATATGGGACATTTAGGACGTCTGGGACGTCTGGGGCGTTAAGGACATATGGGACATTTAGGGCGCCTGGGACATTAGGGACATATAAGACATATGGGACATCTAGGACGTCTGGGACGTTAAGGACATATGGGACATCTAGGACGTCTGGGACGTCTGAAACTTTAAGTACATATGGGACATTTAAAACCTCTGGGACATTAGGGACATATGGGACATATGGGACATCCGGGACTACTGGAACAATAGGGACATATGAGACATATGGGACATCTGGGACGTCTGGGACGTTAAGAACATATGGGACATCTGGGACGTCTGAGACGTTAGGGACATATGGGACATCTGGGACGTCTGGGACGTTAGGAACATATAGGACATCTAGGACGTCTGAGACGTCTGGGACGTTAGGGACATATGGGACATCTAGGACGTCTGGGACGTCTGGGACGTTAAGGACATATGGGACATTTAGAACGCCCTGGACATTAGGGACATATGGGACATATGGGAGGTCTGGGACGTCTGGGACGTTAAGGACATATGGGACATTTAGGACGCCCTGGACATTAGGGACATATGGGACTTATGGGAGGTCTGGGACGTCTGGGACGTTATTGACATATGGGACATCTGACACGTCTGGGACGTTAAGGATATAAGGGAGACCTAGAACGTCGGGGACGTTAGAAACATATGGGAGATCTGGGACGTCTGGGGCGTTAGGGGCATATAAGACATCTAGGACGTCTGGGACGTTAGGGACATATGGAACATCTGGGACGTTAGGGACATATGGGACATCTGTGACGTCTGGGACGTTAGGGAGATATAGGACATATGGGATATCTGGGACGTCTGGGACGTTAGGGACATATGGGATATCTGTGACGTCTGGGACGTTAAGGACATATGGGACATCTAGGACATCTGGTACGTCTGGGACGTTAGGGACATATGGCACATCCAGGACGCCTGGGACATTAGAAACATATGAAACATATGGGACATCTGGGACGTCTGGGACGTTAAGGACATATGGGACATTTAGGACGCCCTGGACATTAGGGACATATGGGACATATGGGAGGTCTGGGACGTCTGGGACATTATTGACATATGGGACATCTGACACGTCTGGGACGTTAAGGATATAAGGGACACCTAGAACGTCTGGGACGTTAGGAACATATGGGAGATCTGGGACGTCTGGGGCGTTAGGGGCATATAAGACATCTAGGACGTCTGGGACGTTAGGGACATATGGAACATCTGGGACGTTAGGGACATATGGGACATCTGGGACGTCTGGGGCGTTAGGGAGATATAGGACATATGGAATATCTGGGACGTCTGGGACGTTAAGGATATATGGGACATCTAGGACGTCTGAGACGTTAGGGAAATATGGGACATCTGGGACGCCTTGGACATTAAGGACATATGGGACATATGGGACATATGGGACGTCTGGGACGTTAGAGACATATGGGACATTTAGGAAGTCTGGGACGTCTGGGACGTTAAGGACATATGGGACGTTTAGGGCGCCTGGGACATTAGAGACATATGGGACATATGGGACATCTGGGACGTCTAGGACGTTAAGGACATATGGTACATTTAGGACGTCTTGGACTTCTGGGACGTTAAGGACATATGGGACATTTAGGACGTCTGGGACGTCTGGGACGTTAAGGACATATGGGACATTTAGGGCGCCTGGGATATTAAGGACATATGGGACATATGGGACATCTGGGACGTCTGGGACGTTAAGGACATATGGGACATTTAGGACGTCTGACACGTCTGGGACGTTATGGACATATGGGACATTTAGGGCGCCTGGGACATTAGGGACATATGGGACATATGGGACATCTGGGACGTCTGGGACGTTAAGGACATATGGGACATCTAGGACGTCTGGGACGTTAAGGACATATGGGACATCTAGGGCGTCTGGGACGTCTGGGACGTTAAGGACATATGGGACATTTAGGACGTCTGGGACGTCTGGGACGTTAAGGACATATGGGACATTTAGGGCGCCTGGGATATTAAGGACATATGGGACATATGGGACATCTGGGACGTCTGGGACGTTAAGGACATATGGGACATTTAGGACGTCTGACACGTCTGGGACGTTATGGACATATGGGACATTTAGGGCGCCTGGGACATTAGGGACATATGGGACATATGGGACATCTGGGACGTCTGGGACGTTAAGGACATATGGGACATCTAGGACGTCTGGGACGTTAAGGACATATGGGACATCTAGGGCGTCTGGGACGTCTGGGACGTTAAGGACATATGGGACATTTAGGGCGCCTGGGATATTAGGGACATATAAGACATATGGGACATCTAGGACGTCTGGGACGTTAAGGACATATGGGACATCTAGGACGTCTGGGACGTCTGAAACTTTAAGTACATATGGGACATTTAAAACCTCTGGGACATTAGGGACATATGGGACATATGGGACATCTGGGACTACTGGAACAATAGGGACATATGAGACATATGGGACATCTGGGACGTCTGGGACGTTAAGAACATATGGGACATCTGGGACGTCTGAGACGTTAGGGACATATGGGACATCTGGGACGTCTGGGACGTTAGGAACATATAGGACATCTAGGACGTCTGAGACGTCTGGGACGTTAGGGACATATGGGACATCTAGGACGTCTGGGACGTCTGGGACGTTAAGGACATATGGGACATTTAGAACGCCCTGGACATTAGGGACATATGGGACATATGGGAGGTCTGGGACGTCTGGGACGTTAAGGACATATGGGACATTTAGGACGCCCTGGACATTAGGGACATATGGGACTTATGGGAGGTCTGGGACGTCTGGGACGTTATTGACATATGGGACATCTGACACGTCTGGGACGTTAAGGATATAAGGGAGACCTAGAACGTCGGGGACGTTAGAAACATATGGGAGATCTGGGACGTCTGGGGCGTTAGGGGCATATAAGACATCTAGGACGTCTGGGACGTTAGGGACATATGGAACATCTGGGACGTTAGGGACATATGGGACATCTGTGACGTCTGGGACGTTAGGGAGATATAGGACATATGGGATATCTGGGACGTCTGGGACGTTAAGGATATATGGGACATCTAGGACGTCTGAGACGTTAGGGAAATATGGGACATCTGGGACGCCTTGGACATTAAGGACATATGGGACATATGGGACATATGGGACGTCTGAGACGTTAGAGACATATGGGACATTTAGGACGTCTGGGACGTCTGGGGCGTTAAGGACATATGGGACATTTAGGGCGCCTGGGACATTAGGGACATATAAGACATATGGGACATCTAGGACGTCTGGGACGTTAAGGACATATGGGACATCTAGGACGTCTGGGACGTCTGAAACTTTAAGTACATATGGGACATTTAAAACCTCTGGGACATTAGGGACATATGGGACATATGGGACATCTGGGACTACTGGAACAATAGGGACATATGAGACATATGGGACATCTGGGACGTCTGGGACGTTAAGAACATATGGGACATCTGGGACGTCTGAGACGTTAGGGACATATGGGACATCTGGGACGTCTGGGACGTTAGGAACATATAGGACATCTAGGACGTCTGAGACGTCTGGGACGTTAGGGACATATGGGACATCTAGGACGTCTGGGACGTCTGGGACGTTAAGGACATATGGGACATTTAGAACGCCCTGGACATTAGGGACATATGGGACATATGGGAGGTCTGGGACGTCTGGGACGTTAAGGACATATGGGACATTTAGGACGCCCTGGACATTAGGGACATATGGGACTTATGGGAGGTCTGGGACGTCTGGGACGTTATTGACATATGGGACATCTGACACGTCTGGGACGTTAAGGATATAAGGGAGACCTAGAACGTCGGGGACGTTAGAAACATATGGGAGATCTGGGACGTCTGGGGCGTTAGGGGCATATAAGACATCTAGGACGTCTGGGACGTTAGGGACATATGGAACATCTGGGACGTTAGGGACATATGGGACATCTGTGACGTCTGGGACGTTAGGGAGATATAGGACATATGGGATATCTGGGACGTCTGGGACGTTAAGGATATATGGGACATCTAGGACGTCTGAGACGTTAGGGAAATATGGGACATCTGGGACGCCTTGGACATTAAGGACATATGGGACATATGGGACATCTGGGACGTCTAGGACGTTAAGGACATATGGGACATTTAGGACGTCTGGGACTTCTGGGACGTTAAGGACATATGGGACATTTAGGGCGCCTGGGATATTAAGGACATATGGGACATATGGGACATCTGGGACGTCTGGGACGTTAAGGACATATGGGACATTTAGGACGTCTGGGACGTCTGGGACGTTAAGGACATATGGGACATCTAGGGCGCCTGGGACATTAGGGACATATGGGACATATGGGACATCTGGGACGTCTAGGACGTTAAGGACATATGGGACATCTAGGACGTCTGGGACGTTAAAGACATATGGGACATCTATTGCGTCTGGGACGTCTGGGACGTTAAGGACATATGGGACATTTACTACGCCTGGAATATTAAGGACATATGGGACATCTGGGACGTCTGGGACGTTAGGGACATATGGGACATCTGTGACGTCTGGGACGTTAAGGACATATGGGACATCTAGGACATCTCTTACGTCTGGGACGTTAGGGACATATGGCACATCCAGGACGCCTGGGACATTAGAAACATATGAAACATATGGGACATCTGGGACGTCTGGGACGTCTGGGACGTTAAGGACATATGGGACATTTAGGACGCCTTGGACATTAGGGACATATGGGACATATGGGAGGTCTGGGACGTCTGGGACGTTATTGACATATGGGACATCTGACACGTCTGGGACGTTAAGGATATAAGGGACATCAAGGACATCTCTTACGTCTGGGACGTTAGGGACATATGGCACATCCAGGACGCCTGGGACATTAGAAACATATGAAACATATGGGACATCTGGGACGTCTGGGACGTCTGGGACGTTAGGAACATATGGGAGATCTGGGACGTCTGGGACGTCTGGGACGTTAGGAACATATGGGAGTCTGGGACGTCTGGGACGTTATTGACATATGGGACATCTGTGACGTCTGGGACGTTAAGGACATATGGGACATCTAGGACATCTCTTACGTCTGGGACGTTAGGGACATATGGCACATCCAGGACGCCTGGGACATTAGAAACATATGAAACATATGGGACATCTGGGACGTCTGGGACGTCTGGGACGTTAGAAACATATGGGAGATCTGGGACGTCTGGGGCGTTAGGGGCATATAAGACATCTAGGACGTCTTGGACGTTAGGGACATATGGAACATCTGGGACGTTAGGGACATATGGGACATCTGGGACGTCTGGGACGTTAGGGAGATATAGGACATATGGAATATCTGGGACGTCTGGGACGTTAAGGATATATGGGACATCTAGGACGTCTGAGACGTTAGGGAAATATGGGACATTTGGGACGCCTTGGACATTAAGGACATATGGGACATATGGGACATATGGGACGTCTGGGACGTTAGAGACATATGGGACATTTAGGACGTCTGGGACGTCTGGGACGTTAAGGACATATGGGACATTTAGGGCGCCTGGGACATTAGGGACATATGGGACATATGGGACATCTGGGACGTCTAGGACGTTAAGGACATATGGTACATTTAGGACGTCTGGGACTTCTGGGACGTTAAGGATATATGGGACATTTAGGACGTCTGGGACGTCTGGGACGTTAAGGACCTATGGGACATTTAGGGCGCCTGGGATATTAAGGACATATGGGACATATGGGACATCTGGGACGTCTGGGACGTTAAGGACATATGGGACATTTAGGACGTCTGACACGTCTGGGACGTTAAGGACATATGGGACATTTAGGGCGCCTGGGACATTAGGGACATATGGGACATATGGGACATCTGGGACGTCTGGGACGTTAAGGACATATGGGACATCTAGGACGTCTGGGACGTTAAGGACATATGGGACATCTAGGGCGTCTGGGACGTCTGGGACGTTAAGGACATATGGAACATTTAGGGCGCCTGGGACATTAGGGACATATGGGACATATGGGACATCTAGGACGTCTGGGACGTTAAGGCCATATGGGACATCTAGGACGTCTGGGACGTCTGAAACTTTAAGTACATATGGGACATTTAAAACGTCTGGGACATTAGGGACATATGGGACATATGGGACATCTGGGACTCCTGGAACAATAGGGACATATGAGACATATGGGACATCTGGGACGTCTGGGACGTTAAGGACATATGGGACATCTGGGACGTCTGAGACGTTAGGGACATATGGGACATCTGGGACGTCTGGGACGTTAGGAACATATAGGACATCTAGGACGTCTGAGATGTCTGGGACGTTAGGGACATATGGGACATCTAGGACGTCTGGGACATTAGGGACATATGGGACATTTAGGACGTCTGGGACGTCTGGGACGTTAAGGACATATGGGACGTCTGGGACGTTAGGGACATATGGGACATTTAGGACATCTGAGACGTCTGGGACGTTAGGGACATATAGGACATCTAGGACGTCTGAGACGTCTGGGACTTTAGGGACATATGGGACATTTAGGACGTCTGGGACGTCTGGGACGTTAAGGACATATGGAATATCTGGGACGTCTGGGACGTTAGGGACATACGGGACATCTGGGACGTCTGGGACGTTAAGGACATATGGGACATCTAGGACGACTGGGACTTCCGGGACGTTAAAGACATATGGGACATTTAGGACGCCTGGCACATTAGGAACATATGGGACATCTAATACGCCTGGGACATTAAGGATATATAAGACATTTGGGACATCTGGGACGTCTGGGACGTTAGGGACATATGGCTCATCTGGGACGTCTGGGACGTTAAGGCCATATGGGACATCTAGGACGTCTGGGACGTTAGGGACATATGGGACATCTGGGACGTCTGGGACTTTAGGGACATATGGGATATCTGGGACGTTAGGAATATATAGGACATCTAGGACGTCTGTGACGTTAGAGACATATGGGACATCTAGGACATCTCGGACATCTAGGACGTTAGGGACATACGGGACAGCTGAGACGTCTGGGACGTTAGAGACATATGCGACATTTAGGACGTCCGGGACGTCTGGGACGTTATGGACATGTGGGACATTTATGACGCCTGGGACATTAGGTAAATCTGGAACATATGCGACAACTGGGACGCCTGGCACATTAGGGACATGTGGGACATATGGGACATCAGGGACGTCTGGGACGTTAGGGACATATAGGACATCTAGGACGTCTGGGACGTCAGGGGCGTTAAGGACATACGGGACAGCTGGGAGGTCTGGGACGTTAGGGACATATGGGACATTTAGGACGTCTTGGACGTTATGGACATATGGAACATCTAGGACGCCTGGGTCATTAGGGACACATGGGACATATGGGACATCAGGGACGTCTGGGACTTTACGGACATATGGGACATCTAGGACGTTTGGAACGTCTGGGACGTTAAGGACATATGGGACATTTAGGACGCCTGGGACATTAGGGACATATGGGACGTCTGGGACGCCTCGGACATTAGGGACACATGGGACATCTGGGACGTCCGGGACGTTAATGACATATGGGACATCTAGGGCACCTGGGACGTCTGGGACGTTAAGGACATATGGGACATTTAGGACGCCTGGGACATTAGGGACATATGGGACATTTGGGACGTCTGGGACGTTAAGGACTTATGGGACATCTGGGACGTCTGGGACGTTAAGGACATATGGGACATCTAGGACATCTGGGACGTCTGGGACGTTAGGGACATATAGAACAACTAGGACGCTTGGGACATTAGAAACATATGGAACATATGGGACATCTGGGACGTCTGGGACGTTAAGGACATTTGGGACATCTAAGACGTCTGGGACGTCTGGAACGTTAAGGACATATGGAACATTTAAGACGCCTGGGACATTAGGGACATTTGGGACATATGGGACATCTGGGACGCCTGGGACATTTGGGACATATGGGACACATTGAACATCTGGTACGTCTGGGACGTTACGGACATATGGGACATCTGGGACGCCTGGGACGTTAAGGACATATGGGACATTTAGGACGCCCTGGACATTAGGGACATATGGGACATATGGGAGGTCTGGGACGCCTGGGGCGTTAGGGACATATGGGACATATAGGACATCTGGGACGTCTGGGACGTTAAGGATATATGAGACATCTAGGACGTCTGGGACGTCTGGGACGTTAAGGACATATGGGACATTTAGGACGCCCTGGACATTAGGGACATATGGGACATATGGGAGGTCTGGGACGCCTGGGGCGTTAGGGACATATGGGACATATAGGACATCTGGGACGTCTGGGACGTTAAGGACATATGGGACATTTAGGAGGCCTGGGACATTAGGGACATATGGGACATATGGGATATCTGGGACGTCTGGGACGTTTAGGATATATGGGACATCTAGGACGTCTGGGACGTCTGGGACGTTAAGGGCATATGGGACATCTAGGGCGTCTGGGACGTCTGGGACGTTAAGGACATATAGGACATTTACTACGCCTGGGATATTAGGGACATATGGGACATCTGGGACGTCTGGGACGTTAGGTACATATGGGACATCTGGGACGTCTGGGACGTTAAGGACATATGGGACATCTAGGACATCTAGGACGTCTGGGACGTTAGGGACATATGGAACATCTAGGACGCCTGGGACATTAGAAACATATGAAACATATGGGACATCTGGGACGTCTGGGACGTTAAGGACATTTGGGACATCTACGACGTCTGGGACGTCTGGGACGTTAAGGAGATATGGGACATTTAGGACGCCCTGGACATTAGGGACATATGGGACATATGGGATATCTGGGACGTCTGGGACGTTAAGGACAAATGGGACATCTAGGACGTCTGGGACGTCTGGGACGTTAAGGACATATGGGACATTTAGGACGCCCTGGACATTAGGGACATATGGGACATATGGGAGGTCTGGGACGTCTGGGACGTTATTGACATATGGGACAGCTGACACGTCTGGGACGTTAAGGATATAAGGGAGACCTAGAACGTCTGGGACGTTAGGAACATATGGGAGATCTGGGACGTCTGGGGCGTTAGGGTCATATAAGACATCTAGGACGTCTGGGACGTTAGGGACATATGGAACATCTGGGACGTTAGGGACATATGGGACATCCGGGACGTCTGGGACGTTAGGGAGATATAGGACATATGGGATATCTGGGACGTCTGGGACGTTAAGGATATATGGGACATCTAGGACGTCTGAGACGTTAGGGAAATATGGGACATCTGGGACGCCTTGGACATTAAGGACATATGGGACATATGGGACATATGGGACGTCTGAGACGTTAGAGACATATGGGACATTTAGGACGTCTGGGACGTCTGGGACGTTAAGGACATATGGGACATTTGGGGCGCCTGGGACATTAGGGACATATGGGACATATGGGACATCTGGGACGTCTAGGACGTTAAGGACATATGGGACATTTAGGACGTCTGGGACTTCTGGGACGTTAAGGACATATGGGACATTTAGGACCTCTGGGACGTATGGGACGTTAAGGACATATGGGACATTTAGGGCGCCTGGGATATTAAGGACATATGGGACATATGGGACATCTGGGACGTCTGGGACGTTAAGGACATATGGGACATTTAGGACGTCTGGGACGTCTGGGACGTTAAGGACATATGGGACATTTAGGGTGCCTGGGACATTAGGGACATATGGGACATATGGGACATCTGGGACGTCTGGGACGTTAAGGACATATGGGACATCTAGGACGTCTGGGACGTTAAGGACATATGGGACATCTAGGGCGTCTGGGACGTCTGGGACGTTAAGGACATATGGGACATTTACTACGCCTGGGATATTAAGGACATATGGGACATCTGGGACGTCTGGGACGTTAGGGACATATGGGACATCTGTGACGTCTGGGACGTTAAGGACATATGGGACATCTAGGACATCTGGTACGTCTGGGACGTTACGGACATATGGCACATCCAGGACGCCTGGGACATTAGAAACATATGAAACATATGGGACATCTGGGACGTCTGAGACGTCTGGGACGTTAAGGACATATGGGACATTTAGGACGCTCTGGACATTAGGGACATATGGGACATATGGGAGGTCTGGGACGTCTGGGACGTTATTGACATATGGAACATCTGACACGTCTGGGACGTTAAGGATATAAGGGACACCTAGAACGTCTGGGACGTTAGGAACATATGGGAGATCTGGGACGTCTGGGGCGTTAGGGGCATATAAGACATCTAGGACGTCTGGGACGTTAGGGACATATGGAACATCTGTTACGTTAGGGACATATGGGACATCTGGGACGTCTGGGACGTTAGGGAGATATAGGACATATGGAATATCTGGGACGTCTGGGACGTTAAGGATATATGGGACATCTAGGACGTCTGAGACGTTAGGGAAATATGGGACATCTGGGGGACATCTAGGACGTCTGAGACGTTAGGGAAATATGGGACATCTGGGACGCCTTGGACATTAAGGACATATGGGACATATGGGACATATGGGACGTCTGGGACGTTAGAGACATATGGGACATTTAGGACGTCTGGGACGTCTGGGACGTTAAGGACATATGGGACATTTAGGGCGCCTGGGACATTAGGGACATATGGGACATATGGAACATCTGGGACGTCTAGGACGTTAAGGACACATGGTACATTTAGGACGTCTGGGACTTCTGGGACGTTAAGGACATATGGGACATTTAGGACGTCTGGGACGTCTGGGACGTTAAGGACATATGGGACATATAGGACATCTGGGACGTCTGGGACGTTAAGGACATATGGGACATTTAGGAGGCCTGGGACATTAGGGACATATGGGACATATGGGATATCTGGGACGTCTGGGACGTTTAGGATATATGGGACATCTAGGACGTCTGGGACGTTAAGGACATATGGGACATTTAGGAGGCCTGGGACATTAGGGACATATGGAACATATGGGATATCTGGGACGTCTGCGACGTTTAGGATATATGGGACATCTAGGACGTCTGGGACGTCTGGGACGTTAAGGACATATGGGACATCTAGGGCGTCTGGGACGTCTGGGACGTTAAGGACATATAGGACATTTACTACGCCTGGGATATTAGGGACATATGGGACATCTGGGACGTCTGGGACGTTAGGTACATATGGGACATCTGGGACGTCTGGGACGTTAAGGACATATGGGACATCTAGGACATCTAGGACGTCTGGGACGTTAGGGACATATGGAACATCTAGGACGCCTGGGACATTAGAAACATATGAAACATATGGGACATCTGGGACGTCTGGGACGTTAAGGACATTTGGGACATCTACGACGTCTGGGACGTTAAGGAGATATGGGACATTTAGGACGCCCTGGACATTAAGGACATATGGGACATATGGGATATCTGGCACGTCTGGGACGTTAAGGACAAATGGGACATCTAGGACGTCTGGGACGTCTGGGACGTTAAGCACATATGGGACATTTAGGAAGCCCTGGACATTAGGGACATATGGGACATATGGGAGGTCTGGGACGTCTGGGACGTTATTGACATATGGGACATCTGACACGTCTGGGACGTTAAGGATATAAGGGAGACCTAGAACATCTGGGACGTTAGGAACATATGGGAGATCTGGGACGTCTGGGGCGTTAGGGGCATATAAGACATCTAGGACGTCTGGGACGTTAGGGACATATGGAACATCTGGGACGTTAGGGACATATGGGACATCTGGGACGTCTGGGACGTTAGGGAGATATAGGACATATGGGATATCTGGGACGTCTGGGACGTTAAGGATATATGGGACATCTAGGACGTCTGAGACGTTAGGAAAATATGGGACATCTGGGACGCCTTGGACATTAAGGACATATGGGACATATGGAACATATGGGACGTCTGAGACGTTAGAGACGTATGGGACATTTAGGACGTCTGGGACGTCTGGGACGTTAAGGACATATGGGACATTTAGGGCGCCTGGGACATTAGGGACATATGGGACATATGGGACATCTGGGACGTTTAGGACGTTAAGGACATATGGGACATTTAGGGCGCCTGGGATTAAGGACATACGGGACATTTAGGACGTCTGGGACGTCTGGGACGTTAAGGACATATGGGACATTTAGGGCGCCTGGGACATTAGGGACATATGGGACATATGGGACATCTGGGACGTCTAGGACGTTAAGGACATATGGGACATCTAGGACGTCTGGGACGTTAAGGACATATGGGACATGTAGGGCGTCTGGGACGTCTGGGACGTTAAGGACATATGGGACATTTACTACGCCTGGGATATTAAGGACATATGGGACATCTGGGACGTCTGGGACGTTAGGGACATATGGGATATCTGTGACGTCTGGGACGTTAAGGACATATGGGACATCTAGGACATCTGGTACGTCTGGGACGTTAGGGACATATGGCACATCCAGGACGCCTGGGACATTAGAAACATATGAAACATATGGGACATCTGGGACGTCTGGGACGTTAAGGACATATGGGACATTTAGGACGCCCTGGACATTAGGGACATATGGGAGGTCTGGGACGTCTGGGACATTATTGACATATGGGACATCTGACACGTCTGGGACGTTAAGGATATAAGGGACACCTAGAACGTCTGGGACGTTAGGAACATATGGGAGATCTGGGACGTCTGGGGCGTTAGGGGCATATAAGACATCTAGGACGTCTGGGACGTTAGGGACATATGGAACATCTGGGACGTTAGGGACATATGGGACATCTGGGACGTCTGGGGCGTTAGGGAGATATAGGACATATGGAATATCTGGGACGTCTGGGACGTTAAGGATATATGGGACATCTAGGACGTCTGAGACGTTAGGGAAATATGGGACATCTGGGACGCCTTGGACATTAAGGACATATGGGACATATGGGACATATGGGACGTCTGGGACGTTAGAGACATATGGGACATTTAGGAAGTCTGGGACGTCTGGGACGTTAAGGACATATGGGACGTTTAGGGCGCCTGGGACATTAGAGACATATGGGACATATGGGACATCTGGGACGTCTAGGACGTTAAGGACATATGGTACATTTAGGACGTCTTGGACTTCTGGGACGTTAAGGACATATGGGACATTTAGGACGTCTGGGACGTCTGGGACGTTAAGGACATATGGGACATTTAGGGCGCCTGGGATATTAAGGACATATGGGACATATGGGACATCTGGGACGTCTGGGACGTTAAGGACATATGGGACATTTAGGACGTCTGACACGTCTGGGACGTTATGGACATATGGGACATTTAGGGCGCCTGGGACATTAGGGACATATGGGACATATGGGACATCTGGGACGTCTGGGACGTTAAGGACATATGGGACATCTAGGACGTCTGGGACGTTAAGGACATATGGGACATCTAGGGCGTCTGGGACGTCTGGGACGTTAAGGACATATGGGACATTTAGGGCGCCTGGGATATTAAGGACATATGGGACATATGGGACATCTGGGACGTCTGGGACGTTAAGGACATATGGGACATTTAGGACGTCTGACACGTCTGGGACGTTATGGACATATGGGACATTTAGGGCGCCTGGGACATTAGGGACATATGGGACATATGGGACATCTGGGACGTCTGGGACGTTAAGGACATATGGGACATCTAGGACGTCTGGGACGTTAAGGACATATGGGACATCTAGGGCGTCTGGGACGTCTGGGACGTTAAGGACATATGGGACATTTAGGGCGCCTGGGATATTAGGGACATATAAGACATATGGGACATCTAGGACGTCTGGGACGTTAAGGACATATGGGACATCTAGGACGTCTGGGACGTCTGAAACTTTAAGTACATATGGGACATTTAAAACCTCTGGGACATTAGGGACATATGGGACATATGGGACATCTGGGACTACTGGAACAATAGGGACATATGAGACATATGGGACATCTGGGACGTCTGGGACGTTAAGAACATATGGGACATCTGGGACGTCTGAGACGTTAGGGACATATGGGACATCTGGGACGTCTGGGACGTTAGGAACATATAGGACATCTAGGACGTCTGAGACGTCTGGGACGTTAGGGACATATGGGACATCTAGGACGTCTGGGACGTCTGGGACGTTAAGGACATATGGGACATTTAGAACGCCCTGGACATTAGGGACATATGGGACATATGGGAGGTCTGGGACGTCTGGGACGTTAAGGACATATGGGACATTTAGGACGCCCTGGACATTAGGGACATATGGGACTTATGGGAGGTCTGGGAGGTCTGGGACGTTATTGACATATGGGACATCTGACACGTCTGGGACGTTAAGGATATAAGGGAGACCTAGAACGTCGGGGACGTTAGAAACATATGGGAGATCTGGGACGTCTGGGGCGTTAGGGGCATATAAGACATCTAGGACGTCTGGGACGTTAGGGACATATGGAACATCTGGGACGTTAGGGACATATGGGACATCTGTGACGTCTGGGACGTTAGGGAGATATAGGACATATGGGATATCTGGGACGTCTGGGACGTTAAGGATATATGGGACATCTAGGACGTCTGAGACGTTAGGGAAATATGGGACATCTGGGACGCCTTGGACATTAAGGACATATGGGACATATGGGACATATGGGACGTCTGAGACGTTAGAGACATATGGGACATTTAGGACGTCTGGGACGTCTGGGGCGTTAAGGACATATGGGACATTTAGGGCGCCTGGGACATTAGGGACATATAAGACATATGGGACATCTAGGACGTCTGGGACGTTAAGGACATATGGGACATCTAGGACGTCTGGGACGTCTGAAACTTTAAGTACATATGGGACATTTAAAACCTCTGGGACATTAGGGACATATGGGACATATGGGACATCTGGGACTACTGGAACAATAGGGACATATGAGACATATGGGACATCTGGGACGTCTGGGACGTTAAGAACATATGGGACATCTGGGACGTCTGAGACGTTAGGGACATATGGGACATCTGGGACGTCTGGGACGTTAGGAACATATAGGACATCTAGGACGTCTGAGACGTCTGGGACGTTAGGGACATATGGGACATCTAGGACGTCTGGGACGTCTGGGACGTTAAGGACATATGGGACATTTAGAACGCCCTGGACATTAGGGACATATGGGACATATGGGAGGTCTGGGACGTCTGGGACGTTAAGGACATATGGGACATTTAGGACGCCCTGGACATTAGGGACATATGGGACTTATGGGAGGTCTGGGACGTCTGGGACGTTATTGACATATGGGACATCTGACACGTCTGGGACGTTAAGGATATAAGGGAGACCTAGAACGTCGGGGACGTTAGAAACATATGGGAGATCTGGGACGTCTGGGGCGTTAGGGGCATATAAGACATCTAGGACGTCTGGGACGTTAGGGACATATGGAACATCTGGGACGTTAGGGACATATGGGACATCTGTGACGTCTGGGACGTTAGGGAGATATAGGACATATGGGATATCTGGGACGTCTGGGACGTTAAGGATATATGGGACATCTAGGACGTCTGAGACGTTAGGGAAATATGGGACATCTGGGACGCCTTGGACATTAAGGACATATGGGACATATGGGACATCTGGGACGTCTAGGACGTTAAGGACATATGGGACATTTAGGACGTCTGGGACTTCTGGGACGTTAAGGACATATGGGACATTTAGGGCGCCTGGGATATTAAGGACATATGGGACATATGGGACATCTGGGACGTCTGGGACGTTAAGGACATATGGGACATTTAGGACGTCTGGGACGTCTGGGACGTTAAGGACATATGGGACATCTAGGGCGCCTGGGACATTAGGGACATATGGGACATATGGGACATCTGGGACGTCTAGGACGTTAAGGACATATGGGACATCTAGGACGTCTGGGACGTTAAAGACATATGGGACATCTATTGCGTCTGGGACGTCTGGGACGTTAAGGACATATGGGACATTTACTACGCCTGGAATATTAAGGACATATGGGACATCTGGGACGTCTGGGACGTTAGGGACATATGGGACATCTGTGACGTCTGGGACGTTAAGGACATATGGGACATCTAGGACATCTCTTACGTCTGGGACGTTAGGGACATATGGCACATCCAGGACGCCTGGGACATTAGAAACATATGAAACATATGGGACATCTGGGACGTCTGGGACGTCTGGGACGTTAAGGACATATGGGACATTTAGGACGCCTTGGACATTAGGGACATATGGGACATATGGGAGGTCTGGGACGTCTGGGACGTTATTGACATATGGGACATCTGACACGTCTGGGACGTTAAGGATATAAGGGACATCAAGGACATCTCTTACGTCTGGGACGTTAGGGACATATGGCACATCCAGGACGCCTGGGACATTAGAAACATATGAAACATATGGGACATCTGGGACGTCTGGGACGTCTGGGACGTTAGGAACATATGGGAGATCTGGGACGTCTGGGACGTCTGGGACGTTAGGAACATATGGGAGTCTGGGACGTCTGGGACGTTATTGACATATGGGACATCTGTGACGTCTGGGACGTTAAGGACATATGGGACATCTAGGACATCTCTTACGTCTGGGACGTTAGGGACATATGGCACATCCAGGACGCCTGGGACATTAGAAACATATGAAACATATGGGACATCTGGGACGTCTGGGACGTCTGGGACGTTAGAAACATATGGGAGATCTGGGACGTCTGGGGCGTTAGGGGCATATAAGACATCTAGGACGTCTTGGACGTTAGGGACATATGGAACATCTGGGACGTTAGGGACATATGGGACATCTGGGACGTCTGGGACGTTAGGGAGATATAGGACATATGGAATATCTGGGACGTCTGGGACGTTAAGGATATATGGGACATCTAGGACGTCTGAGACGTTAGGGAAATATGGGACATTTGGGACGCCTTGGACATTAAGGACATATGGGACATACGGGACATATGGGACGTCTGGGACGTTAGAGACATATGGGACATTTAGGACGTCTGGGACGTCTGGGACGTTAAGGACATATGGGACATTTAGGGCGCCTGGGACATTAGGGACATATGGGACATATGGGACATCTGGGACGTCTAGGACGTTAAGGACATATGGTACATTTAGGACGTCTGGGACTTCTGGGACGTTAAGGATATATGGGACATTTAGGACGTCTGGGACGTCTGGGACGTTAAGGACCTATGGGACATTTAGGGCGCCTGGGATATTAAGGACATATGGGACATATGGGACATCTGGGACGTCTGGGACGTTAAGGACATATGGGACATTTAGGACGTCTGACACGTCTGGGACGTTAAGGACATATGGGACATTTAGGGCGCCTGGGACATTAGGGACATATGGGACATATGGGACATCTGGGACGTCTGGGACGTTAAGGACATATGGGACATCTAGGACGTCTGGGACGTTAAGGACATATGGGACATCTAGGGCGTCTGGGACGTCTGGGACGTTAAGGACATATGGAACATTTAGGGCGCCTGGGACATTAGGGACATATGGGACATATGGGACATCTAGGACGTCTGGGACGTTAAGGCCATATGGGACATCTAGGACGTCTGGGACGTCTGAAACTTTAAGTACATATGGGACATTTAAAACGTCTGGGACATTAGGGACATATGGGACATATGGGACATCTGGGACTCCTGGAACAATAGGGACATATGAGACATATGGGACATCTGGGACGTCTGGGACGTTAAGGACATATGGGACATCTGGGACGTCTGAGACGTTAGGGACATATGGGACATCTGGGACGTCTGGGACGTTAGGAACATATAGGACATCTAGGACGTCTGAGATGTCTGGGACGTTAGGGACATATGGGACATCTAGGACGTCTGGGACATTAGGGACATATGGGACATTTAGGACGTCTGGGACGTCTGGGACGTTAAGGACATATGGGACGTCTGGGACGTTAGGGACATATGGGACATTTAGGACATCTGAGACGTCTGGGACGTTAGGGACATATAGGACATCTAGGACGTCTGAGACGTCTGGGACTTTAGGGACATATGGGACATTTAGGAAGTCTGGGACGTCTGGGACGTTAAGGACATATGGAATATCTGGGACGTCTGGGACGTTAGGGACATACGGGACATCTGGGACGTCTGGGACGTTAAGGACATATGGGACATCTAGGACGACTGGGACTTCCGGGACGTTAAAGACATATGGGACATTTAGGACGCCTGGCACATTAGGAACATATGGGACATCTAATACGCCTGGGACATTAAGGATATATAAGACCTTTGGGACATCTGGGACGTCTGGGACGTTAGGGACATATGGCTCATCTGGGACGTCTGGGACGTTAAGGCCATATGGGACATCTAGGACGTCTGGGACGTTAGGGACATATGGGACATCTGGGACGTCTGGGACTTTAGGGACATATGGGACATCTGGGACGTTAGGAATATATAGAACATCTAGGACGTCTGTGACGTTAGAGACATATGGGACATCTAGGACATCTCGGACATCTAGGACGTTAGGGACATACGGGACAGCTGAGACGTCTGGGACGTTAGAGACATATGCGACATTTAGGACGTCCGGGACGTCTGGGACGTTATGGACATGTGGGACATTTATGACGCCTGGGACATTAGGTAAATCTGGAACATATGCGACAACTGGGACGCCTGGCACATTAGGGACATGTGGGACATATGGGACATCAGGGACGTCTGGGACGTTAGGGACATATAGGACATCTAGGACGTCTGGGACGTCAGGGGCGTTAAGGACATACGGGACAGCTGGGAGGTCTGGGACGTTAGGGACATATGGGACATTTAGGACGTCTTGGACGTTATGGACATATGGAACATCTAGGACGCCTGGGTCATTAGGGACACATGGGACATATGGGACATCAGGGACGTCTGGGACTTTACGGACATATGGGACATCTAGGACGTTTGGAACGTCTGGGACGTTAAGGACATATGGGACATTTAGGACGCCTGGGACATTAGGGACATATGGGACGTCTGGGACGCCTCGGACATTAGGGACACATGGGACATCTGGGACGTCCGGGACGTTAATGACATATGGGACATCTAGGGCATCTGGGACGTCTGGGACGTTAAGGACATATGGGACATTTAGGACGCCTGGGACATTAGGGACATATGGGACATTTGGGACGTCTGGGACGTTAAGCCCTTATGGGACATCTGGGACGTCTGGGACGTCTGGGACGTTAAGGACATATGGGACATTTAGGACGTCTGACACGTCTGGGACGTTAAGGACATATGGGACATTTAGGGCGCCTGGGACATTAGGGACATATGGGACATATGGGACATCTGGGACGTCTGGGACGTTAAGGACATATGGGACATCTAGGACGTCTGGGACGTTAAGGACATATGGGACATCTAGGGCGTCTGGGACGTCTGGGACGTTAAGGACATATGGAACATTTAGGGCGCCTGGGACATTAGGGACATATGGGACATATGGGACATCTAGGACGTCTGGGACGTTAAGGCCATATGGGACATCTAGGACGTCTGGGACGTCTGAAACTTTAAGTACATATGGGACATTTAAAACGTCTGGGACATTAGGGACATATGGGACATATGGGACATCTGGGACTCCTGGAACAATAGGGACATATGAGACATATGGGACATCTGGGACGTCTGGGACGTTAAGGACATATGGGACATCTGGGACGTCTGAGACGTTAGGGACATATGGGACATCTGGGACGTCTGGGACGTTAGGAACATATAGGACATCTAGGACGTCTGAGATGTCTGGGACGTTAGGGACATATGGGACATCTAGGACGTCTGGGACATTAGGGACATATGGGACATTTAGGACGTCTGGGACGTCTGGGACGTTAAGGACATATGGGACGTCTGGGACGTTAGGGACATATGGGACATTTAGGACATCTGAGACGTCTGGGACGTTAGGGACATATAGGACATCTAGGACGTCTGAGACGTCTGGGACTTTAGGGACATATGGGACATTTAGGACGTCTGGGACGTCTGGGACGTTAAGGACATATGGAATATCTGGGACGTCTGGGACGTTAGGGACATACGGGACATCTGGGACGTCTGGGACGTTAAGGACATATGGGACATCTAGGACGACTGGGACTTCCGGGACGTTAAAGACATATGGGACATTTAGGACGCCTGGCACATTAGGAACATATGGGACATCTAATACGCCTGGGACATTAAGGATATATAAGACCTTTGGGACATCTGGGACGTCTGGGACGTTAGGGACATATGGCTCATCTGGGACGTCTGGGACGTTAAGGCCATATGGGACATCTAGGACGTCTGGGACGTTAGGGACATATGGGACATCTGGGACGTCTGGGACTTTAGGGACATATGGGACATCTGGGACGTTAGGAATATATAGAACATCTAGGACGTCTGTGACGTTAGAGACATATGGGACATCTAGGACATCTCGGACATCTAGGACGTTAGGGACATACGGGACAGCTGAGACGTCTGGGACGTTAGAGACATATGCGACATTTAGGACGTCCGGGACGTCTGGGACGTTATGGACATGTGGGACATTTATGACGCCTGGGACATTAGGTAAATCTGGAACATATGCGACAACTGGGACGCCTGGCACATTAGGGACATGTGGGACATATGGGACATCAGGGACGTCTGGGACGTTAGGGACATATAGGACATCTAGGACGTCTGGGACGTCAGGGGCGTTAAGGACATACGGGACAGCTGGGAGGTCTGGGACGTTAGGGACATATGGGACATTTAGGACGTCTTGGACGTTATGGACATATGGAACATCTAGGACGCCTGGGTCATTAGGGACACATGGGACATATGGGACATCAGGGACGTCTGGGACTTTACGGACATATGGGACATCTAGGACGTTTGGAACGTCTGGGACGTTAAGGACATATGGGACATTTAGGACGCCTGGGACATTAGGGACATATGGGACGTCTGGGACGCCTCGGACATTAGGGACACATGGGACATCTGGGACGTCCGGGACGTTAATGACATATGGGACATCTAGGGCATCTGGGACGTCTGGGACGTTAAGGACATATGGGACATTTAGGACGCCTGGGACATTAGGGACATATGGGACATTTGGGACGTCTGGGACGTTAAGGACTTATGGGACATCTGGGACGTCTGGGACGTTAAGGACATATGGGACATCTAGGACATCTGGGACGTCTGGGACGTTAGGGACATATAGAACATCTAGGACGCTTGGGACATTAGAAACATATGGAACATATGGGACATCTGGGACGTCTGGGACGTTAAGGACATTTGGGACATCTAAGACGTCTGGGACGTCTGGAACGTTAAGGACATATGGAACATTTAAGACGCCTGGGACATTAGGGACATTTGGGACATATGGGACATCTGGGACGCCTGGGACATTAGGGACATATGGGACACATTGAACATCTGGTACGTCTGGGACGTTACGGACATATGGGACATCTGGGACGCCTGGGACGTTAAGGACATATGGGACATTTAGGACGCCCTGGACGTTAGGGACATATGGGACATATGGGAGGTCTGGGACGCCTGGGGCGTTAGGGACATATGGGACATATAGGACATCTGGGACGTCTGGGACGTTAAGGATATATGAGACATCTAGGACGTCTGGGACGTCTGGGACGTTAAGGACATATGGGACATTTAGGACGCCCTGGACATTAGGGACATATGGGACATATGGGAGGTCTGGGACGCCTGGGGCGTTAGGGACATATGGGACATATAGGACATCTGGGACGTCTGGGACGTTAAGGACATATGGGACATTTAGGAGGCCTGGGACATTAGGGACATATGGGACATATGGGATATCTGGGACGTCTGGGACGTTTAGGATATATGGGACATCTAGGACGTCTGGGACGTCTGGGACGTTAAGGGCATATGGGACATCTAGGGCGTCTGGGACGTCTGGGACGTTAAGGACATATAGGACATTTACTACGCCTGGGATATTAGGGACATATGGGACATCTGGGACGTCTGGGACGTTAGGTACATATGGGACATCTGGGACGTCTGGGACGTTAAGGACATATGGGACATCTAGGACATCTAGGACGTCTGGGACGTTAGGGACATATGGAACATCTAGGACGCCTGGGACATTAGAAACATATGAAACATATGGGACATCTGGGACGTCTGGGACGTTAAGGACATTTGGGACATCTACGACGTCTGGGACGTCTGGGACGTTAAGGAGATATGGGACATTTAGGACGCCCTGGACATTAGGGACATATGGGACATATGGGATATCTGGGACGTCTGGGACGTTAAGGACAAATGGGACATCTAGGACGTCTGGGACGTCTGGGACGTTAAGGACATATGGGACATTTAGGACGCCCTGGACATTAGGGACATATGGGACATATGGGAGGTCTGGGACGTCTGGGACGTTATTGACATATGGGACAGCTGACACGTCTGGGACGTTAAGGATATAAGGGAGACCTAGAACGTCTGGGACGTTAGGAACATATGGGAGATCTGGGACGTCTGGGGCGTTAGGGTCATATAAGACATCTAGGACGTCTGGGACGTTAGGGACATATGGAACATCTGGGACGTTAGGGACATATGGGACATCCGGGACGTCTGGGACGTTAGGGAGATATAGGACATATGGGATATCTGGGACGTCTGAGACGTTAAGGATATATGGGACATCTAGGACGTCTGAGACGTTAGGGAAATATGGGACATCTGGGACGCCTTGGACATTAAGGACATATGGGACATATGGGACATATGGGACGTCTGAGACGTTAGAGACATATGGGACATTTAGGACGTCTGGGACGTCTGGGACGTTAAGGACATATGGGACATTTGGGGCGCCTGGGACATTAGGGACATATGGGACATATGGGACATCTGGGACGTCTAGGACGTTAAGGACATATGGGACATTTAGGACGTCTGGGACTTCTGGGACGTTAAGGGCATATGGGACATTTAGGACCTCTGGGACGTCTGGGACGTTAAGGACATATGGGACATTTAGGGCGCCTGGGATATTAAGGACATATGGGACATATGGGACATCTGGGACGTCTGGGACGTTAAGGACATATGGGACATTTAGGACGTCTGGGACGTCTGGGACGTTAAGGACATATGGGACATTTAGGGCGCCTGGGACATTAGGGACATATGGGACATATGGGACATCTGGGACGTCTGGGACGTTAAGGACATATGGGACATCTAGGACGTCTGGGACGTTAAGGACATATGGGACATCTAGGGCGTCTGGGACGTCTGGGACGTTAAGGACATATGGGACATTTACTACGCCTGGGATATTAAGGACATATGGGACATCTGGGACGTCTGGGACGTTAGGGACATATGGGACATCTGTGACGTCTGGGACGTTAAGGACATATGGGGCATCTAGGACATCTGGTACGTCTGGGACGTTACGGACATATGGCACATCCAGGACGCCTGGGACATTAGAAACATATGAAACATATGGGACATCTGGGACGTCTGAGACGTCTGGGACGTTAAGGACATATGGGACATTTAGGACGCTCTGGACATTAGGGACATATGGGACATATGGGAGGTCTGGGACGTCTGGGACGTTATTGACATATGGAACATCTGACACGTCTGGGACGTTAAGGATATAAGGGACACCTAGAACGTCTGGGACGTTAGGAACATATGGGAGATCTGGGACGTCTGGGGCGTTAGGGGCATATAAGACATCTAGGACGTCTGGGACGTTAGGGACATATGGAACATCTGTTACGTTAGGGACATATGGGACATCTGGGACGTCTGGGACGTTAGGGAGATATAGAACATATGGAATATCTGGGACGTCTGGGACGTTAAGGATATATGGGACATCTAGGACGTCTGAGACGTTAGGGAAATATGGGACATCTGGGACGCCTTGGACATTAAGGACATATGGGACATATGGGACATATGGGACGTCTGGGACGTTAGAGACATATGGGACATTTAGGACGTCTGGGACGTCTGGGACGTTAAGGACATATGGGACATTTAGGGCGCCTGGGACATTAGGGACATATGGGACATATGGAACATCTGGGACGTCTAGGACGTTAAGGACACATGGTACATTTAGGACGTCTGGGACTTCTGGGACGTTAAGGACATATGGGACATTTAGGACGTCTGGGACGTCTGGGACGTTAAGGACATATGGGACATTTAGGTCGTCTGACACGTCTGGGACGTTAAGGACATATGGGACATTTAGGGCGCCTGGGACATTAGGGACATATGGGACATATGGGACATCTGGGACGTCTGGGACGTTAAGGACATATGGGACATCTAGGACGTCTGGGACGTTAAGGACATATGGGACATCTAGGGCGTCTGGGACGTCTGGGACGTTAAGGACATGTGGGACATTTACTGCGCCTGGGATATTAAGGACATATGGGACATCTGGGACGTCTGGGACGTTAGGAACATATGGGACATCTAGGACATCTGGTACGTCTGAGACGTTAGGGACATATGGCACATCCAGGACGCCTGGGACATTAGAAACATATGAAACATATAGGACATCTGGGACGTCTGGGACGTTAAGGACATTTGGGACATCTAGGACGTCTGGGAGGTCTGGGACGTTAGGGACATATGGGACATATGGGACATCTGGGACGTCTGGGACGTTAGGGACATATGGGACATATGGGACATCTGGGACGCCTGGGACATTAGTTACATATGGGACATCTGGGACGTCTGGGACGTTAAGGACATATGGGACATCTGGGTCGTCTGGGATGCTAGGGACATATGGGACATTTAGGACGCCTGGGACATTGGGGACATATGGGACATATGGGACATCTGGGACGCCTGGGACGTTAGGGACATATGGGACATATGGGACATCTGGGACGTCTGGGACATTAGTTACATATGGGACATCTGGGACGTCTGGGACGTTAAGGATATATGGGACATCTAGGACGTCTGAGACGTTAGGGAAATATGGGACATCGGGGACGCATTGGACATTAAGGACATATGGGACATATGGGACATATGGGACGTCTGGGACGTTAGAGACATATGGGACATTTAGGACGTCTGGGACGTCTGGGACGTTAAGGACATATGGGACATTTAGGGCGCCTGGGACATTAGGGGACATATGGGACATATGGGACATCTGGGACGTCTAGGACGTTAAGGACATATGGTACATTTAGGACGTCTGGGACTTCTGGGACGTTAAGGACATATGGAACATTTAGGACGTCTGGGACGTCTGGGACGTTAAGGACATATGGGACATTTAGGGCGCCTGGGATATTAAGGACATATGGGACATCTGGGACGTCTGGGACGTTAAGGACATATGGGACATTTAGGACGTCTGACACGTCTGGGACGTTAAGGACATATGGGACATTTAGGGCGCCTGGGACATTAGGGACATATGGGACATATGGGACATCTGGGACGTCTGGGACGTTAAGGACATATGGGACATCTAGGACGTCTAGGACGTTAAGGACATATAGGACATCTAGGGCGTCTGGGACGTATGGGACCTTAAGGACATATGGGACATTTACTGCGCCTGGGATATTAAGGACATATGGGACATCTGGGACGTCTGGGACGTTAGGAACATATGGGACATCTGTGACGTCTGGGACGTTAAGGACATATGGAACATTTAGGACATCTGGTACGTCTGGGACGTTAGGGACATATGGGACATCTAGAACGTCTGGGACGTTAGGGACATATGGGACATCTAGGACGTCTGGGACATTAGGGACATATGGGACATTTAGGACGTCTGGGACGTTAAGGACATATGGGACATTTAGGACGCCTAGGACGTTAGGGACATATGGGACATATGGGACATCTGAGACGCCTGGGACATTAGGGACATATAGGACATCTGGGACGTCTGGCACGTTAAGGACATATGGGACATTTTGGACGTTTGGGACGTCTGGGACGTTAAGGACATATGGGACATTTAGGACGCCTGGGACATTAGGGACATATGGGACATCTAGGACGCCTGGGACATTAGGGACATATGGGGCATTTAGGACGCCTGGGACATTAGGGACATATGGGACATATGGGACATCTGTAAGGCCTGGGACATTAGGGACGTATGGGACATCTGGGACGTCTGGCACGTTAGGGACATATGGGACATCTGGAACGTCTGCGACGTTAAGGACATATGGGACATCTAGGACGTTTGGGACGTTTGGGACGTTAAGGACATATGGGACATATGGGACGTCTGGGACGTTAGTGGCATATGGGACATTTGGGACGTCTGGGACGTTAAGGACATATGGGACATCTAGGACGTCTGAGACGTCTGGGACGTTAAGGACATATGGGACATTTAGGGCGCCTGTGACATTAGGTACATATGGGACATCTGGGACATCTGGGACGTCTGAGACGTTAAGGACATATGGGACATCTAGGACGTATGTGACGTCTGAAACGTTAAGGATATATGGGACATTTAAAACATCTGGGACATTAGGGACATATGGGACATCTGAGACGCTTTAGACATTAGGGACATATGAGACATATGGGACATCTGATACGTCTGGGATGTTAGGGACATATGGGACATCTGGGACGTCTGAGACGTTAGGGACATATGGGACATCTGGGACGTCTGGGTCGTTAGGGACATATAGGACATCTAGGACATCTGAGACGTCTGGGACGTTAGGGACATATGGGACATCTAGAACGTCTGGGACGTTAGGGACATATGGGACATCTAGGACGCCTGAGACGTCTGGGACGTTAGGGACATATGGGACATCTGGGACGTCTGGGACGTTAGGGACATATAGGACATCTAGGACATCTGAGACGTCTGGGACGTTAAGGACATATGTGACATCTAGAACGTCTGGGACGTTAGGGACATATGGGACATCTAGGACGTCTGAGACGTCTGGGACATTAGAGACATATGGGACATTTAGGACGTCTGGGACGTCTGGGACGTTAAGGACATATGGGACATCTGGGACGTCTGGGACGTTAAGGACATATGGGACATTTAATACGTCTGGGACGTTAGGGACATATGGGACATTTAGGACGTCTGGGACGTCTGGGACGTTAAGGACATATGGGACATCTGGGACGTCTGGGACGTTAGGGACATATGGGACATTTAATACGTCTGGGACGTTAGGAACATATGGAAGATCTAGGACGCCTGGGACATTAGGGACATATGGGACATATGGGACATCTGGGACGTCTGGGACATTAGGGACATATGGTACATCTGGGACGTCTGGGACGTTAAGGACATATGGGACATCTGGGACGTCTGGGTCGTTAGGGTCATATAGGACATCTAGGACATCTGAGACGTCTGGGACGTTAGGGACATATGGGACATCTAGAACGTCTGGGACGTTAGGGACATATGGGACATCTAGGACGTCTGAGACGCCTGGGACGTTAGGGACATATGGGACATCTGGGACGTCTGGGACGTTAGGGACATATAGGACATCTAGGACATCTGAGACGTCTGGGACGTTAGGGACATATGGGACATCTAGAACGTCTGGGACGTTAGGGACATATGGGACATCTAGGACGTCTGAGACGTCTGGGACATTAGGGACATATGGGACATTTAGGACGTCTGGGACGTCTGGGACGTTAAGGACATATGGGACATCTGGGACGTCTGGGACGTTAAGGACATATGGGACATTTAATACGTCTGGGACGTTAGGGACATATGGGACATTTAGGACGTCTGGGACGTCTGGGACGTTAAGGACATATGAGACATCTGGGACGTCTGGGACGTTAGGGACATATGGGACATTTAATACGTCTGGGACGTTAGGAACATATGGAAGATCTAGGACGCCTGGGACATTAGGGACATATGGGACATATGGGACATCTGGGACGTCTGGGACATTAGGGACATATGGTACATCTGGGACGTCTGGGACGTTAAGGACATATGGGACATCTAGGACGTCTGGGACATAAGGGACATATGGGACATTTAGGACGTCTGGGACGTCCGGGACGTTAAGGACATATGGGACATCTAGGACGTCTGGGACATTAGGGACATATGGGACATTTAGGACGTCTGGGACGTCTAGGACATTAAAGACATATGGGACACATTGAACATCTGGTACGTCTGGGACGTTACGGACATATGGGACATCTGGAACGCCTGGGACGTTAAGGACATATGGGACATTTAGGAGGCCTGGGACATTAGGGACATATGGGACATATGGGATATCTGGGACGTCTGGGACGTTTAGAATATATGGGACATCTAGGACGTCTGGGACGTCTGGGACGTTAAGGACATATGGGACATTTAGGACGCCCTGGACATTAGGGACATATGGGACATATGGGAGGTCTGAGACGCCTGGGGCATTAGGGACATATGGGACATATAGGACATCTGGGACGTCTGGGACGTTATTGACATATGGGACATCTGGGACGTCTGGGACGTTAAGGATATAAAGGACATCTAGGACGTCTGAGACGTTAGGGACATATGGGAGATCTGGGACGTCTGGGACGTTAGGGACATATAAGACATCTTGGAGGTTTGGGACTTTGGGGACATATGGAACATCTGGGACGTTAGGGACATATGGGACATCTGGGACGTCTGGGACGTTAGGGACATATAGGACATCTAGGACATCTGAGACGTCTGGGACGTTAGGGACATATGGGACATCTAGAACGTCTGGGACGTTAGGGACATATGGGACATCTAGGACGTCTGAGACGTCTGGGACATTAGGGACATATGGGACATTTAGGACGTCTGAGACGTCTGGGACGTTAAGGACATATGGGACATCTGGGACGTCTGGGACGTTAAGGACATATGGGACATTTAATACGTCTGGGACGTTAGGGACATATGGGACATTTAGGACGTCTGGGACGTCTGGGACGTTAAGGACATATGGGACATCTGGGACGTCTGGGACGTTAGGGACATATGGGACATTTAATACGTCTGGGACGTTAGGAACATATGGAAGATCTAGGACGCCTGGGACATTAGGGACATATGGGACATATGGGACATCTGGGACGTCTGGGACATTAGGGACATATGGTACATCTGGGACGTCTGGGACGTTAAGGACATATGGGACATCTAGGACGTCTGGGACATTAGGGACATATGGGACATTTAGGACGTCTGGGACGTCCGGGACGTTAAGGACATATGGTACATCTAGGACGTCTGGGACATTAGGGACATATGGGACATTTAGGACGTCTGGGACGTCTAGGACATTAAAGACATATGGGACACATTGAACATCTGGTACGTCTGGGACGTTACGGACATATGGGACATCTGGAACGCCTGGGACGTTAAGGACATATGGGACATTTAGGAGGCCTGGGACATTAGGGACATATGGGACATATGGGATATCTGGGACGTCTGGGACGTTTAGAATATATGGGACATCTAGGACGTCTGGGACGTCTGGGACGTTAAGGACATATGGGACATTTAGGACGCCCTGGACATTAGGGACATATGGGACATATGGGAGGTCTGAGACGCCTGGGGCATTAGGGACATATGGGACATATAGGACATCTGGGACGTCTGGGACGTTATTGACATATGGGACATCTGGGACGTCTGGGACGTTAAGGATATAAAGGACATCTAGGACGTCTGAGACGTTAGGGACATATGGGAGATCTGGGACGTCTGGGACGTTAGGGACATATAAGACATCTTGGAGGTTTGGGACTTTGGGGACATATGGAACATCTGGGACGTCTGGGACGTTAAGGATATAAAGGACATCTAGGACGTCTGGGACGTTAGGGACATATGGGAGATCTGGGACGTCTGGGACGTTAGGGACATATAAGACATCTTGGACGTCTGGGACATTAGGGACATATGGGACATAAGAGATATCTGGGACGTCTGGGACGTTAGGGACATATGGTACATCTGGGACGTCTGGGACGTTAAGGACATATGGGACATCTAGGACGTCTGGGACGTCTGGGACGTTAAGGACATATGGGACATCTAGGACGTCTGGGACGTCTGGGACGTTAAGGACATATGGAACATTTAGGACGCCTGGGACATTAGGGACATATGGGACATATGGGACATCTGGGACGCCTGGGACGTTAGGGACATATGGGACAAGTAGGTTAGAATGGACAGTTGTAGAACCTCCCCCCACCACTTTTCCTTGAAACCGAGGCCACACTTCAAGGTCACATCTTCAAGCCAATTTTCAAAGCCACAGCTCAAGGCTAAACTTCGAGACCACATGGACAGTTCTAGAACCTCCCCCCGCCACTTGGCCTCCAATTCAAGGTTAAGGCGTGAAAAGCTGGAACACTCATTGTTCAGCCTTGATTTCAAGGTCGGACTTTAGTTCAGAGCTAGGACAGCTTCCCCACAGTTGGCTTTTAGTTCAAGGTTGCTTGCTGGTGCCTCTCCACCAGTTGGCCTTGAGTTCAAGGCCAAAGCCAACTCCGCGACCGTATGAAAGCAGGAACCCAAGGTCACATCTTCAAGCCAATTTTCAAAGCCACAGCTCAAGGCTAAACTTCGAGACCACATGGACAGTTCTAGAACCTCTCCCCACCACGTTTTCTTGAAACCGAGGCTACACTTCAAGTTAAGGCCAAATTTCAAGGCCACAGATCACGGCTAAACTTCAAGGCCACATCTCAATTCTGGAACTACCCCCAACACTTGGCTTTGAAACCGAGGCCATGGTTAGTGTTCTCATCAAATTGCATTTGAACCCTAGCTTAGACCATGTTGTCAACCTGACACTTCTACAAGTTTAATGAAAGAGGCAAATATTTTCATAAATTGTTTTAATAACATCTAAAGATATATACAGATAAACAATTAACACTAATGCTATAATCACTTATCAGTTGCATAACATGTACAGTAACGCTATTGTCTACTCCTTCGGCGTTGTCCTGCTCCTCCGCGAAGTTGAAGGCCGTTCCGATTCTGGATAACTGCCTCCTGGAGTATTTTCGTGGTGGCAATCACAGCGTCCTTACCCACCAGAAGTCGACTTGTGCGAAAACGGAGGTGCGTTGCAATAATTAGAAATGGTGACCTTGAAGTCAGTAGTAGGAGCTGGCAACCTTGACTGTAAAATTGAGTTTGTATTAGTTTGCGTGCAGCATTTTACTTGATTTTGTTCATAGGTTTATATGTAACAGAGAGAGTAACAAGGAGCGTAAATGGGTTGACATGTATGTGATGCGATATCATAATACACAACATCAAGCGAGAATAAAAAAAATCACCGTCATGAACACAACCGCGAGGGTTGCAATCTCGTCTAACCGTTGTGCCTCGGGTGATTTTAAACCCTTCGTAAAGGGCTCTCAACGTGAAGTCGGTAAAAACCTGCTGTTATTTTAATTTTCAAAATACCATTCAAAATTGTCTAACCTCGTCTCCTTAAAACACATTCGCCTAAGTGTGTTGGTTAATGGCATGCAAGCAGTTACCAGAATTTGAAAGTTAATAACATAGAGTCTTAATAAGAAATTGTAGTGATTAAATATAAAATAACTAGCTCACAGTTTGGCAGGATCCAGCAGCTCCAAAAGAAGTTCTTGCAGATCTGAACGAAAGGAAAAAAAAGGAAATTAGACCGTGTTCTTTTATAAAAATGTTGTAAAGTGTGCTCGTTAATTGTAACCAGTGCATGACATTGAAAAATAGTATCCAAACTTTATTAAAAATGATTAAAACTGGTCACTTATTTACAGCAGCATCGAGGGGAGAATGCATAATTTTCTGAAGCATTGTTTTCCACGACAGTTTTCGTAAATAAAGAAATTTTGTTACGACGTGTTTAATACAGAAACTACTTTTGAAATCCCGAACTTTATTAAAAATAATTAAAACTGGTCACTTATTTACAGCAGCATCGATGGGAGAATGCATAATTTTCTGAAGCATTGTTTTCCACGAAAGTTTTCGTAAATAAAGAAATTTTGTTACGATGTGTTTAATATAGAAACTACTTTTGAAATCCCGGTTGTGAAAAAATAATATACATGCCGCTTGCGCGCTATTAAATTTCGCAAAACGACATTTATTGACAAACGATTTAGAATTGTATACTCCTATATAGTATTAAAATGATTATGTTTAATAAAAGGCTTGTAGATAAATCATGTATGCGATACGTTAAAGAATAGAGTACGGGCGATTCAATTTGTTTCTAATGAATAGTTAAAATTTAAGATATAGGTATCTAAGATAACACACCAGGGTCGTGAACACAGAACAAACGGATCGCAACTGAGTGTTGAACTACGAGAGCAATGCCGTTTGCAGCTAAATAAACTTGTTTATATGCTATCCTTGTTCTACAGTCTAGACCAAAAAATGTAGTTTGGAATGTTTTCTCGCCGCCCAATGTGTAAAGTTAATAAATTGAAACCTGCGCTGCGAAACCAAATTTTATTTTACTGGGTTAATTTCGTAAGGTATTTAAATAGCTTAAATATTCTGATCCTGTATTTTCAAAATTAAAAAGTACATGTGTGCATAACTCTGAATTTAGGTTATCAAAGACAGTATGTAAGCGCGTTTAGATTATTAACATTCCGTTTTCATATAAAGCTTATGTGTCGTTTATAACGTTGCATGCATTTTCTACTTAAACAGCTCATTTTTTCGTTTGTATATCAGTTGTTTACAGTAATCTGAAAATAATAATAAATGTTCGTTAGACTGCAACGTGGTTAGATAATTGTGTGTCGGTTTTATAATTACGATTCTGCGGGAGGCGCGTTATACAACATATACAGCTTTCAGCTTTCAATAATTAGAAATGTAAATTTCTACAAGATATCTCAGGAACTTTGTTTATTGCATTCTAAGTAACTAATATTTATAAATAGAAAGATATTAACGAAATATAGACACTGTAAAGATAATTTCAACGCACAAATACAAAAGTTGTGAGAAATTAGAATAGTTCTGCTGTGAAAGTTGGGTTGAGAAATGTGATAATTGGCACCGTATCTACCATCCCACCTAGAGACAAGTGCTATGCTGTCTAACAGTTTCTATAGTTTTTCCAAAACATGCACTATTCATTCATTTATATAATTTTTTCTAAAATGTGTTAGTTGACTGGGCTCGTAATTTTGTATTTAGGTCTATACAGTGAGAATAATGTAAGACTGTACATGGCTAAATTATGCAAAATTAGACATAGGGAACTTACTTAATGTTACCATGGTGTTAGTAAACAAAATAACAACACAGTGACTACATAAACTAATTGAAACTGGATTATTTCCTTGTAATTTCAAAACCGACAATTGTTACTAGCATGGGCAAATTGATTAATGCGAATAATGTAAATGTAAGACTGTACATGGCTGAATTATGCAAAATTAGACATACCATGGTGTTAGTAAACAAAATAACAACAAAGTGACTCCAGAAACTAATTGAAACTGGATTATTTCATTGTAATTTTAAAACCGACAATTGTTACTAGCATGGCTAAATTGATTAATGCTAAAATAAAGTTGCTAATGTATAGGCTTACATTATTCGCACGGCATAGTCTTTCAACCAAAAGGATTGGTTAAAACTCAATACTCTATGAAATTTTAGCACTATAAGACCAGCTTGATTTAGATTTATACCTATAATGAATGACATACCGCGTCTTAGGTTCCAAAGTTGTAAGTAGTTTCTTTTGTGTGCCTCCAGGAGGGACTTTATGTTCTGCACCAAATGGAAAATATTTATGCAGATCATGCAAATGTTGCGGACAATCTAAATCCACTTCTAAAATTATACCTTCTTCAGCATCATCCGAAATATCAAGAATAGATTGCAAAGTTATGGAGTTTACTTGTTTTTCACTAAACCATTTAAAATTTTTCAAAGCTAAATACTGACTCGTAGACCAACCATGCAAATTTACTTTATCTAGAAGGTGTTTAGAAGGTTTATTGCAGTTATAATTTTTTTGAAATTTATTATTTGCTTTACTATATTTGCTACAGCATTGACTTATACCACCTCAGTTAACAATTCTAATTTAACTTATGTATATTTGAGCATACACTGGAACGTAAAACCGGGGGTTGTGTAGAAGTGACTGGGATCTAACCCATATGTTTCTATAGATTTAGTCCTAAAATTCTCAAAATTATCTGCCAAAAGTAAAACATCACATTTCAGATAAAGATCACTGTATTCTCCTAAATTTTTAATTTTAAATGATTTCCAAATCATCTGTGCATGTTTGTAGTCTTGTTAGGAAATATCAGCTTGTTTCAATTTATTATAAAATTTTGACTTTTCCGGAAGAATCGTTTCATTAAACTTTTCCCAACTATCCATGTACTCGTAAGGAATAATTCCTTTTCTCATTAAAATATTTAGCTCTTCCATATTTAAATGGCTTAATGTATGATGTAAAATTTTAAAATCTTGAAATTCTAAATAAGATGCTAATTTATCTGATGACTCGCTCAAAAACGATATGAGTCTACAAATCTACATTTATTACTTGTATTTGGAATATATTTAGTAAGCGAAATATATCTTTCTTTATTTTTCGGTAAAAATACCATCCTAGGATACATCATTTCGGTTCAAATCAGCGAAGTGGGTAAAACGTTTATTTTTGTATTCTAAACAGTATACATTTATTAAAACAAGTTTACTCTAAGATTACACTAACTTACTCGTTTCTAAAATCTATTAGTTTACCCTTCTGATTCACGAGCCGGATCTCGATGTTATAAATGGTTTCGACATTAACCTCTAAATAAATAGGTGCATTCGGAACATTTTCCATACAGAACCCAGGCGCCACGGAAATACTAAACCCATACAGAATATGCGCAGGTAAATTATTACGATAAGAACCTCGTGTGATGTTGCATTCAATGTAAACATTCGTGCGTTTACTTATCTGTATATCCAATTCAGATATATGAGTGTGGTTAGGTTTGTATTCGATTGGTTTGAATCCGAGCATTCGACCAATAGAATCGGGTTTTGAAAAATCCACAGTGTACATCGATTTAATTTCGCATTTTTGCGTATTATTGTTTGCGCATAGTATAGTGCTTTCTACGTGTTTTTCTAAATATAAACTTAGCTGATCGATTTCATATGAACCATGTGGAATAGTGAGTACATGGAGATCCTTATCTCTATAATAAAACTTATCGTTACCGGTATGGATATTTTTAATCGAATTGCAGCCGTAGAATCCCCTTAAAGCGAGCTCACATCTACGTCTAGGATTAATATTATAGGCTCGGCATACGCGGCATGCAATACATTACCCACATCTTCAACTACCAATAGTATAGACATGACTATGATGTGCGTCATCGTTTACATTCATTTATATAGAAAATTAAGACAAAGGTGGCCACATATCACGGTGTTATAGTTCTGCTCTCTAGAGTAATTATAATAAATTTTACAATCCCGAAAGTATTCAACGACCGCCAACGGTGGCGGTAAATTCCCAAAACCACCACCGCAGCCAACAGAGGTGACCACCGGTCCCCAAGACAACAAAACCTAAAGCAGCTACCAACACCCAAACATCACCAGTAGGCTGCATAACAGCTATGTGATTCACGATCCACTTGGACAAACTATCTCAGTTGATCAACAAAATAAGTGTCAATAAGTGATATTATAACACAAGACGGTTAATACACCAGTAAACTCACAACTAAACATCGTCCACTGGAACGCTAACGGCATTCAGTGCAAAATGCAAGAAATGCGAAACCTCAATAAAACACTCAACGTCGACGTGATGATGATCAACGAGACACATTTCACACCAAAAGTTTCACTAAAGTTAGCTTACTACCAAACCTATAAAACGGACAGACCGCAGATAGCCTACCGACAACCAAAGACCTCCAGCAACGCAAAATCTACAGCGGCCCGCATCCTGTTAATTATCGAAAAGGCCCGGAGTATCAAGCTGAGTTAAAGAAAATGAAACTCGCGAAGCCCCACTACTAGCAGAACCAACAGGATCACAGCCAATCACAGAGAGGAACGAAGATGGTTTCCAAACACAAGGCGGGAAACGAGTTAGAAACAAACAGCCTGCTCCGCTCAACAGCGCAAAAGGTCTCCTCAACCACAGCATCCACCAGCAGCAATGCAATTGCGATCCCTGACGCCTCAGTTGTAACAGCCAGCGCTCGTACGGCTTCCGCATCTGTTTCCACCCAAGGACGCCAGGCCCACCCAAGAATGCCACTACACCCAAACACGCCACCGCCACCTACAAGGCTGTTGCACCTCCCAAAACCGCCACCGCCGTCAACACAGCAGTCACCGGCTTTAAGGTGCCCATCGACCCCAGGATAGCAAAACCGAAAGCAGCTACCAGCACCCAAACAACACCAGTAGGCTGTATAGCAGCTATGGGATTCACGATCCACTTGGATAACCTCACTCAGTGGATCAGCAAAATAACTGTCAATAAGTGACATTATAACACAAGATGTATAATACACCAGTAGACGTACAACTAAACATTGTCCACTGGAACGCCGACGGTATTAAGTGCAAAATGCAAGAAATGCTAAACCTCATTAAACCACTCAACATCGACGTGATGATGATCAAAATCGCACCAAAAGTCTCACTAAAGGTATCTTAACTGTCAAACCTATCGAACGGACAGACCGCAGATAGCAGGAATTCCAGCTAGTGGCTGGCTCGATATTATAGTAAAAGATAAAATCGCACAGTACCAAGTTACGCTGCAAGCAAACGAGTTGGAGGTTACGGGGGTCCAAATAAGAGTAGCCGCCAGATATCTAAGACTAATATCAACCTAGCAACAACCAAGGACGCCCCTAGCAACGCAATAATCTGGATGATTTTATGGCACGCAACCTCCCTACGCCGATTTCAGGAGAGTCTAAACACAAAACATCAAGCGAGAGAATCCCGAGTCAATAACACTGAAGGGCACAGACTCTTCAACCACACAGCAGGAAAGAACTACGAGGTCATAGATCCAGGGGAGCACCGACGCATGTCCCAAGCAATCATCAAGACCAACCCGATGTGCTAGACATTATATTAGTCAAGGATCTGCCATTCCACTACTCCTAGAAAACAGTGAAAGACCTGAGCTCTGATCATCTCCCACTACTGCTCACGGTGAACGTAGGTCCGAGGTAGGATGGACCTTGAAGTACAACCAGACGCATCACGAACTGGCGTCAGTACAATGAAAACCTACAAAGAAAAATACAAGATTTGCAACCCCAACATCATCATCACTGACGATATTGACAACTGCGTCCAAAACCTAACGCAGGGCCCTCGAGAATGCGATGCAAATTCTTGACTGCAACCGCCATGCTCGAAAACTGTCCCAAAAGAAAAAACGGAGGCTGGTGTGAAGATGGAAAATCATCAGGAACCCGGCCATCAAACGCCCTCTTAATAATAAACAAGAATGTCTGAAACAAGCAATAAAGGAATTCTACAATAAAGGCTGGAACCAACACATCAGCAACGAGCCGGAAAATGCCAACTTAAAAGGGCTCTAACACGTAAGAGCGGCCTCCTCATGTCCGATCCAAGGACCAAATCGACCCTCTTACGATCCGCAAGAACAGGCCGACATCTTCACCTCCACCCTCTACAACAACTTCATGTCCAACAACGCCGATGACGCAGAACACGTACGGGGAGCAAATACCCGACTACAAGGGATATTGACCGTTGAACTAGGCGAATATGTTAGTTGCCATAAACCCCTCACGAATAGATGGAATTTCGTATGCAATGCTTCAGAATATTCCGAAGAAGGCGCCGGCGAACATAACACGAATATTCAGCGGAGTCACCACACACCGCCACGTTCCTGTTCCATGGAATCGTACTGTCATAATTATGCTTTCTAAGTCAGGATAACGAAAAAACAGAACCCAACAACTATAGGCTAGTTCCGGCCAGAGAAATTAGACTTCGGGCCAGTACACGCAACGTCGCTACAGCTCGTTAAAGTAATAGACGATGTAGCTGATAAATTTCAAGAGAGGGAAAACCACCGTCGTCGTCTCCCTTGATACAGAAAAGGCGTTTGATAAAGTATAGATGCAGGGACTCCTCATCAAACTATCGAACAACTACGCATTACCAGCGGCCTACACCTAGCTTCTAAACAGCTACCTGACAAACAAAACCTCCGTCGTCAGGATTCAAAACAAGTTATTCCAAGTTACCACCACAGAAGCAGGAACTCCCACAGGGTGGCTGCTGACCGCCCAATACTATCCAACATCCACATCAATAACATCCTCTGTGCACAAAAGCCAAATACGCAATATGTAAGGATGACGTCATGCTCTACAGCAAGTCGAGAGTGCTAGGAGTTACAGTCAGGAAGATGCAGGGGTAGCTGGATCAGCACCAGGCTGATTCGGAAAATGGGGTCCGAAATTAAACACAAACGGAAGCCATAACCTTCACAAGAGGCAAACAACTAATCTACCGACGATACAAGTCCATCAACGGAACGTACCTTGAAACAACACAGTCAATTACCTGGAAGCAACCATCGGCCAGCAGCTGACTTCCACAACACAATCATCAAAACACGCCAGACAAATAAAATGTCATATCTCATCCTTGCTTGCCACAAGGGCCTCCCACTAAAGACCAAGCTCAACGCCTACAACCAATACATATTGCCAACTATGATATACGCAGCGTCAGCAAGGATGACATACATATCAGCTTCAAACAGGAAACGTCTGGAAAGCACCCAATCGACCACCCTCAAAAAACTTAACGGGACGCGATGGTTCGTACGCAATGAAACCATCTACAACGACCTAGGCATGGACTCCATACAAGCACACGTCCGAATACTAGCAGAAAATATCTGTGGTGGTATTAATCAATCGAATCTGACCGCGTTCCGAGAAATCGCGCCAGTTGTTGAAACGCAACAGCAACGAAAAACGCCCAAAGTATATTCTAACCGACTAATTACAACCAGACCACAAAGCCAGAAACCTGTAAGCAGTAAAAGCCAAACGGCCACCGCTGTTTTATCTAAGAACCCTGAGAAGCTCCAGTTCGACAGCATTGAAAAAGTTTCATATTAACACGAAGACCCACGCCAGCAGCAGAGGAGAGCAGGCGTATCCAGCCAGTCAGCTCTAGCACCTGCAACAATTCGAAGTCCAAGAGCACGTGTTGAGTTCAAGCTCTTGGGTCGCCGGTTTTACATGTTCCGCAGAGGCGGAGAATGGTGCAACAAGACGTGTATGCAAGAAGAATCGCTTAACAAGCGTTTCAATCACCGATTCCGTGGATAGATCTCAGCGACCATTACGATGGACTCCCGCAAGAAAATGTCGACGAAATAAAAATACAACTCATTTCTTATTAAGCCACCATCAATGACCATATGGACAAAGTTTTAAAGAAAAGATATCTCGGTGTAGTCAATCCGATCCGAATCCGTCTGACAGTAGAAAATTTGACAGGAATGGAAAGCGCGATAGACCAAGGTAAAGCACAAAAGTGACCTCATCGCCACCTCACGAATGAAGGCAGCTACCAAACCAGTAGGCATCGGACTCGCCGGGGGCAGGCCGCTGAGGTCACCGACTCCTAACGTTGCCCTCACAGACGGAGCAAATGGAGACAAACTTCGTGGAAGTCGCCCGCATGCGGAAGAAGCCCACAAAACCACTACAGCCAGCCAAGAAGCCCCACATCCGATGACTATAGAGCCATGACCGCCTTCCTCAGCAAGAAAGGAGTCCCCTATCACACCTACCAAGTGACGGAGAATAAATCCCTGAACATGGTCATCAGGAACATTCTGGAACCCCTCGACGTCACTCACGTCGCGGAAGTTTCTGATGACCATGTTCAGGGATTTATTCTCCGTCACTTGGTAGGTGTGATAGGGGACTCCTTTCTTGCTGAGGAAGGCGGTCATGGCTCTATAGTCATCGGATGTGGGGCTTCTTGGCTGGCTGTAGTGGTTTTGTGGGCTTCTTCCGCATGCGGGCGACTTCCACGAAGTTTGTCTCCATTTGCTCCGTCTGTGAAGGCAACGTTAGGAGTCGGTGACCTCAGCGGCCTGCCCCCGGCGGGTCCGATGCCTACTGGTTTGGTAGCTGCCTTCATTCGTGAGGTGGCGATGAGGTCACTTTTGTGCTTTACCTTGGTCTATCGCGCTTTCCATTCCTGTCAAATTTTCTACTGTCAGACGGATTTGGATCGGATTGACTACACCGAGATATCTTTTCTTTAAAACTTTGTCCATATGGTCATTGATGGTGGCTTAATAAGAAATGAGTTGTATTTTTATTTCGTCGACATTTTCTTGCGGGAGTCCATCGTAATGGTCGCTGAGATCTATCCACGGAATCGGTGATTGAAACGCTTGTTAAGCGATTATTCTTGCATACACGTCTTGTTGCACCATTCTCCGCCTCTGCGGAACATGTAAAACCGGCGACCCAAGAGCTTGAACTCAACACGTGCTCTTGGACTTCGAATTGTTGCAGGTGCTAGAGCTGACTGGCTGGATACGCCTGCTCTCCTCTGCTGCTGGCGTGGGTCTTCGTGTTAATATGAAACTTTTTCAATGCTGTCGAACTGGAGCTTCTCAGGGTTCTTAGATAAAACAGCGGTGGCCGTTTGGCTTTTACTGCTTACAGGTTTCTGGCTTTGTGGTCTGGTTGTAATTAGTCGGTTAGAATATACTTTGGGCGTTTTTCGTTGCTGTTGCGTTTCAACAACTGGCGCGATTTCTCGGAACGCGGTCAGATTCGATTGATTAATACCACAACAGATATTTTCTGCTAGTATTCGGACGTGTGCTTGTATGGAGTCCATGCCTAGGTCGTTGTAGATGGTTTCATTGCGTACGAACCATCGCGTCCCGTTAAGTTTTTTGAGGGTGGTCGATTGGGTGCTTTCCAGACGTTTCCTGTTTGAAGCTGATATGTATGTCATCCTTGCTGACGCTGCGTATATCATAGTTGGCATTATGTATTGGTTGTAGGCGTTGAGCTTGGTCCTTAGTGGGAGGCCCTTGTGGCAAGCAAGGATGGGATATGACATTTTATTTGTCTGGCGTGTTTTGATGATTGTGTTGTGGAAGTCAGCTGCTGGCCGATGGTTGCTTCCAGGTAATTGACTGTGTTGTTTCAAGGTACGTTCCGTTGATGGACTTGTATCGTCGGTAGATTAGTTGTTTGCCTCTTGTGAAGGTTATGGCTTCCGTTTGTGTTTAATTTCGGACCCCATTTTCCGAATCAGCCTGGTGCTGATCCAGCTACCCCTGCATCTTCCTGACTGTAACTCCTAGCACTCTCGACTTGCTGTAGAGCATGACGTCATCCTTACATATTGCGTATTTGGTTTTTGTGCACAGAGGATGTTATTGATGTGGATGTTGGATAGTATTGGGCGGTCAGCAGCCACCCTGTGGGAGTTCCTGCTTCTGTGGTGGTAACTTGGAATAACTTGTTTTGAATCCTGACGACGGAGGTTTTGTTTGTCAGGTAGCTGTTTAGAAGCTGGGTGTAGGCCGCTGGTAATGCGTAGTTGTTCGATAGTTTGATGAGGAGTCCCTGCATCTATACTTTATCAAACGCCTTTTCTGTATCAAGGGAGACGACGACGGTGGTTTTCCCTCTCTTGAAATTTATCAGCTACATCGTCTATTACTTTAACGAGCTGTAGCGACGTTGCGTGTACTGGCCCGAAGTCTAATTTCTCTGGCCGGAACTAGCCTATAGTTGTTGGGTTCTGTTTTTTCGTTATCCTGACTTAGAAAGCATAATTATGACAGTACGATTCCATGGAACAGGAACGTGGCGGTGTGTGTTGACCCCGCTGAATATTCGTGTTATGTTCGCCGGCGCCTTCTTCGGAATATTCTGAAGCATTGCATACGAAATTCCATCTATTCGTGAGGGGTTTATGGCAACTTTGATGTAGGATAATGTTCTTCCCCTCGTTTGGTGAGGCGAACGGCGCATATTCGCCTAGTTCAACGGTCAATATCCCTTGTAGTCGGGTATTTGCTCCCCGTACGTGTTCTGCGTCATCGGCGTTGTTGGACATGAAGTTGTTGTAGAGGGTGGAGGTGAAGATGTCGGCCTGTTCTTGCGGATCGTAAGAGGGTCGATTTGGTCCTTGGATCGGACATGAGGAGGCCGCTCTTACGTGTTAGAGCCCTTTTAAGTTGGCATTTTCCGGCTCGTTGCTGATGTGTTGGTTCCAGCCTTTATTGTAGAATTCCTTTATTGCTTGTTTCAGACATTCTTGTTTATTATTAAGAGGGCGTTTGATGGCCGGGTTCCTGATGATTTTCCATCTTCACACCAGCCTCCGTTTTTTCTTTTGGGACAGTTTTCGAGCATGGCGGTTGCAGTCAAGAATTTGCATCGCATTCTCGAGGGCCCTGCGTTAGGTTTTGGACGCAGTTGTCAATATCGTCAGTGATGATGATGTTGGGGTTGCAAATCTTGTATTTTTCTTTGTAGGTTTTCATTGTACTGACGCCAGTTCGTGATGCGTCTGGTTGTACTTCAAGGTCCATCCTACCTCGGACCTACGTTCACCGTGAGCAGTAGTGGGAGATGATCAGAGCTCAGGTCTTTCACTGTTTTCTAGGAGTAGTGGAATGGCAGATCCTTGACTAATATAATGTCTAGCACATCGGGTTGGTCTTGATGATTGCTTGGGACATGCGTCGGTGCTCCCCTGGATCTATGACCTCGTAGTTCTTTCCTGCTGTGTGGTTGAAGAGTCTGTGCCCTTCAGTGTTATTGACTCGGGATTCTCTCGCTTGATGTTTTGTGTTTAGACTCTCCTGAAATCGGCGTAGGGAGGTTGCGTGCCATAAAATCATCCAGATTATTGCGTTGCTAGGGGCGTCCTTGGTTGTTGCTAGGTTGATATTAGTCTTAGATATCTGGCGGCTACTCTTATTTGGACCCCCGTAACCTCCAACTCGTTTGCTTGCAGCGTAACTTGGTACTGTGCGATTTTATCTTTTACTATAATATCGAGCCAGCCACTAGCTGGAATTCCTGCTATCTGCGGTCTGTCCGTTCGATAGGTTTGACAGTTAAGATACCTTTAGTGAGACTTTTGGTGCGATTTTGACCATCATCACGTCGATGTTGAGTGGTTTAATGAGGTTTAGCATTTCTTGCATTTTGCACTTAATACCGTCGGCGTTCCAGTGGACAATGTTTAGTTGTACGTCTACTGGTGTATTATACATCTTGTGTTATAATGTCACTTATTGACAGTTATTTTGCTGATCCACTGAGTGAGGTTATCCAAGTGGATCGTGAATCCCATAGCTGCTATACAGCCTACTGGTGTTGTTTGGGTGCTGGTAGCTGCTTTCGGTTTTGCTATCCTGGGGTCGATGGGCACCTTAAAGCCGGTGACTGCTGTGTTGACGGCGGTGGCGGTTTTGGGAGGTGCAACAGCCTTGTAGGTGGCGGTGGCGTGTTTGGGTGTAGTGGCATTCTTGGGTGGGCCTGGCGTCCTTGGGTGGAAACAGATGCGGAAGCCGTACGAGCGCTGGCTGTTACAACTGAGGCGTCAGGGATCGCAATTGCATTGCTGCTGGTGGATGCTGTGGTTGAGGAGACCTTTTGCGCTGTTGAGCGGAGCAGGCTGTTTGTTTCTAACTCGTTTCCCGCCTTGTGTTTGGAAACCATCTTCGTTCCTCTCTGTGATTGGCTGTGATCCTGTTGGTTCTGCTAGTAGTGGGGCTCTCGCGAGTTTCATTTTCTTTAACTCAGCTTGATACTCCGGGCCTTTTCGATAATTAACAGGATGCGGGCCGCTGTAGATTTTGCGTTGCTGGAGGTCTTTGGTTGTCGGTAGGCTATCTGCGGTCTGTCCGTTTTATAGGTTTGGTAGTAAGCTAACTTTAGTGAAACTTTTGGTGTGAGATGTGTCTCGTTGATCATCATCACGTCGACGTTGAGTGTTTTATTGAGGTTTCGCATTTCTTGCATTTTGCACTGAATGCCGTTAGCGTTCCAGTGGACGATGTTTAGTTGTGAGTTTACTGGTGTATTAACCGTCTTGTGTTATAATATCACTTATTGACACTTATTTTGTTGATCAACTGAGATAGTTTGTCCAAGTGGATCGTGAATCACATAGCTGTTATGCAGCCTACTGGTGATGTTTGGGTGTTGGTAGCTGCTTTAGGTTTTGTTGTCTTGGGGACCGGTGGTCACCTCTGTTGGCTGCGGTGGTGGTTTTGGGAATTTACCGCCACCGTTGGCGGTCGTTGAATACTTTCGGGATTGTAAAATTTATTATAATTACTCTAGAGAGCAGAACTATAACACCGTGATATGTGGCCACCTTTGTCTTAATTTTCTATATAAATGAATGTAAACGATGACGCACATCATAGTCATGTCTATACTATTGGTAGTTGAAGATGTGGGTAATGTATTGCATGCCGCGTATGCCGAGCCTATAATATTAATCCTAGACGTAGATGTGAGCTCGCTTTAAGGGGATTCTACGGCTGCAATTCGATTAAAAATATCCATACCGGTAACGATAAGTTTTATTATAGAGATAAGGATCTCCATGTACTCACTATTCCACATGGTTCATATGAAATCGATCAGCTAAGTTCATATTTAGAAAAACACGTAGAAAGCACTATACTATGCGCAAACAATAATACGCAAAAATGCGAAATTAAATCGATGTACACTGTGGATTTTTCAAAACCCGATTCTATTGGTCGAATGCTCGGATTCAAACCAATCGAATACAAACCTAACCACACTCATATATCTGAATTGGATATACAGATAAGTAAACGCACGAATGTTTACATTGAATGCAACATCACACGAGGTTCTTATCGTAATAATTTACCTGCGCATATTCTGTATGGGTTTAGTATTTCCGTGGCGCCTGGGTTCTGTATGGAAAATGTTCCGAATGCACCTATTTATTTAGAGGTTAATGTCGAAACCATTTATAACATCGAGATCCGGCTCGTGAATCAGAAGGGTGAACTAATAGATTTTAGAAACGAGCAAGTTAGTGTAATCTTAGAGTAAACTTGTTTTAATAAATGTATACTGTTTAGAATACAAAAATAAACGTTTTACCCACTTCGCTGATTTGAACCGAAATGATGTATCCTAGGATGGTATTTTTACCGAAAAATAAAGAAAGATATATTTCGCTTACTAAATATATTCCAAATACAAGTAATAAATGTAGATTTGTAGACTCATATCGTTTTTGAGCGAGTCATCAGATAAATTAGCATCTTATTTAGAATTTCAAGATTTTAAAATTTTACATCATACATTAAGCCATTTAAATATGGAAGAGCTAAATATTTTAATGAGAAAAGGAATTATTCCTTACGAGTACATGGATAGTTGGGAAAAGTTTAATGAAACGATTCTTCCGGAAAAGTCAAAATTTTATAATAAATTGAAACAAGCTGATATTTCCTAACAAGACTACAAACATGCACAGATGATTTGGAAATCATTTAAAATTAAAAATTTAGGAGAATACAGTGATCTTTATCTGAAATGTGATGTTTTACTTTTGGCAGATAATTTTGAGAATTTTAGGACTAAATCTATAGAAACATATGGGTTAGATCCCAGTCACTTCTACACAACCCCCGGTTTTACGTTCCAGTGTATGCTCAAATATACATAAGTTAAATTAGAATTGTTAACTGAGGTGGTATAAGTCAATGCTGTAGCAAATATAGTAAAGCAAATAATAAATTTCAAAAAAATTATAACTGCAATAAACCTTCTAAACACCTTCTAGATAAAGTAAATTTGCATGGTTGGTCTACGAGTCAGTATTTAGCTTTGAAAAATTTTAAATGGTTTAGTGAAAAACAAGTAAACTCCATAACTTTGCAATCTATTCTTGATATTTCGGATGATGCTGAAGAAGGTATAATTTTAGAAGTGGATTTAGATTGTCCGCAACATTTGCATGATCTGCATAAATATTTTCCATTTGGTGCAGAACATAAAGTCCCTCCTGGAGGCACACAAAAGAAACTACTTACAACTTTGGAACCTAAGACGCGGTATGTCATTCATTATAGGTATAAATCTAAATCAAGCTGGTCTTATAGTGCTAAAATTTCATAGAGTATTGAGTTTTAACCAATCCTTTTGGTTGAAAGACTATGCCGTGCGAATAATGTAAGCCTATACATTAGCAACTTTATTTTAGCATTAATCAATTTAGCCATGCTAGTAACAATTGTCGGTTTTAAAATTACAATGAAATAATCCAGTTTCAATTAGTTTCTGGAGTCACTTTGTTGTTATTTTGTTTACTAACACCATGGTATGTCTAATTTTGCATAATTCAGCCATGTACAGTCTTACATTTACATTATTCGCATTAATCAATTTGCCCATGCTAGTAACAATTGTCGGTTTTGAAATTACAAGGAAATAATCCAGTTTCAATTAGTTTATGTAGTCACTGTGTTGTTATTTTGTTTACTAACACCATGGTAACATTAAGTAAGTTCCCTATGTCTAATTTTGCATAATTTAGCCATGTACAGTCTTACATTATTCTCACTGTATAGACCTAAATACAATATTACGAGCCCAGTCAACTAACACATTTTAGAAAAAATTATATAAATGAATGAATAGTGCATGTTTTGGAAAAACTATAGAAACTGTTAGACAGCATAGCACTTGTCTCTAGGTGGGATGGTAGATACGGTGCCAATTATCACATTTCTCAACCCAACTTTCACAGCAGAACTATTCTAATTTCTCACAACTTTTGTATTTGTGCGTTGAAATTATCTTTACAGTGTCTATATTTCGTTAATATCTTTCTATTTATAAATATTAGTTACTTAGAATGCAATAAACAAAGTTCCTGAGATATCTTGTAGAAATTTACATTTCTAATTATTGAAAGCTGAAAGCTGTATATGTTGTATAACGCGCCTCCCGCAGAATCGTAATTATAAAACCGACACACAATTATCTAACCACGTTGCAGTCTAACGAACATTCATTATTATTTTCAGATTACTGTAAACAACTGATATACAAACGAAAAAATGAGCTGTTTAAGTAGAAAATGCATGCAACGTTATAAACGACACATAAGCTTTATATGAAAACGGAATGTTAATAATCTAAACGCGCTTACATACTGTCTTTGATAACCTAAATTCAGAGTTATGCACACATGTACTTTTTAATTTTGAAAATACAGGATCAGAATATTTAAGCTATTTAAATACCTTACGAAATTAACCCAGTAAAATAAAATTTGGTTTCGCAGCGCAGGTTTCAATTTATTAACTTTACACATTGGGCGGCAAGAAAACATTCCAAACTGCATTTTTTGGTCTAGACTGTAGAACAAGGATAGCATATAAACAAGTTTATTTAGCTGCAAACGGCATTGCTCTCGTAGTTCAACACTCAGTTGCGATCCGTTTGTTCTGTGTTCACGACCCTGGTGTGTTATCTTAGATACCTATATCTTAAATTTTAACTATTCATTAGAAACAAATTGAATCGCCCGTACTCTATTCTTTAACGTATCGCATACATGATTTATCTACAAGCCTTTTATTAAACATAATCATTTTAATACTATATAGGAGTATACAATTCTAAATCGTTTGTCAATAAATGTCGTTTTGCGAAATTTAATAGCGCGCAAGCGGCATGTATATTATTTTTTCACAACCGGGATTTCAAAAGTAGTTTCTATATTAAACACATCGTAACAAAATTTCTTTATTTACGAAAACTTTCGTGGAAAACAATGCTTCAGAAAATTATGCATTCTCCCCTCGATGCTGCTGTAAATAAGTGACCAGTTTTAATTATTTTTAATAAAGTTCGGGATTTCAAAAGTAGTTTCTGTATTAAACACGTCGTAACAAAATTTCTTTATTTACGAAAACTGTCGTGGAAAACAATGCTTCAGAAAATTATGCATTCTCCCCTGGATGCTGCTGTAAATAAGTGACCAGTTTTAATCATTTTTAATAAAGTTCGGATACTATTTTTCAATGTCATGCACTGGTTACAATTAACGAGCACACTTTACAACAATTTTATAAAAGAACACGGTCTAATTTCCTTTTTTTTCCTTTCGTTCAGATCTGCAAGAACTTCTTTTGGAGCTGCTGGATCCTGCCAAACTGTGAGCTAGTTATTTTATATTTAATCACTACAATTTCTTATTAAGATTCTATGTTATTAACTTTCAAATTCTGGTAACTGCTTGCATGCCATTAACCAACACACTTAGGCGAATGTGTTTTAAGGAGACGAGGTTAGACAATTTTGAATGGTATTTTGAAAATTAAAATAACAGCAGGTTTTTACCGACTTCACGTTGAGAGCCCTTTACGAAGGGTTTAAAATCACCCGAGGCACAACGGTTAGACGAGATTGCAACCCTCGCGGTTGTGTTCATGACGGTGATTTTTTTTATTCTCGCTTGATGTTGTGTATTATGATATCGCATCACATACATGTCAACCCATTTACGCTCCTTGTTACTCTCTCTGTTACATATAAACCTATGAACAAAATCAAGTAAAATGCTGCACGCAAACTAATACAAACTCAATTTTACAGTCAAGGTTGCCAGCTCCTACTACTGACTTCAAGGTCACCATTTCTAATTATTGCAACGCACCTCCGTTTTCGCACAAGTCGACTTCTGGTGGGTAAGGACGCTGTGATTGCCACCACGAAAATACTCCAGGAGGCAGTTATCCAGAATCGGAACGGCCTTCAACTTCGCGGAGGAGCAGGACAACGCCGAAGGAGTAGACAATAGCGTTACTGTACATGTTATGCAACTGATAAGTGATTATAGCATTAGTGTTAATTGTTTATCTGTATATATCTTTAGATGTTATTAAAACAATTTATGAAAATATTTGCCTCTTTCATTAAACTTGTAGAAGTGTCAGGTTGACAACATGGTCTAAGCTAGGGTTCAAATGTAATTTGATGAGAACACTAACCATGGCCTCGGTTTCAAAGCCAAGTGTTGGGGGTAGTTCCAGAATTGAGATGTGGCCTTGAAGTTTAGCCGTGATCTGTGGCCTTGAAATTTGGCCTTAACTTGAAGTGTAGCCTCGGTTTCAAGAAAACGTGGTGGGGAGAGGTTCTAGAACTGTCCATGTGGTCTCGAAGTTTAGCCTTGAGCTGTGGCTTTGAAAATTGGCTTGAAGATGTGACCTTGGGTTCCTGCTTTCATACGGTCGCGGAGTTGGCTTTGGCCTTGAACTCAAGGCCAACTGGTGGAGAGGCACCAGCAAGCAACCTTGAACTAAAAGCCAACTGTGGGGAAGCTGTCCTAGCTCTAAACTAAAGTCCGACCTTGAAATCAAGGCTGAACAATGAGTGTTCCAGCTTTTCACGCCTTAACCTTGAATTGGAGGCCAAGTGGCGGGGGGAGGTTCTAGAACTGTCCATGTGGTCTCGAAGTTTAGCCTTGAGCTGTGGCTTTGAAAATTGGCTTGAAGATGTGACCTTGAAGTGTGGCCTCGGTTTCAAGGAAAAGTGGTGGGGGGAGGTTCTACAACTGTCCATTCTAACCTACTGGGACATATGGGACATCTGGGACGTCTGGGACGTTAAGGACATATGGGACATCTGGGACGTCTGGGATGCTAGGGACATCTGGGACGTCTGGGACGTTAAGGACATATGGGACATCTAGGACGTCCGGGACGTCTGGGACGTTAAGGACATATGGGACATCTAGGGCGTCTGGGACGTCTGGGACGTTAAGGACATATGGGACATTTACTACGCCTGGGATATTAGGGACATATGGGACATCTGGGACGTGTGGGACGTTAGGGACATATGGGACATCTGGGACGTCTGGGACGTTAAGGACATATGGGACATTTACTACGCCTGGGATATTAGGGACATATGGGACATCTGGGACGTCTGGGACGTTAGTGACATATGGGACATCTGGGACGCCTGGGACATTAGAGACATATGAGACATATGTGACATCTGGGACGTCTTAGACGTTAAGGACATATGGGACATCTGGGACGTCTGAGACGTTAGAAACATATGGGACATCTGGTACGTCTAGGACGTTAGGGACATATAGGACATCTAGGACGTCTGAGACGTCTGGGACGTTAGGGACATATGGGACATCTAGGACATCTGGGACGTTAGGGACATATGGGACATCTAGGACGTCTGAGACGTCTGGGACGTTAGGGACATATGGGACATCTAGGACGTCTGGGACATTAGGGACATATGGGACATTTAGGACGTCTGGGACGTCTGGGACGTCAAGGACATATGGGACATCTGGGACGTCTGAGACGTCTGGGACGTTAGGGACATATGGGACATCTAGGACGTCTGGGACATTAGGGACATATGGGACATTTAGGACGTCTGGGACGTCTGGGACGTCAAGGACATATGGGACATCTGGGACGTCTAGAACGTTAGGGACATATGGGACATTTAGGACGTCTGGGACGTTAGGGACATATGGGAAATCTAGGACGTCTGAGACGTCTGGGACGTCTGGGACGTCAAGGACATATGGGACATCTGGGACGTCTGAGACGTCTGGGACGTTAGGGACATATGGGACATCTAGGACGTCTGGGACATTATTTATTTAATTAACCTGTTTTACAAGGTATAACTACCCAATTACAAAACAGTTGTATAGAGAACATGGATACATAATATTCCAAAAAACTTCTTTGTAACAAGCAAAAAACAAAACAAAACAAAACAAAAACGACTGAACACAAAACTGCGTAAATTTTATGATTCGTTTAGTTCGTAAAGAAGTAAGATTTTATTTGCTTCACAGTACAACAAAAGATGTCAATGTCCTGACTAACTGAGTTGCAAATCTGTGCCATTTTATGCAAAGGAGAATTTTTTAAGATATTTGTTCTAGGGCTTTCAAGGTATAAGCAGTTCTTATTTCTAGCTGCTTGTCGAGGAATGTTAAAAGCCAATTGTTGTAACAAATTAGGGGTTTTTACTTTATTTTGCACAATTTTGCTTAATAGGGAAAGGGAATGGCACTCGCGTCTTTTTTCTAAGCTAAAAAAATCATGTTTATTCAGCAGTTCGTCATGTGGTATGCCTCTCTGCGGATATGTACCATCAGTTTTAAGACTTAAAGCTTTTAAAAACCGTCTTTGAATCGATTCCAATCTGTCAATGTGATTCCGATAGTACGGGCTCCATATAACTGAAGCATATTCAAGCTTAGATCTTACAAAGCTATAGTAAAGCGTCCTCAAAGTGTTAATATCTTTAAAATCGCGGCTGCTGCGCATTATAAAACCATATGCTTGATATGCTGATGATATGATGGCATCAATGTGATCAGTAAAAGTGAGAGTTCTATCGAAGGTAACGCCCAAATCCACAAAAGTATTTGGTCTCTGAAGTACATCATTAGCTATACTATAGTTATACTCAATAGGATTTGATTTTAGGCTGTAAGACATTACTTTGCACTTGGAGATGTTAAGGCTCAAATGATTTTCTTGACACCAAAAAGCAATGCGATTCAAGTTCACTGATAACCGTTCACAATCCGAGATATCCGTTATAACACTATATAGCTTCAAGTCGTCGGCATACAACAAAAAATTTGAATCAACAACTTTCGAAATGTCATTGATGAAAATAATAAACATTAACGGCCCCAGGTTAGAGCCTTGCGGAACTCCAGATGTTGCGACGTACTCAACAGACTGAAAACCATTTACTTGAACATATTGCAATCTACTGGTCAAATATGAATGAAATAATTCGACTAATGGACGAGATAAGCCAACTGATAGTAATTTGTTCAGCAATATACCATGGTCCAGTCTGTCAAAAGCTTTAGAGAAATCAGTATAGATTACCTCTGTCTGGGACCGCTTGTCAATACCCTCAGCAATGAACTGCGTTATTTCCGTTAAATTAGTTACAGTAGAACGTCCTTCCATGAAACCATGCTGGTTGATGGAAATAATGTTACTTACATGACTAGCGATTCTTTTTTCCAACAACATTTCAAATACCTTACAAAAATTACAAATTATAGAGATAGGCCTGTAATTACTGATATTATGTTTATCGCCCTTTTTATAAATTGGGCATACTTTAGATACTTTCCAGGTGGAGGGAAACTTACTTGACCTAAGGCAAATATTAATCAAAATAGAAAGGGGACGCATAAGTGCAGAGGCACAGTCTTTTAGAATGAAAGCGGGAATGTTATCAGACCCAGTTGTTCTTTTTGGTTTAATCTGCTTGAGTATTTCAAATACTTCCTCCTCGCTAACTTCATGAAAATTCAAATAATTACTGCAGGTATTACCCTCTATAATATCATTAACCGAAGAATTCCACGGTGTGGAGATAATATAAGACTGCTTAAATAAATCTGCAAAAGCATTAAGAATGTCTTGTGAGTTATCCAGTACTTGGTTTTTGTAAGTCATAGTATCGCCGATTTTTGAAGAACATTTTTTATTATTAATAAATGCCCAAAATTTGTTTGGATTGTTTGAAATATCTTCCTCGGCATTCTTAACATATCTATAGTAAGCAGTGCTTATTTCACGTTTAACTGTTGCTCGAAATCGTTTAAATTCATGAAATGCATAACTGTCATTATCGCGCTTATACTTCCGCCAAAACTTTGCTTTGATTTTAATTAATTTAATGATGTCACTGTTATACCATGGAGGGTAATTATTATTGGACTTTTTAGAGTATTTTGGCACACATTGATCTAAAATATCATAAATCTTGCCATAAAAGTAACCGCAGGCATCATCAGCATCAGTAACCGCCTCTAAAAAGGACCAATCAATTTTTGATAAGGAATCGTACAATAACGGAAAGTTTGCTTTACGAAAATTGTAGCAGTTTTGAAATAATGATTGAAATGTATCTTTATGCTTATTGTCTGCTCTTAATGATAACGTGATATCAAGTGCTGGATGGTGTCCGTCTTCAGAGACCAGGGCATCAAGCGATTTTTCAACAAAGCAATGATTATTATGTAAAACGAGATCAAGTATACGATTGAATTCGTTATAGACAAAATTAGCTTGTGATATACTCAAAAAACTGCATAAATTATTTAGGTATGATATTTGCTTATTATGTGTAGAATCTCGTATAAAGTCTGCATATTCAGTAATATTAAAATCCCCCACTATCAAAACCATGCCATCAGAGACTACATGAATCGATTCAAGTGCTTCAAACAATTGTTCATATTCTGAAACTTTAGCTCTAGGTGGTACATAAACGCAAATCAAGTAAAGGCAACCAAAGGACAGTGTAATTTTTACTGCCATTAAATCAATAAAATGAAAAATAGGGATAGAAAGATCTACTATATTAAGTTGCATTGATTTATATTTGTTATGAATTGCAATCAGTACGCCTCCTCCCCTCGTTGCAAATTTTCGGTCTGATCTATAAACAGTAATATGATTAGGAAATAATTCTGAATCGTTAATGGAAGATTCAACCCAGGTTTCAGTTAAAGCAAAGATCTTGTATTCACTCTGACTCACTGAATTAAAAAACTCTCTCGTTTTTGTGCGTAAACCTCGCGTGTTTTGATAAAGAACTGATAAAATGTGTTTGTTCTCACCTAAGCCTGATTCGACTCCAGACAGATTTACGAGGGGCGTATGACAATTACTCACTGATTGCTATTTGACTGCAAGTAATTTTTTTTTTAATTTATTTAGTGCCTCAGCGTAAGCTGTGCATTTTTCTCTTTCCCATACAGCATGTTCAACGGATATACTTTGATTTTTTAAATTAACACAATTTGAACACTTACGTGAATTAGAACTGCAATCCTTTACTTCATGACCTTCCCCACACAGTGGACAACTAACTGACTTTTCACAATTTCTCGATGAATGATAATATTCGTTACATTTAAAACACCTCTGCAATTCAACGGCATCATATACACTGCAACTGTCATAAGCTACAAAAACATTGCCTGCCCTTAATGCTCGTTCATAAACTTGTTGGTCAACCTGAATGATTGCTTGAAAGATATTAGGATTTTTTTTTGTTAGGAAAGATCTTTAAGACCTTGCACTCAGATTTATCGAGAAAACCTCCTGCATTACCCGCTAAAAGATATTCTTTAAAGCTATCAGGCGAAAATTTTTCGGACATTCCTACTATTTTCATTCTAGGTAGTATACCGCCAATTATTTTTACATTATAGGAATCAGACATCTTTTGTTGTACTATGTTCTTCTTATCTATTTTTTCTTTACATCCTATCACAATGCCGCCATCCTTGACTGACTTCACCTTCGACAGCTGCAAATTCTCTTGGCATGGATTAATGTTCGGTTGCATCAAAATTACGGGCTGCGATTTGTCTCTTAACACTTCGGAGTATTTTGGCTGCTGTACAAGAAGCTTGGTAGCAGTTGCCATTTTCGATATATCAGACTTCAATTGATCTTTGAAAGAATCCAATGCATCGTTGAGTTTATTCTCAACCAGACTTTGAACACCTGTGGGATCAAGCACCAGAAACATTGGGAGCATTTCCATGATAGCCCCGGTATAGTGTCTAAAAGTCTAATAATATCATAATTTTTTGCCACACACGAAGCATGGCATTGCCTTTTGCAGCCTTCACAAGAAATTCCTTGCCGATTTCTGCTGATAGGGGTTGAACAGGCTGTGCAGTTAACCATTGGCACACATAAAGTTATCACTATCTTCAAATGCGCCAGTCACAATGGGCTTGAACGTGACGTATGCGTGGCGTAGGTATACCGTGGTATGCTCCTCGGAATGCGTACATTAAAACCCACCCAGAACAGGTGTCCTTTGATTTCGCCACAATTTCTAAGTTTCTTTTCACAACCTGCCGCTACCGATCTTTATCACCTTTTTCACCTTTTTTAATTCTTCTAATTTAAATTGTTACAGTGTAGTTTCTGTTAAATCAATGTGTGTTTGCTGTTACGAGATTTACTCAAACATAAAGCAGGACACAATATCATCAGCATCACCTTGCTGCCATTTGCACACTATAAAAAAAAATGTATTGTGACATTCTGATTATATAAATCAATTTTAATGTTTATCACTGACTTTACGACACAACTAATAATTGATTATTAAATAAACTTTAGTTGTTTGTTGTTAATTCGTTAATTATTTGAAATCTTGGAATTTCTGGCGCCCTGTGTTTTTTTTAAAGCTTGCAGAAGTACAGCTGATGCTTAGAACCTACGACCCAAGGCCGCCGAAATTGAGTTAGCTAAGGCCATCGCGGTAAGTAAAGAGTTTTCAGAGCTGCCGTGGTGTATAAACGGTAAGGGGGTTGGTCTGCGAATTTTACTACGATTGATTATTATTAGTAATCAATCGCAGGTCGGCTTCTTTATTGTTTCACTGACGCCTAACGTGTTGGGGCTCGATTTTGATATTACATCAGCTGTGCAACCTGCAATGATTTAAAAATTTAGATTTAATTACTCACTCAAAATGAATGTCAACGCGCTTCGTGTCGACGAGTTGCTCTATGAATTACTGTTTAGAGGCTTTGACCGGGACGCGGTGGGAGTTATAAACGTTGATCAACGTCGTAGATCTTTACGTGCGAGACTGATGCTAGAAACAGCTGACCCTTCTATGCTTGGCGCTTATCAATTAGCAGCACCGTTTGATGTCCAACTTGAGCTTGATGCTTGTAAGGGCAAATTAGATGAACTTTCTGTGTTAGTCACTGCCTTTTCGGGTGCGCCTTCCGACTCGGAATTTGCTAGACTTCATACTCGATTGACACATCTCTATTCACGATTCACTAGACTACAACCCTCCTCTGAACAGGAACATAAGCATGCTACTCTTATCAGTCAATGCTTAGATTTGTTACAGTCACTTGGTAACGATCATGACGACTCTTGATTACAAATTATTCCTTTGCACTCAAATGTTGACGCCGCTCCAGTTAATTCTGTTGACTCAGCGACTACAGTAAAGCCACTTGATTCTGACCCTACTAAACTTTTAGCAAATAATAATGGCGACAACCCTAATATTCTTGATAACTCTAACCCAGTTGCTTCATCTACATTTCAACGACCTAGGGTATCCTTTTCTGATAAGGTACGGGTTCCTCTTACACAACGGTCAAGTATGTCCGCCACTACTAATTTACAACGTGAATTGGACCGCATCCATTATTCTACGACGTCCCTTGCTAGACATGCGGGCTTAATTTCTGTACCAGTATGTAAGTGGGGTAAATTCTTTTCTACAGCGTGTCGAAGAACTTAGGGTAGCGCGTAGCATTTCTTACGACCAATTATTTTCTAGTGCTGTTGATCTCTTCTCGGGTCGACGGTTAGTATGGTACCGTGCTATGCATCACCGGGTCTTAAACTGGCACGAATTGGTAGCTAGATTGCGATCTGATTTTTTACCTACCTGATTTTGATGAAGAATTATGGGATGAGATTAGGAAGCGCAAGCAGGGGGCTGATGAAAGACCCTCACTTTTTATTGCTGTACTGCTTAATTTATTTAACCGATTACTCATTAAACCATCTGAATAAGTTCAACTTAAGCATATCATATAAAACTTGCAACCATTTTACGCTACTCAATTATCTCTAACAGTAGTCCACGATATTGAACACCTTGAATTTTTGTGCAAAAAGCTGGAAGATGTTAAGTTACAAAATATTAAGTATCGCAATCCTGCTGCTGCTTTATCCTTGCAACTGGAACCTGACTTGACTTACCAGCCTACCACAAAAAAAAACTTGTGACGCAGACTGCTCAAATGACTACCAAACATCCTGGTCTTAAACCTAACCGTGCGAAAGCTACGACTACTTGTTGGAACTGCCGTAAATTAAGCCATACTTTTCATACTTGTTCAGCAGATAAGGCTCAAGGGTAGATGTTCCAGCCGATCTATTCCTTATCCCTATTATACTAAGGCTAATACTTTATCTTGGGAATCTTGGTTACGGAAAGAATTTTGCCATATGACTTGTAACACTTCAGCTACGTTTACTAAACGCCTTTCTGACAACCGTCTTTATTTAACTATTTATATTCATGGCAAACCTATTCGCGCTCTCTGCGATACGGGGACCAATCAAACTTTAATTGGGCGCTACGGTTTATATTTACTCCAGAGACATGATCTTAAATTATGTAATAATAATTCTCCGCGTACCTTAACTACTGCTGACGGTCAGCTACAAAATATTTTAGGTACTGTTGCCTTACCTATTAACATTGATGGTATTACTAGGTCCATCAATGCGGTTATTTGTGACTCAATTCCGTCCACACTAATTTTAGGTGTTGATTTTTACTACGCTTTTGGAGCGAAAACTGATTTTGTCACTGGGTGCTTCGATGTGGCTGAAGCTTTTTCGCTGCAGACTATTTGTGGCGTAGTGGATTTGTCAGTACAGCAAACGCTTCTTTTAGACCAAGTTGTTGGGAAGTTTGCTGAGATTTCTGGTCCTACTTTAGGATTAACTAATTTAGTCGTGCATACTATCGACACGGGTGACGCAACTCCTATTAAGCAGAGATATTACCCTTTGTCTCCTGCTATGCAAGTTCATGCCGACCACGAACTTGATCGCTTATTAGAGATGGGTATTGTTCGTCCCTCGAAATTTCCTTGGAGCTCTCCAATGGTTTTAGTAAAAAAGAAAGATGGCTCTTATCGACTTTGTTTCGATGGTCGAAAGTTAAATTCGGTTACCAAGAAGGATGCTTATCCTTTACCTTATTTGAATAGCATTCTTGATAAATTGCGCGATGCACGTTATCTTACGTCCATCGATCTTAAACAAGCCTTTCACCAAATTCCTCTACATCCTGACTCATGTGAAAAAACAGCTTTTACAGTTCCTCGACGTGGATTGTTCGAGTTTACTGTCATTCCGTTTGGTATCGTAAACGCAGCTGCCAGTCAACAACGTCTCATGGATAGCATTCTTGGTCCGTTATTGGATGAAAACATCTTCGTGTATTTAGACGATATTGTTATCGTGTCTGAAAATTTTAAAGAACACTTGGACACCTTAGAGCAAGTTTACACTCGTCTTAAAGCAGCAAATTTAACTGTCAATATCGACAAATGTCAATTTTGCCGTCCTAGTCTTGCGTATCTAGGCTTTGTCGTCGATAAAAATGGTTTACGCGCTCACCCTGACAAAATTTTGGCTATCACCAAATACGGTGACCGAAGTCAAACGCTTTATTGGCTTAGCTTCTTGGTATCGTCGCTTCGTCCCAAATTTTGCCACTATTGCTGCTCCTATTTCGGACCTAATTAAAGGTCGTATTAAAAAGCAGCGTGTGCATTGGACTGATGATGCTCTTAAATCCTTTAATCAAATTAAATCTTGTTTGACCTCCTCTCCTGTTTTGAGTAGTCCTAATTTCTCACTACCTTTCACCTTACAGTGTGACGCCTCTAATTTTGGCCTCGGTTGTGTTCTTGCCCAGAATATTGACAGTTAGGAGACGGTTATCGCTTATGCTTCACGTACCCTTAACAAGGCCGAACGCAATTATTCTGTCACGGAGAGAGAGTGTTTAGCTGTCATCTTTGGCCTTGAGAAATTCAAACCGTATATCGAAGGCACACATTTCACTGTGTTAACTGATCATTATTCTCTATTGTGGCTTACCAATATGAAGGATCCCACGGGCCACTTAGCCCGTTGGAGTGTTCGTCTGTCGCAATACGATTTTACAATTCGACACCGACAGGGCAAACATAATGTAGTTCCCGATGTTTTATCTCGAGCTCCTATTTAGGTTTCCGCTCTAGAACTTGTTGATGGTGACTTAAACTCTTGGTACTTAAAAATGCTTGAACGTGTTAGCCAAAGTCCTAATCAATTTCCTACTTGGCGAATTGAAAATCACCGACTTTTTAAGTATGTTACCAACCGTCATGACATCGTTAGCAACTTAGTGGAATGGAAACAGGTTATACCCCGTTCTCGACGAACTGAAATTTACAAACTCTTTCATGACAGTTCCACATCTGCTCACTTGGGTGGTTATAAAACCTTTTGTAACATTTCCGAACAATATTACTGGCCTAAAATGCGTGCCGATGTCATCCGCTACATACGCCATTGTAAAACTTGTGCTGCTAGTAAAGTTAGTCAACTTGCTAGACCTGGTTTAATGGGCCAAAATAAGAAGATTTTATACCCTCTTCAATGTTTGTCAATTGACATAATGGGTCCTTTACCTCGCACGAAAACTGGTAACACTTCTATCATAGTTGTATGTGATGGCTAACCAAGTTTACCCTAGTTAAAGCTGTCGAGCTGCCACTGCTAAAGCAGTAGCCAAGTTTTTGGAGAACAAAGTCTTCTTAATTTTTGGTGTCCCTCAAATATGTATGGTTGATAACGGACCACAATTTATAAGTTCTCAATTTAAGGCCTTGATGAAACAATACCAAGTTCAACAAGTTTGGTATAATGCTTCTTACCATCCTCAACTTAATTTTGTCGAGAGAGTTAACCGAGTTATCGGGACTGCTCTTCGCTCCTATGTTTCGGATAACTATCGTTCGTGGGACGAACATCTTTATCAAGTTGCACAAGCTTTGCGTAACGCCGTTCATGAGGTAACGGGTTATACCCCTTCTTTCTTAAATTTTGGGAGGCCTGTACCAGTTTCTGACTTATTACGGTCGTCTTAAGAACTTCCAAGAGGAAGAGTTGTCTTTAGAAACTCGTGAAGACCTGGCTTCAGACGTTAACCAGCTTTCTGAACTATATCAAGACGTTGTTAAACCCCTCAATAATTCCTACCAACGCAATTCCAAGCACTACAACTTGCGTAAGAGTCCATTAAAATTTAATGTCAATGATTTGGTTTGGAAAAGAAACTACGTCTTATCAGATGCGTCTAAATCTTTCAATCAGAAATTGGCTCCTAAATATGTCAAATGCAGAGTACTAAAAGTTACCGGTCCTCTTACTTATCAGTTGGTGACCGTCTCCGACAATAAGAACGTTGGAGTTTGGCATATTAAACATTTAAAACCTTACTTTGGAGAAGGACAAGTGGAGAAGTAAATTTTGGTGAGCATGATTGTGTGTATGATCGTATGTATGATGATGTATGTGCATGTTTAGCTTATCTCGCCTATTCACCCTACGGATAGTATTATACTATCAACATTATTCTCACTCTTTTCGACATGATAACCAATTATTATGATTATTGTTTATTGCGTGCTTCTTTAAGCCGTATATTTTTTGCTTTTGAATGCTAGTTAAGCACCTTGAGCGATTCCCCAATTACCGATTTGATGGTACTTTTCCCTATCATTAGATTATATTAGGTGAAATCCTTATGAGTGACGGATTTCCTCTCTTCCTTATAGATAGCAATTGGACCTTTTGTCGAACTCTTTTTGAGTTTATTGTTGAAAGTGAAACAAGTGTGTAGGTGATTTGCTTTCGTGATGAATGTGTGAGCCTTCTTTACTTTTTCAAAGTGTGTCTTTCTGACGATGGAATTAGCCGTAAATGAGTTTCTAGACCTGCACGATTTACTTAGGGTGGTTGGTTGGGCATGCAGGGTCGGTCTCTTTCTGGGAAACCTTTCCATCAAATATTTTTTATTTTCCTTTCCCCATCTCGCTTCACGAGATCTCTTTAAAGCGTCAGGTCAACACTATCAGTTTCTTTAGTAGCCTTTAGGATTTGTGGTATGCATGAGTTTATGCATGGGTTTTTAATGGGTTTTGGGGGCGGGTCTCTTTCGGTCTTGTGGAGATTTCTGGGGGTTGGGGCGAGCGATTGTGTTGCCATCCGACTCAGTGAGGGAGCCACATTTAGTGCGTCACCGGCGCGCCTTTTCCATCCAGCTACGACGACTGGCTGAGTGCCCTAGTTGGGTTTGGTGGTGGTGCGGTCGTTCCCTCCAGCTTTTGGGGTCTCTACCCAAATTCGGGGCGGGTATGGTTTTTGGGACCTTGTCCTGGATTTCCACCCGAACTTTTTTCGTCGTAGTACTTCCAATTCTGCGATGTTTTATACAGGAGTAAGTTTTTGTGACTTACCTCCGGTGTTTCGCTGTGTGTTAGTTCACACAGCGTTTCAGTGTGCAGTCGTTCCTGGACTGTTCACTTTTTCTCGACCAGAAGGGTTTAGGGTTTTCTGCTTTGGCACTTTTCTTCACAGTCGCTTACATTCGCGGTGATCACTACGGGGGCCCGCGCTGAGTGTCTGTGAACAACAGCGTCCTCACCTTTTGCTTATTTTCAATTTCACTACAATAGCTTCTTTCAAACAGCCCTGCGTTGACTGACTGACCGACCGACATCGGACTTATCCCTTCCAAATCCTTCTTCGTTACACTATCTTCTTTTACTATATTCTTTTAATACCCAGATATCCCTTTTTCCGATTTCTTTTCTTTTCTACTTTATTGGCCTATTCCAAATCCCATTTTTTAGTTCGGTTACAATTTCCGGCTGCTGCCTCAGCCGTTGGCTAAATCTCAGCAACTTTTCAGTACGCTGATTAGGTCCAATGCGTGTGTGTTCTGCCAGTTCACGTTTAAGGTAACCTTCTGATTAGTTCGTTTCCCGTTGGCTATGGTACGGAGCTAAGCGTCTAACTTATCCACCGACGCGCCTTTTTCATCTAGCGCGACGGATCGGTCTAGCACTTTGCTCACGACTATTCCCTCCGTAGACACTTTCTATCTCTTCGTCTTTCCTTAACTTTACTCTTTTATTCCCCATCTATTTCCCTATTTTCCTTTCGCCTTCTTTTGACTGACGATGACTTTTTTATTACTTTATTATAATTATATCTCAGGTATTTCTGTACGTTTTTTTCTAGGTTGTTACTCTGTTAAAAATCTGGCCGTGGGGAGTGAAACAATTTTTTGGCTTCGCTTAATTGTTTCTCCAGTTACCAATCTATTTCGGGCCAGCCGGTATATTTTCACTTGAGTTATAATCCGCTGTATTTCAAATAATGTCAAATTCTGTTCCGGGCAGTGGTGCCTATTCTGGATTTCCCGAATTGTTCGCTATCGCAGCGCGCACTCTTCATCTGCTTTTCTCTCCGATATCTTGCTTCGTGAGCACTTATTTCCTGCATTTTAACGAAGCAACAGGCTTTTCTAAAATTATTGTGCGTGCTATTGCACTACAATTAATTAATTTCGTTTTCGAGGGCTGATGACCTAAATGAGGTATGATTGCGCTTCTTTGTTCATTATTCAAACTTTTAATACCTCTTTCCTCAGCTTTCAATTAACAGTTTGAACCTCCGCATTCAATCTGGACGCAAGCCGTTCCAATCATCGAATCCACCGAATGAAGTTCATCTCGAACCTTTCCGCATTATGACAGCAACCCGAACCAGTTCTTTTACGCTACAAGTAACAGGCTCCGAAATCCAAGGTTAGTCAATATCTTGGCGTTTATCGCTCCCTTCGAAAGCAGATGAACAAACCGGCCATCGAAGTTATTTGTTTCGGCTGATTAAGTTAGTTCGCAATGAATAATAATTAATATTATAAATTTAATTTTCCAAAATTGACCAGTGTCAGAATTACAACCATAACTTAATTACATGTACTTTTGTTGGATATGTATTAGACTTTCACAATATTTAAACTTAATTTATCATTGAACTATAATTTTGGGTGTTTATTAAGCAACTTGTAAAAGGTGCTCCCACGCCGCTTGAAATCCAAAACCGGGTGAACGGTTGAATTATATGAAAGTAATAAGCTTATTCCTTGCATGATTAGTGATTTAAACTTAATTGGAGAACCCAAAAAGAGATTTATTTTTTTCTGGGGTAGGTGCTGCATTCTTCACATATTTACAGTACTGTATTGTGACATTCTGATTATATTTAAATCAATTTTAATGTTTATCACTGACTTTACGAGACAACTAATAATTGATTATTAAATAAACTTTAGTTGTTTGTTGTTAATTCGTTAATTACTTGAAATCTTGGGATTTCTGGCGCCCTGTGTTTTTTTTAACTTGCAGAAGTACAGCTGATGCTTAGAACCTACGACCCAAGGCCGCCGAAATTTGAGTTAGCTAGGGCCATTGCGGTAAGTAAAAAGTTTTCAAAGCTGCCGTGGTGTATAAACGGTAAGGGGGTTGGTCTGCGAATGTTACTACCATTGATTATTATTAGTAATCAATCGCAGGTCGGCTTCTTTATTGTTTCAACTTGCATTATGCAAAATGCTTATTGTAGCCTACCTCGTGTGTGGTTCGATCTACATGTGTGTGAGAAGGTCTAGAGACCCTAGAAATTCAAGGGTCTCTCAGAAGAACCGAGTCGAGTAGTTAAGGCAGGTTCACACGCGGTCCAGGCCGTAGTTCACAGATGTCACACACTTAGTTCTATACCAAAGGTCACTAGATCAACACACTAAAGTCGCCGCCATTAGTGATTTTTTTATATCTATTCTTATCGCACAATTTTCTCCAACTGGGGATAAAACCACAATCTAACAATAAGTTGACTTTACAGCAGTGCCATTACACCAAAAAGAAAATCTCCAAAAACTAGTGTCTTCTTTATTGCACTTGGGAAATTTGTATTTGTTATCTTTATCTCACAATTTTTTCACATATTCACGGAGGAATAGAATGGCGGCACCTTACACTTAATGTATTAATCAAGTGACCTTATCTTTACTTAGAGTCCCTATATTAATAGAGTACCGCAAATTCGCCACATTGACTTCAGAGAAAAGGCGGGAAAATTAAAATGTCAAGGTGACGTTTTCAATTACAGTTTATTTTTCATGTTTTAAAGCAAAAATACGAACATCAATGGTAATATTAGAAAGAGAGTTACAATACACAAAGGAAAAAGAAGCTGTAGTATAATACTGCTTAGTTTCTTTAACAATTATTATTTCATAACCTACAACTTTTAATATAGTAGTATTTTATATGTTTGAAGTTTAGATCTGTGTTTACTGATTTTCAGTTGTATACAGGTAAGTACAATATATTTAAACGATGATATATATAATTAATACCTACCTAATTCTACTTTCAAAGATTTGTATGTGACAATTATTTGTTATTAGTGGCGTTCCTTAAAATAAAAACCTTTTGGAATAACAGATCGTAAGAAATGAATAAGTAAATGACCACTTATATTAAACAGAAGTATACAAGTTGTTATATTTGTTGTAGAAAACCTTTTGGCAGCTCTTTTTTTTGTCCTTATACATTTATTATAAAAAACATGGAGTAAATAGTTATTTGTTTCATTAGTACAAAAAATGCATGATTTCGGGTCGTCCGGCGAGTCTTACGCGTCCCGAAAACGCATTTTTTGTGCGAATGAAACATACTATTTTTTCTCCAACTGCTCATAAATTCGGTAATATGACTTATTATTTAGAATCAAACATTGTAGGTTATATTGTAGAACTGTCATGGCGTAAATAAACAATCACTATACGGGAAAATTTAACAACAACGACGGCGATTGCGGAATATTGACGAAGCATTTGTGTTTTATTTAAAATTTATCATGCAAAACCCTATCTTGCGTCCATTTTTGTACTAGTGCAAATATGAACCGAAAAGTGTACAGTTGCCAAGGTAATTGGTGAACATCCCGAAATGACTTACTTTTTGTACAAAATTATTCAACAATATGGTGTCTTATTCGTGTCGTTAGAGAAAAAATATATTTCTACATTCGTCTTCTTCAGTTTACACAACGTTTACAAAATAATTCTGAAACTATATTTATTAAGTAGTTGTAGGTAATGCCCCTCTTGTAAACGTTCTCGTTGGTTTTCCGATGACAAAAGTTTTTCTACAACAAATATAACTAATGAAACAGCTGCAAAATAACACTACTATACAAGTTGTTTGTAAACATTTTACTCTTGAACATAACACTGTAATATACATCCGACTGTAGAGTCATTTTCACAAGAACACGCATTGCAACGCTTTTACTGCTGCCATGAAAGTGTAAATTGCTAAAATAAGCAATACATTTTCAGCGCTGCTCAACTGTGAGACTTCTTGAGTTTCGTAACCTATAAAATAATTTTCATTATAATACACCCTATTTTCTTCTGCGTCATAACTTCTTGACAGATGTGACTTTTTCAATGAGCTTCGCAATTGCTAACAGCTCTCCTTACTGCGTCTCGCTATCTCTGTCGATTGGTGGCCATATGGGAAAATCTGCGCAGAGTAAATCTTTTGTCAAATCTACCCAGCGTTTTGGTGAGCGTCCGCGTCGTCTTTTTCCTTCTGGTTTACTCTACACCACAAGTTTTTCCATGTGTATACTTCGATGTATATGTTAAAAAAATGAAAGTATGCGAGCATAGACTGTTGTAGATAATGGATTTTGGAGCTTTATTTCCTCTAAAATGGAAATATTTGTTCGGTGCACCGTCCATGGAACTTTCAGCATGCCTCTAAGTCCACGTTTTAAAAGCCTCAATCCGACGTCGATCCGCTTCCGTAACAGTCCAGGTCTCAGCTGCATAAAGAAGAATAGAAAAAAGCAAGGTGGTGACCAAATTGATTTCTGTGTATTTTGTGATGTTTCTGTCTAGCCATATTTTGCCAAGTTGAGTCATCGCTGATCTTGCGAGTTGGATACACCATCGGATTTCACCTTCGCAGCTACCGGTATTGTCTATTTATTTATTTATTTAATTCGCACTCAGCCAACAGCCGTTAGGCCTATTATAGGCGTCGCTGTGCAGTTATGAGGACTTCCAACCCCACTAACGACTGTCATGATGTTGTATGACCGCCGGGACCAACTTTTTTCCGTGATAGCCGTACCACGAGGCGCCGAGAAATGCAGCCGTGGAACTCCCATCCAAGTTCTGACCAGAGACAGCGTTGCTTAACTCTGCTGATCGAACGTGGACGCTTGTTCAAGCTACACCACTCGGGACCTTGTATTACGTAGTGCTCTCAAATAGATAAAGCGGTTGACAACTTGACATCGACCAAGAAATTGTATTTCAGTGTGGTTGGTATGCTTCCGATCAATTATCATAATTTTAGTCTTACTGTAATTGATGCTAAGACCGTAAGAAGTACTAACTTTCTCGAGTTTTCCTAGAAGTTCGCATATTTAATCTTAGGAGGCAGCAATTAATATCGTATCGTCTGCAAATCTAAGGTTAGATATTTTTAACCCTTCAATATTTACACCACCCTGCCAATCCTCCAACACCTGTACCATTAAAAATTCGCTGTATATATTGAAAACAAGGGGTGAGAGAACACATCCCTGCCTCACACCCTTGGATGTGGCACATTTATCAGACAAATATTTGTCAATTTTTACAAGCGCAGAGTTGTTGTTATAAAGTTGTTTTATTATATAAACCATATGTTTTGGTACTCCCATTGCAATTAAAATAATCTAGAGCTTATTCCATTTTACATTGTCAAATGCTTTGATGTAACCAACAAAGCAAATGTATACTGGCATATAATATTCTCTTGCCTTTTCAATTACTTATCTGATATTCAGTATTTGCTTTCTAGTACCTCTTCTCTTTAGCCAGCTTTTTCTGGAAAGATTTGCCAAGCAAGATAGTGTTTTAATCGGGCCTGAGGAATGCAAGGTAGAACTTTGCTCGCGTACGAAATTAGGGCAAGCAATCTCTAGTTATCGCAGTTACTAGCAGCACCTTTCTTATGTAGGGGGATAAAGATGGATGTTTTTGAGTCGTCTGGCCATATCCCAGTTGTCCAAATTATTTGACACAGTCTATGCAGTACTTTTGATCCAATGGATCCCATGCTTTTCAAAGCTTCAGCAGTCACAGTACTATCTAATCCTGGAGCCTTGCCATGTCTCAGTTTGGTTAGAGCACTTTCCACGTCAGATAGGAGACTATCAGGTTCGACGTCGTAGTTGTTAAGAGTGAGATCTTAGTCCACTGCATTAAGATCTGAATAAAGGTCCTTGCAGTACTGTAGCCACATATCAATTATTTTATCATTGTCATTAACCAAGACACCGCTACTATCTTTAACAGTACAGGTTTTTGGCTTGAACTTTCGAGGTAATATCTTAACCTTTCTAAACAAATCTTTATTGGTGTTGCTATCTGCATGTGACTGTATCTCTTTGCATATATTTTGAATGTATGCATTTTTATCCCTTCTGCAGAGTCTCTGAATGTGCCTGGATGTTTCAATTTCTGAATTAACATCGAACGCTTTAAGTAATTTGCGTTGCTCTATAACGGTGAGCGTGTCAAGAGTCATTCATGGTTGTCTTGGAGTGTTGTCTTCATTACTTTGGCTTTCTGTGATGGCTTCGATGATACAACTTTTCAGAGATTGCCAAAGCATATTTGGATCTTCGTGGGTAAGCAAATTTGTAGCATTTGTTTGAAACAATAAGGAAGCCGACCTGGGATTAATTAATAAAATAAGCAATGGTAGTAAAAATCGCAGATCAACCCCCCTACCATTTATACACCACGGCAGCTCTGAAAAACTCTTTCTTTACTCACCGCGATGGCCGAACTAGCTCAAATATCCGCGGTCTTAGATCGTAGGTTCAAATCATCAGCTATGCACCCTGGAATGTCTTCAAAAAAAAGGAAAAGGAAATGGAAATGGGCGCCAGAAATCAAAAGATTTCAAATATTAAGAAGAAAAATAAATTGCAAGTGACTAGCATTTAATTAATCATTAATAAAAGTTTTGAAATGTCAGTAATCAATGATCAGGATAATTAAAATGTAAATAATGTAATAACAAAATTGTGTATCTTAACTGAAGGTTGCGACACGCATAAAATTAAGAACCCCTTTCGGGTTATTTTAATAATTTACCAAAAAACATTCGTGGGATAAGCTTATCACAGTCATTTAATCAAACCTTCTGTTAGGCTATTGAAAATAAAAAAGCGTGACTGTACCTTTTACAGAGGGTCGAAATACATAAAAATAGAAAATTTAAATACTGGGCATAATTAGATAAAAGCATGAAAATTTAATGTAAAAAGCAAGAGCATGTATCAAATTGAACATTACATTACATGTTAATAATTGCAAAACGTAGGCATTTAAATTTTAAATGAATGTAAAATCCAGGTATTAAAAAATACGATAAATCTCGGAACTAACTTCGCTTCTCCAGCGCGCACAAATGGCTAACAGCAAACCCAGCCCGGGGTAGCTGCACCCTTCGGTTCAAATAAGTTAGTCGTGAACTGCGACCATATCGTTGAAATCGACGTGGATGCGCCGAAAACTGCTGCAGAAGCATCCCCAAAAAGACCGCAACGCCGAACCCAGCAGTTGTCGAAAGTGCGATAAGGCTTGGCCTCCGAGAAAAACTCGTGTATGAAGCTGGTAATTAAGAGCTGAGAAAAATATAATTACTATGCGAATAATAAAACAGAAAAGCGCAACCGTACCTGATCATAATCAGCGCTTAGGAAAAACACTGCTCAATGAAATTGGTTGAGCGCACGTAATTTGACATAATTAACATAAAATCTCGGCCGCGCGAAATGCGCCGCGCGAGGTGAGAAGAATAAATGCCTCGGACGAAAATTCGTTTCCTCGAGGAAGGCTCGCACTCTGATAAGAGATAGCGGAGGTCGAGAGGGCATTGCGCAAACGATAAGAACTTGATGCAGGTACAAAATGCGTTGGTTTGGAAAATTTACGAATTCGAAATGCAAAAGGATTTATAATTTAACTAAAACTATACAGGTTAAAACTGAAATAATTGGATAAATGGCGAAACAATTAGGCTAAGCCAAAAAATTGTTTCACTCCCCACGGCCAAGAGAAATAAAAAGGTTTAAACTATGAAAACATTAAAAAAAATGTAGGGAACCAAAGAATTTCAGAATGAGATCGATGATGCCAACACACAAAGCGAAACGCTATCGAAAAATCCTCTTTCGAGAAGATAAGCCAAGGGAAACAACCCTTATAAATCGGCTTAAAAATAACAGGGCACCACATAGGACACCGCCAAAGAATAGACGTTCTGTCTAAATCGGACAGAAGCCTAAAAAACTGTTAAACACAGCAAAAACCGACTGCATCACATAGGACACAATCCACCTTACTACAAACATCCGAAAAACTCACAAAAATCCGAAAAGCTCGCACCGCATCATCATCACTCGCTCCAAATCTAAGATAACCTAATATCAAAAAAGTATGAGAAAAAAATTATCTTAAAAAATGAAACACAGTAAGTACTGCGAAAAAAGATTCGGGTGAAAACCCAGGATAACATCCTAAAAACCATAACCGCCCCGAATTTAGATAGAGACCCCAGAAGTCGGAGGGAACGACCGCACAACCACTAAACCCCGCTCGGGCATTCAGCCAGTCGTCGCAGCTGGATGGAAAAGGCGCGCCGGTGACGGACTGAATGTAGCTCCCTCACTGAGTCGGATGGCAACACAATCGCTAGCCCCAACCCCCAGAAATCTCCACAAGGCCGAAAAACCAACCCAAATAACAATAAAATTTAAAAAAACCCAAACAAGTATAAACTCGTCTCAAAAAATCACATAAAAAACAACATAGCTAACAAGCTATGAACAACGACCTGAAAATCAAATCCGATAAGGTCCTAAGCAAACACAAGCACGGATGGGGAAAGCACTCTTAGAAAAAATCCCAAAATATGGAGAGAAACGACCCCAACTGCTAGCGTTGCTTAGAGAGAGAACAAGGTGGCGTTGCTCCTCAATGGTGACCTTCCCTGCATACCCAACCAACCACCCTAAACGTTACAAAAGGGAAGAACTATATGATGACGTTCCCAAACAGTGACCTTCCCTGCATGCCCAACCTACCACCCTATACGTTACAAAAAGCACAAAAAACAAGTTTTTTTAAAAGGGACACTGTAGGTGTTTCCACGGTCACAATATCATATAATACCATAGTCCAAATCCAAATAAGCGAAGCGCTTTTGAAAAAAAATCCTCAAATGAGACGGAAGTAATGGTAAGAAAAAGGAAAGTGAAAAGCACTAGAATGCAAAATTCATAGAGAACATACCCTACAGCAACTTTTAAAAACAGAAGAAAAAACAGGACATAAGGAAAAGATAAAAGGAAAGAGAGGAAAATGAACCAAAAAACCAGAGTTCGGAAAAACTCACGCTGCCACACCCACTCATCCAAGCTTCGACTGGCTAGGTCTACTATTCCATGCCGTGACCCGGGTTTACGGAGACATGGACACGCTTAAAGACGAGGAAACACAAGGAAAGCAAACCGCCTTCAATCGCAAGGAAAATCCGCACGCAAACAGATGCATAAAAAAACGCAAAAAAATGCATAAAACAATGCGTAACAAGATGCAATAGCGCATCAAAATCGACGCAAAAAATATCCCCTGTCACGTCTGACAGAAGAAAAACCTGCACCACATCGGACACAGAAAAAAATATAGACACCCTGTTTACACCGAACAGGGGCCTAAAACAAGGACTGCCTCACATCGGACGCAGCCAACAAGAAACTCGCATTAAAAAAGGAAATGCATAATAATCGCATTCAAAAAGATTAAAAGCCAGAAAAAACAACCCGGAAACAACCCGTCGAGACCCTGAGTAAACACAAGTACGGTGAGGCAAGTAAATAAAAATCCCAAAAATGGAGTAAACTACACCAAACCGCACAAGTAATTCACGCAAGCCCTCGACCCACCGATAAGCAACCAAAGGAAAGATAAGGAAAAACCAATCATACCACACTACCAAAGCACACACGCAACCAATCAAAGAAACTATTCAGAAACCTCACTCACCAAAGCATACCCTTTCAACAAAGTCCATCACACTACCTATAAACATACCGCTAAACCAATCATTCGTCAAGAAAGATGAGAGAAGAAAAGTCAATAAGCAACCGACGAAAGGATACGTAAAGAAAGGAAAAGAAAAGAAAGTCAAATATAAATACGTGCACTACAACAAGATGTGAAAATTACAAAATGGCATATGAAGTAAAAATTTAAAGAGTACAAAATTAAATATTGAACAAATAAAGACATCCAGGTAAACACAGCTGATGTTACTACCAAAATCGAGCCCCATAGCGTTGGTCGCGCCAGTGAAACAATAAGGAAGCCGACCTGGGATTAATTAATAAAATAAGCAATGGTAGTAAAAATCGCAGATCAACCCCCCTACCATTTATACACCACGGCAGCTCTGAAAAACTCTTTCTTTACTCACCGCGATGGCCGAACTAGCTCAAATATCCGCGGTCTTAGATCGTAGGTTCAAATCATCAGCTATGCACCCTGGAATGTCTTCAAAAAAAAGGAAAAGGAAATGGAAATGGGCGCCAGAAATCAAAAGATTTCAAATATTAAGAAGAAAAATAAATTGCAAGTGACTAGCATTTAATTAATCATTAATAAAAGTTTTGAAATGTCAGTAATCAATGATCAGGATAATTAAAATGTAAATAATGTAATAACAAAATTGTGTATCTTAACTGAAGGGAGCGACACGCATAAAATTAAGAACCCCTTTCGGGTTATTTTAATAATTTACCAAAAAACATTCGTGGGATAAGCTTATCACAGTCATTTAATCAAACCTTCTGTTAGGCTATTGAAAATAAAAAAGCGTGACTGTACCTTTTACAGAGGGTCGAAATACATAAAAATAGAAAATTTAAATACTGGGCATAATTAGATAAAAGCATGAAAATTTAATGTAAAAAGCAAGAGCATGTATCAAATTGAACATTACATTACATGTTAATAATTGCAAAACGTAGGCATTTAAATTTTAAATGAATGTAAAATCCAGGTATTAAAAAATACGATAAATCTCGGAACTAACTTCGCTTCTCCAGCGCGCACAAATGGCTAACAGCAAACCCAGCCCGGGGTAGCTGCACCCTTCGGTTCAAATAAGTTAGTCGTGAACTGCGACCATATCGTTGAAATCGACGTGGATGCGCCGAAAACTGCTGCAGAAGCATCCCCAAAAAGACCGCAACGCCGAACCCAGCAGTTGTCGAAAGTGCGATAAGGCTTGGCCTCCGAGAAAAACTCGTGTATGAAGCTGGTAATTAAGAGCTGAGAAAAATATAATTACTATGCGAATAATAAAACAGAAAAGCGCAACCGTACCTGATCATAATCAGCCCTTAGGAAAAACACTGCTCAATGAAATTGGTTGAGCGCACGTAATTTGACATAATTAACATAAAATCTCGGCCGCGCGAAATGCGCCGCGCGAGGCGAGAAGAATAAATGCCTCGGACGAAAAGTCGTTTCCTCGAGGAAGGCTCGCACTCTGATAAGAGATAGCGGAGGTCGAGAGGGCATTGCGCAAACGATAAGAACTTGATGCAGGTACAAAATGCGTTGGTTTGGAAAATTTACGAATTCGAAATGCAAAAGAATTTATAATTTAACTAAAAATATACAGGTTAAAACTGAAATAATTGGATAAATGGCGAAACAATTAGGCTAAGCCAAAAAATTGTTTCATGTTAAGTTCTCGTTACATGGAGCATCAAATTATTGTGAATCGTTGATTTTACGCAATGTTTTATGTTTGGACCTAATGCTCTTTGAATTTTTGTTGAAAGAAGCACATGAGTAGTTGGTGATCGGAACCACAGTTTGAAACTGGTAACGTCTCACACACTTTACGGATGTCTTCCAGCGAGATTTAATCAGAATATAGTAAATTTCATTACGATATTTTCTATCAGGCGATGTTCCAGCATATAGTAGACGTAAATGTTATAAGTACATAATAGTATTGGTGATACTAAATCCATTATCCAAACAGAATAATATCAGACGTTCCCATCTTTCATTTCGATCACCTAGACCAAACTTACCAATAACCTCGCGAATATGATCTTCAGAGTTGGTACATCCAACCTTGGCATTAAAATATCCCATTACGATTACTAGTTCTCTGTTAGGAAATGTTTGCAAGGTAGTCTCTAGATCGACATAGAAAGATTCTACTTCATGATCATCAGCAGCAGATGTTGGGGCGTACACCTGAATCAAGTTTACTGTTGGGGTGCTGCATTTATTCTTCTGTCTGGAAGATCTTTGATAGAGGTTCGTGTCAAGAGGCAGCTATCTGTAACTGATTTGAATGGGTAAGCTGCCATAAAATTAATACTGGAGTAATTAAAAAGTGGACCTGGGATTGCTGGTTTAAGGTCATACGAGTCGCAGTTAAGGTGAGGACATCTGTGAATTGGATCTGTGTTGAGATGTGCTGTAGTAAACTTATCATTGGGGTCGGTACTTGTGGAATCTAGTTGATTGATTGTGATTGTGCTGTTTCTTCAAGAGAGTTGGATACATTCAGTAAGGGAAAGATAGCCAGGTATATGTAAAAATAAACATTAAGCAATTTCAAAAGTGAAATAATAAGTTACATACATAAATACTTACTCTTGTTAACATGTTGGAACTGATATGTGTTGATTAAATATGAATTCAGCTTAAATGTCAGTTAATTTGACAGTGACGATTGAAAGATCTAAAATAATTCTGAAATAACTTTTCATTAACCAAATAATTTGTACAAGTATTTAGATAGTTTAATCTAACACAAGAAACTACATGAGATAAGATATTGTCATATTAAATGAGCTAGTCAAGCAAATAAATTATTTGAATAGATAAATTGGAATTAAGGCAAATATTTAATTTAAAGTGTTTTGAATTGGAAGGATAGGAGAAGTTTAGCAATCTAGTAGCTATTATTATAATATTGGCTTACAAAGTAGAGTCAATACTCTAACAATATCTTAGATATCCTGTATATAGTTTACTAAGGGTTGATCAAATAACCTGATTTGACATAAATGTTTGATCCAAATTTGACATTTGACATATGTCAAAAAAAGAGGTTATGATAACCTAGCTTGCTTTTGACCGGCGAGTTTTCAGATCATTCACCATTCTTAGGATTTCTATAGCCCACTATTAGGAATATACGACCAACCTAGTTACAATTTATATTTGTATGTGTTATACCATCGGTCGTAACATGTTCCAAAATATGTAAAAACGACACTTTTATCACACATGCCTTGTAAAAATTGATCCCACCAATTAAAATATATCACGCTATTTGCCCAACTCTTAGTAAACTGCCCTTCTGTTACCAATAGGCAACTGTTTTAAGACCCAAACTAAATAAAATTTTTCAATTTTAATGCATTGAAACTTAATATTATTATTAAGTTCCTAGGATAATAAAATTAGCAAAGCAAGATGCAGATTTAGACGTTTTGTTTATAAATTGCAAGTGTTTATGTGACATGCGACACTCACAGGTAATACGACTGACAAAAATTAATCCTGGTGACAGGTGACATACCAAACGATTTTTTCAAAAATCTAGGAAAATTTCAATAAGCACCGGGAAAAATATAATAAGATAACTCGGAATGTATCGCCTATTAACATTTTCGGGAGGCAACAAGCCGCGACTTCGTCTTGGCTTATACTTGCCTACCTCAAATGTTAACAGGTCCTTACATTCCTTGCTACTTAAATAGCTATTTACAATATTAATTGAACATGTTTCAAGTCAGTCCATTTAACAACTCAATTTCAGCTTTTTCACCTCTAGTGCCCATTTTCCTATTCTTTTCTTGGAAATATTGTTTATATACAGCAATACCAATTAGTATACAAGTACATAGAAGTACTGCGAAAATAAAAATAAGCATTGTGAATATATTTGACTCTGAATTACTTCCAAAATGCATAGCAGAACCAGAAATGTAGAAACCGTTTTTTTCTGCATGATACGTTTGAGATAAACCACCATCTTGTTTAGAGCTATTTATATCTACCTCCAAGTTGATCAAAATTCTGGATATATTTTCTATTAACGGAATTAAGGTGTCAACATTTTCTTTTGAATTTGTTCTTGATGAATGAAGTACATGACCTTCAGAGCAGAAAATCCCATCTACATTTTTCTCTGTGTATCGTGAACTGGCGTTAAACAAATAATCAACACCTCTTTCTCTGAACGTTTTCAGCATATGAGTTAGTAACCCACATTCCCAAGCATTATCATTGACATTAATAAAACTAAGATTTGGAAGATGCATTAACAAAGAAGTGTAATTTATGTATGAAAACCTATTCCTATCCAAATTCAAGAGTTCTAAATTTCTTAAGGGAAACAGAACCGTTTCGTCGAGGATAGAGAAGTTGTTATTAGAAAGGTTCAAAAATTTTAAATTCCCTAAGTTGGAAAAACTTCCTGTTTCGAATGCTGATAATTTGTTTCCTCCTAGCTGTAGCCTTTGTAAGGAAGGAAAATTTTTTAAGCCTCCTAGGGGTAATTCTTTAATTTTGTTATTAGTAATCAACAAATTTTGAAGACTCCTTAGTCCTGAAAACGATTCTGGGTGTAAGGTTAATATTTCATTAAAACTGAGATCGAGAACCGTTAAATATTTCAGGTTTTTGAAAACATTGTCTGGCACGACTTGTAGTTTATTGTTACTTAGATTTAAAAATTGTAATGTTTCGAGTCCAATAAATGTTTCCATCGATAAGCTTTGTAGCAGATTATTATTGAGATAGAGAGACATTAAATTTGACAAACTTGCGAAAGCACCGTTAACGTGTTTCAAACGATTATTGTTCAAGTAAAGAGTGTGTAAAGTTCCCAAACTTTTAAAAGTATTGCTGCTGTTAAGATATTCTATCGTATTGAAGCCAATATTCAAGACTTCAAGAGTTGAATGCTGAATGAAGTTCTTAATATCGGTGAGATTGTTGTAACTGATGTCTAACATGTGTAAGTTGCCATAATTGGTGAATGCCAGATGTGATATATTCTGAATACTGTTGTTGGATAATACAATACTTTGCACGTTACTAGACAAAGGTTGATCACTATCAATAATGAAAAAATTAGAAAATGTACTGCTATCAATTAGTGGCATCGTAGAATTGTTTATTTTGAAGAAGTTGCAAAAGTTACACCTTGTTGGTCGATTTTCTACATATTTTTCAATAGTTTGGAGAGGTACGTCTATGCATGGCAACGATGTCATTCCATTATAAAGGTCGAATGAACACTCACATTTTGGATAACATATATCTTCTGCATAACCACGATCGAAGTTTGTGAGGAATAAAATCCATATTGATGTGAGGGCTGCTGCATTTAACATCGTATTAATCTAAAAAAAATAATTACTATTAGGTATGTATATCCCTTAGACATAAAAAAAAATTCTAGTTTAATCGAGCATTTTACAGAAACAGGAAAAGTTTTTCAAGTTTTATTGCATTTTTTATTGTTATCCATACCGGTCTAGACTTAAATATCCTATAACTTTGACCTTTTATTTGTTATGAGTAGTTAAGTTATGAGAATTCAAAGAAAAATTCGCATAACTTTGCATACACTCTCGACCTGCCCTTGGACGGGACTGCAATTGGCCCATGGCTCATTACCGGCAGGTGCCATTTAACTTGGCAATGAGTTACCGATGATGAAGAAATTCTATCTATTAATTTTAGCGATTGATCCGATTTACGATGGTGTAGAGATCGTGCGGCCATTTTGCAAGCCTACTCGCTGAATTTTGTGATTTTTTGGATTTGCGGTGTCTATTTTAACTGGTAATTACATTAATATTAAGTACTGTCTGTGTTAAATAAAATTGTAGTTATCTTTGTAACCCAGTGCTATATAATTATCGGTTTGTTTCAATGTGAAATGAAATGGTTTTACAATAAATACATTTTTATAAAATAGGATAAATATAAGGTATACAGTATCGTCTCTGATTGTGCTGCAAAGAGACATGTTTGGCAAAAATATTTAACTACATTTTTATTATATAAAATATGTTAAATATGAGACATAAGTTGGCAAATTTATGGCCAATGCGCTATGTGTTTGGAAGGCATTTTAACAGATTTGGATAAACAGTAGATCACGCCTGTCGAAGCACGTCGATGCTCGTCCTGCGTGGGTTGAAGACAAATGCATTACTTGTGCGTTTGTAAGTGAAGGAATTTTAACAGAGTCGAATAGTGAAAAATAAATGTTTAACTTTACAAATTTATGGAGTAAATCTCATTGCGTACATGCCCCGTAATAGATTTAGATAAAAACATAAAACGCCTGAGTAACTTGAAATAAAAGATAATACCGACATCCACAGTCGGCGGGCGAGAATGTGTGGGGTGCTCCAGAAGAAATTTATGATGAAAATATTATAAATAGACATATGTGACAATTTCTAGACAGAACTAGTTTTAATACTACTGGGTGAAACACAGAACGCGCCGGCAGGGGTGCATCTAGGTTAAGCATATGTTATGGGAAAAACATCGGCAGTCCTTTATAAAATCACTGTGCTTATTACACACAGCTGTCACATGACTGATATCATCCAATGAGAATCATACATTTTTTGAAAATCGACCAATCCCGAACTGCTTACCTTATAAGCGCCCTAGGGATGCTTATCAAGCGATAGGCTCCCTAATGCTGATTATCGACCCCTTAGATGTTGTCATAATTAGAAATAAAAATGCAAGAAATAAGCAATTTGAGTTTTTGTAATTGTTAGACCAATTTTAAATCATAATTCTTATACGGGTTTTGTGTAATAATCTTTAAAATATAAACGCGGGCAACACACTTATGTATAATTTTGCCCGTGCCAAGAGTCATCGTGCTGGTTCCCCTTAGAAAACTGCCCTCGGGCAAGCCCTTGGGTAAATTTGTAACGAAGGATGGCGAAGGGCGGCCCTTACCTTTTCGCGAAAATTGTACTGGGTATTTTTCCAGCTGGTAAATATCGACCTATGTTGGCTAACTAGTCGTGAGGGTCGGCGTTCCAGCAAAGCTGCAAAAGAAACTATAGGAAAGAGCGCCAGGTCCTCGACGCAGACAAATCCTTGGGTCGGACCTTCCCAAGGTAGAGATATACCAAGCAAACCAAAATATTAACATAACAAACTACTAATGACAAAATTTATTCATATCTAGTTGTATAGTGCATACCATAAACAATGCATAAGAGCACGTATAAACACATACCAAAAATATTTAAAAAACAATCTAACAAATATCACAAATATATTACAGCCGGTTCAACAAATAACATATAGATAACACAACAAATTCGACCTATTAAAAGAGTAGTGCGTAATCCAAAACTAGCCAGAGGGCCGTTAGATGCTATCATCTCGTTATACCTACAAATCATAAATCAAATAAATACACGCAGAAGCATGTCTGACTTTCATTACAATCGCGGTCTCCGTGAAGCGGAGATCGACACAACACGTGGCATGACTAAATTAATCTACAAACGAAAACATAAAGGGCTGAATATTCAGATGGACTCTGTGAAGCCTGGGTGCGAACAGCGCAAGTGTAAGGAGATGCCAACGCTCAACCCCGAGAGTTGGCGTACTAAGTCAATTTTACACCTATCAAAATTTAGACGGGGCGGTACATGGCCTATAAGAAATCTATATTCGTTCTGTAAAGTGTCAAGCAATGCACTTGCGATCATTAACACTGAATTTAGAAGCGGATAACTAAATCAATCACAGCGTATTCCCGCGGGCGGTAGCATAGCCACAGCCCAATTTGACAAATACGTGAAGCTTAAACAATCCGAGGTTAAAATACTAAGTTATTAAGCACAATAAAAGTTATTACTTAATCAGCCGTAAAATACGTGAAAGCAACCTACAAGCGGCTGCAGAAACAACCGGGTAAGTACTCCACATAATCAAAAACATAATTATGCAGAAAAGCATACAACAAAAGCTATCATACCAAATATATAGGTCATATACAATGATACATAATTATAACACTACAAAACCACCCAGCACGAGGTGCAGAGCTGGTGAATGTGGCAACCAGGCAGTTCGCCGGCAGCTGGAACAGGTATGCGCCATGAAGATGGCCTCGCAACGGACTGCGTTCCATGGTGATGGCAGCAAACACAGCCACAGGTATGGTTAACACATAGGTTTGCATATGCACAGCATGCCCCATGCAGAATAAATCATTTCAAATCGAAAATAATCCCAGGTAGAAAAATAATTCCAGGTAGAAAAAAAATACTAATGGTGGCGAACAGCCTTGCACGAAAAATGTATTGAATATTCAAAAATAAGTGTGAATAGTGAAATCTAATTTGCTATTTCAAATATTGCATGTGAAACTACAAAATGAGCGTAATAAGTTTTCATTGCAACCAGCACTCGACCCTTGGCGTGTGCAAAATTATCGGTAAGTATGTCTCACCCTTACTATATTACTATTGATAAGTTTCGACTACAATTTATTTATGTATCGTGTGTGCGTGCCAAACTTCCAGCACCGTTCGCTTCTGCTACCCGACCATTTCTAACATCGAAGAATACAATTCCCGCAGCTTTTATGTGAATTGGAACATGGTGCACTATTCCTGCCGAAAAGGTTAGTAAACGTAATCACGGAATGAACAAAAGGTTGCTGTACCTGGTTTTTTCGGGCTCGAACAGGTTGGAAAACAATTCCCAACCCTTTCGCTGAAATTCGACGATGACGAGAGTGAAGAAGAAGAAGAATAATAAGAAAAAAAAGAGGAATGTGGACAAAATCTCGATACTGTGGAAAACAAATTATTTGTTTTTTATTAGTAAGTAATTATGTGTGTGGAAGTTCAACTTCAGAAGCAAGTTAAATTTTGATTGAGGTACAAATTAGAAGAGTTTTGCTAAATTTTAGTTTATTGCTGTAATTGAACGTAAGTCCTTCGAGTTAAACACAGATAAAATAAGTAACGGCCTCATTCATTGGTATTTTGGCAAACAACTGACTTCTGACGAGCTGCTCAATCTCTAAAGGTTGCACTAACCAATGTAGAGTTTTTCATCCTACTGTAGCAACGGATCTTGTCCTTTTCATACGAGAATTTTACATAGATTAAGAGACTTCTGTGAGCATTATGTTAAAGTTCATAGCAACATTACAGCAAAGCTCAAAATTGGGTTTGAAATATTGCTGAAGTTATGGAAACTAGATTTGATTTGCATGCTACTGTGTAACAACGGATCTTGTTCTCTTATTGCAAGAATTTTATTCAAATTGTACCGTGAGTTAGCGCAACTAACTTTATGCCATTTAAAAGAAATTCGCAAGCATTATCTTAAAGTTAGTGGAAATAATAGTTTAGAAATCGAAACGTTATTTGAAATATTGCTAAATTTGCAAGAAACTAGATTAAAATAAATTAAATTATGGATTAGTTGCCGCTCATAACAAGCTTCCCAGCCGCCCCTGTTTTGTTGCTGTTATGTCGAATTGTTCTTCTAATTTTACTTGGAATCCGTCAATAAAAGTTGTACGTTTACTTTGCGTGTTGTTTAATCGTAAACCTAATTTTCGTTTTGTTTTCATTGCCGTTGTGACTGCCCAAGCAGCACCTTTTTCTGCAAAAGGTGTGCCCTGGTTTTTGAAACGACTCCAAGCCACTCCTTCTAATATCTTATCCGCCTTATGCTTTTCTATTACACTATTGTTCTCAGAATATGCAGTATCATGCGCTTTGCATGAATCTAGAGAGTTGACATCTGATTTACCTCTTAGCAATCTTTTTTCTAGCTATGTACCCGGGTTCCAAAACTGATATCCTGGAATGTGAAGTTCTATAGGAAGCTATAGAAGTATAGATTGTTTCATACTTAAGAGTGCAGTACGAGCGGTATAGGCAATGCATTTTAGATAGCTCAAAACTGCACAGCGATGCCGCTACACGGCTATTGTACTGGTTTGGTGTAACGAACTCCAGACGTTCCCAAACAGCATTAGTATATTGAAAGCATAACATAAATTCGTATGCAACAAAAATGGAATCGCTGTTCCCCTTTTATTCACACTAAATAACATATTATTAAATAAAAGGTAGTTAAATAAGCACACTAATTGCTTAATAAAATTACAAAGAATCTCAAAAATGTGTTATTTCTGTTTTGTTTATTTTTTTGGTATTTCTTGGGTATTATTAATATTGTATTGGGAATACAAATCAAGTACTATTCAGTGACCATCAGTGTAATCTTATTAATCGATCCGTAATAGTCTTGAATGTTAGTAATAAAATCTTACTGATGTCTTTAGTTTACTTTATCTACAAATGAAGTAGTTTTCAAAAACAGTGTAAGTAATGGATTGTTAATAATTTGCATGTTAGTAATTGAATTTTAATGATGATCTTATGATGTAACTTATTAGTAGATGCAAACGATCTTTTCATTTTCTGCGAATAATTAGAAGTTTCCTTTCCTGTTAAATTTGAGATATGATTCAGTTTGTTTGCAACTATGGAAGTCGGAAGTGAAAGGTGTATCACAAAGAACATTATTCACAGTGCACAAGGCATCCACTTCAGTCACTGAGATTGAGCCACCGAAAAAACGTGCAAAAGGTGGACGTATTTCGAGCTCCCGTTCCAACAATACGACGAAGTGACAGAGGGTATAATTCGAACAAGGTGTATAGTTCTTTTCTTCAAAATATACCTCCTACGCTAAACACTATCTTAGCCAACTTAATAATAGAGGGGCATGCTTCGTCGTGAGGTAATGACCAATTAAAATAAATACGGCAAATCCGGACAATCATAAAATCTAGTTAGTAGCCATGCAAAATGGCGGCACAACCCCTACACCATCTTAAATCCGATTAATTGCAAAAATCTATCAATAGCAATGCACCGTTAGTGGCAAATCGTTGCCAGGTAAAACAGGATTTGCCGGCAGTAGACCATAGGCCAATCGCAGTCCGGTCCAAGAGCAACTAGAGAGAGGGAATGTGCAAAGTTATGCAAATGTGTCTTTGAACCAAGGTCCCTAAACTATATACAGTTTAGGGACCTTGTTTTTGAACTCTTATAGATTAACTACTTTTATTATTTGCTTTTACTTTACTTTCAAGTAATGTTCATTGTAGAACCACGCGGTGACTAAATTTGACACAAATCACCCGGTGGGATCGTATGTGACCCACTTTAGATTTTTGTATAATAGGGGAATGGCAACTTTATTTGATGAATTAGAACGAAAATGTTACACTTGAGGTTCATTATTATAACATTATATTGACAAATACATTAGAAAATTTTAATTTATTTAAAAATAATACAGAAACTAAAATCACAATTTTTGAGATATAAATGTTTTGGGTACTAATAGGTTGCGTTAAGAAATGGAAAGTTATTTCCAGTTGTCACATATGGCATGACCATGTTCGGCACACATTTTTTTCCGAACTGGCGCATTTAATAGATATTTATGCATTAACGGAGATATGATTATGTTTTTTCTTTGAGGTCTGTAAGTCAACCGAAGGTAAAGAACATAAATATCTCCCGTGGTGCACACAATACTTTATTTATTTACTAGCAACATGATATTGTTCATTTTCGTCATAGGTACAAAATATGAAAAGCTACTTATCACTCCCAAAGGATTTTTCAAATTATTTCTCCCCATTTTCATGTTAACCATGGTACTACAAGCAACGTCTTAGCAACCATACATTGAGGCAATTCTTGATGTTATTTACATATTTTTATTTCAAATGTACTCTGCAAGACAGAGAAACTGGGACAATTCTTGATAGAGATTTTAGCATAATTTGATTAGCTTAAACGAGGCTTTAAACAATTACATTTATTATAACAATTCTGATTCACAGCAACGTCTAAACAAGTTACAGTTAACTTAGAAATACCTAGGAACTGTACATATTAAGGCAGTCACATTAACAATAGACCACACTAACTGTTCCAGTTTTTTGTCTTGCATAGTACTTATGTCCGTCTGAAATGTTACACTATTTTTACTAATAGGCTAGTATATAAAGTATTATATACACCACGGGAGATATGCATGTTCTTTACCTTCGGTTGACTTGCAGACCTCGACCAGAAGCCCTCGGTCTGTAACCATGTCAATCTCATGAAAAAAAAAACATATTCATATCTCCCTTAATGCATAAATATTTATTACTAGCATATTATTTAGTAAGAATAGTATGAAATTTCAAAATGACATAAGTACATTTAAAATAAAAGTATGTAAGTAACATCAAGGATTGCCTCAATGTATGGTTGCTAAGACGTTGCTTGTATTTACATGGTTATTATGAGAACGAGGGAGGGAGTTATGAGTAGCTTTTCATATTTTGTATCAATGACGAAAATTAACAATATCATGTTGCTAGTAAATAAAAATGTTTTTAGAAACTGGGAGCGAAAACATGTTCTGTCTATATGTTTCTACATATATGTATATAAAACAAATAGATTTATTCCAGCCGAATCTAGCATCCCATAATAAATTTGTTGAGTCTGTTTCCTTGTTTTTTATCCACCGTTTCCTATTATAGAATATCTTCTACATATTCACTGACAATAGGATTATTCTCATCTTCATTGTCACACTTGTCGAAATTTTCCTTTATCACTCGTCTCCTCGTATAAGTTTACCAAAGTTCTGAATTCCTAAGAAGGCGCGTAGTTGCAGCCATTTTGATTATTCTAAGAATAAAAACTTTAATTTAAATAAAGAAATCGAACATCACTGGTTAACTTATCGCATGGATATTTATTACTAACCATACGGTGGTGTCGTATGTGATACAATAAACCAGCTCCTCAAGCGTGCAAAACAAAATCATACGCTTGAGAACCAGATCCGTTACCCACAAAACGACTTTACGACATAATCGGGAATTTAGCCGAATACGCAGCCACAACATCGTTACAAGATGTGCTGTAACCAGGTGTTCCAGCTATTAGATGCTCAGTGAAGAAGGAGGTGGTTGTATACTACCTGAAAGTTAGAGCTGTGCTTCGGCACAAAGGATAAATTATGGTAAAATTGATGCACCACCATATTCGACAGAATTCGAGAAAACATTAACAACATTAAACCATAGGTGAGCCCACTCGAATGTGGAACTAGTAGGCTCGCCTTTCTACTATCACCTTGGCACAACGTGAGGCAACGACGTCACAGTTGAATTGGACCTACCTTACATGGAATCAACTTACACTGCTTACAGCCATCTGAATTCCTGTACATTAAAACAGAACACAACTATGCATGCAAACACTAATCAAAATGTAAATAATTAACAATAAACTCTATTGAAAGAATAAAAATAAGTAAAAGTAACAATGGACGTTACAATAACTACTTCGTAGGATTGAAAAAGTTAGTGGGGTTAAAAATGCAATAATTAAACTAAACACAAGTAAATTAACAAAGATGCTTGACGTTACGGTAAAAAATTCAGTTCAAAACTGTAGTTTCTGTACAATATTTTAAATTTGAAATAAACAAAGGCCCGACGGCCAAGACAACACTTCAAAATCACTCCACTGTAATTTTCTATGCCTCACACCTATTATTAACTGACAAATGCCTGGTGTAGAATAATGTCCAATTCCAGCTGCATGCTGCACCTTAGCTACTGCCTCGTAACGAAAGAAAAAGGGACGACATGAAACTGTTGTAAACCAGAGAACGGGGCATAATTCAGCGAATCCGAATGGTAAAACATCCCCAAGACGAGGGTTGACTAGAACGGACCCCGGCAGCGGGTCTGCGTTTTACTTGGTAGATTTAGCACACGGTTAAGTATTCCCAAAATATAATCCACAATAAGTGTTATCGGAGTTGCTTAGCTCCAATCGATACGGAAGACTCAGCTAAACGTTCACCTCTAACCACTATATACTAAGCTCGAATTGACGGCGACGAGGTAGTTTCACAACAAAAGAATTTCGACATTTTACTGAGCCCCAGCCAAGCGAGGCCGAGCTCGTGGACACAACCGCTGACTCGTGTTAACGATAGTAGCGTCGATTGCTGAGTGACGCTACTGGTTACTCCCAAGAAGCAGGTGCGAAAATGACCAAGCGCAGACGCTGATTATCTATGTTCCTTGTTTCTCTCGTTAAGTTTAAGAATACGACGTATCGAAATGGTGAAACAACTTTACTTAAATATAAAAATTACCGCCGCCTAACTGGCGTCGAGAACCACTTACGGCGTAATAATGGCAAGATGACATCATCCATGCGGAATGCGACGGCCGAACAAAGCTGCTTTGTCAAGCGAGCTTACTAAGAATTTAACGAACAAAGAAACTGCACTGCTTGCAGCAGGTCAAGGTTCGATAACATTACCAAGCTAAAGATTTGGCTTAAATGAATCGGAAATAACTTTCGTATGCAAATAAATATTGAGTACATTACTGAATTACGGATTTTACTTACGTGATTCGGGAAGAATGCTAAAATTTGAGGAAATCGCTAGGCTTAACAAATTGTTCTAACAACTCAGACGCTGGCCTTTATAACATGTACGCAAATATTCAAGTCAATGTAAACCTTAGGGTCAAGGGGTACCCCACGGTGTCGTTCTAGGGTTAAACTAAGTGCTGCTAAGCTAAAATGTATACTCTGTTTTCACTTCTGCATATGTCTCATACGCAATGACCAGTCCAGATTTGAATGACTATTTCCCCCAAAACTATTTCATCAATCAGACAGCTTTCAGTCAATCACATGCGAATGGCATTTATGATTTTGCACTAGTGCAAATTTCCACACATTCTGGAAGTTAAAAATTGCTTTGTTTTTGTATGTAAGTTACTATTAAATTAAGTTTTCTAATTTAAAAATAGATATTAACTTTACATAATGTTTGAGGCTTTCGCGGTTACTCGAATTGTCAATATTAGTGTTAAATTTCGGCTTAGACCGCGTCGTCTTTGTAGATAAACACCCATCATTTGTTGGTTTAATGTGTCTAACACCTTGTGAACTCAATCAAGGGTTTGGGTAACGGTTATGCTCTTTGGTGGCTCGTGAACTCTTACAAGCCACCTATGATTTGGTCCGGTTTGGTACCTTGTGAACAAGGATACGAGGGCTAAGCTATAATTATTGAGAATGAGACAATCTACTGTGCCGTGAAAAACAAAACATACAGTATTATTTAGAGTAACTCTTTATCTGCCATTTAAGGTTTAGTTGCTGAAGTTACGTTAGTTAGAACTCGAGCTGTTAATTTTTTAAAATGGCATTAAAAGTCAAAAAATTAAATTAACCAAATATCATTTTCGACTCATGATTTATTATGACTTTAAAAGATGTTTAAGCGCTTATGAGTGCAAAGAGAATTTAGACTCGGCTTTTAGTGAATACGCATCTTCTTTTGTTACAATTTACCATGGTAAAAAGAATTTTAACTCGAAAGGAATTTTGCTCAGCATCAAAAAGGAACAGAGCATGCTCCTACGACCGTTACCGAAAAAAACATTGCTGCTGTTAAGAAAATAATTGAAGAGGGCGATAAAGCCACTTATGCGGTAATGGAGCATGAACTCAAGATTAGATCCTCAGCTGTTAACACAAGCATACACATCACCAACCTTTAAAAAAATATCAATCGTTTTGTGACGCATTGGCTTTCGGATTCCTGGAAAACTGAGCGTTTTATAATTGGCCATGAAACTTTATATCTCCTAAGTAATGGCAAACAAACATCTTTTCCAACATTCTGATGAGTGACTAAACTTATATTCTCATTTTCGAAATACCTACCCGCCAAGAGAGTCGTGTATGAATTCAAGAAGATGAAGAACCTCCAGCAATGGCCAAGAAGCAGTAAGCTATGAAAAAAGTTGTGCATGAGGTATTCTTTAAAAGTACGGGTCTAGTAAATGCAATTAAGATAGATGGATAAAAGACAGTTATAGCTACATGATACACTAAAAAATGTTTTCTTGAAATGTTTAATTGAATTCCAGAGAAGGAAATTATGCTACATTAAGAAAATGCATCGTCCCATAAGGCTGCTTTAACACTGCAGGTTTTGACTGGAAAAAATATAAAAGGAATAGAACACCCGCCGTGCTCCCCTGGTTTAGCAATGTTCTACTTTTGGCTATTTTATGGGCTTACAAGATATTTGCAGAGTAGAAGGTTTTCGTCTGAGAAAGAGATTGATACCGCAGTTCATGATTATTTGGAAGGTGTTCCTAAAGAAGATGATTGGCAGTTTTTAAGCAATTAAATGAAAGAATGCTCAAGTGTATTAATCCAGAAGGAAGTAACTTTGAGCATATTTAAAATAAAATCCTAAACAATTTTGACCGTTTTCTTTATTCTCAATAATTGTAGCTTGACTCTCGTACTTAGGCATATTTGGCCTTTTTACTGTTTGTGCATCCATATTAACTAACGTTTCGCAAAACATTGCAGCTTGCATCATCAGAGTCAAAGTTGCTTCGAGGGACGCGGTCTAAGCCGAAATTGAATTCTAATATAGATATTAACTGTAAAATAGCTTTTCAGGCAATATTCTGTCGAATAGCCCTTGAGCAAATCAAAGGGCTTTCATGCATTTGGAACTGTCGATAATTTGACATGCACATGGAATGTTACTATTGATAATTTTTAACTTGCATTTTGCAATCTAGATATTTATAACATGATTATAATCGGTGAGGCAAGCCTGGTAATTTAATAGAACAGGTTATAATTTATAACAATTTTTTGAAGACTTGTAATGGTATTTTAGAAATTTACCATCATATCAACTTTGTAATGTACATTATTGCTGAAACTTGACTTATCGCAGTTTTTGTAAGTTTAAGAAGCTGCAGTGGATATGAATGTGTCAATGAAGTATTTGATTCTGTTGTCAGAACCGATTCTTATATTATATTTAATTTTCTGTATTTCAATAATTATATCGCAGTAGTTAGTTCTATAAGATCTAAACAAGAAATCTTGTAATTTTACAAAGTAAAATTTCTTGTAGGAATTCTTACTACTAAGACAAACTGAGAACTACGATGCATTTGATGGGTGTCTGGTGTTAGGTCACTATTACAGTAACAAGACATTCTCTAAAAGCCACAATAAAAATTCTTCGATTGACTCATTTGCTAGATCTTAGAGTAGAATAAAAACTATTAGTTGATTATCTAGAATGGACATCGAGTGCGGTAATTAATTTTGAAAGATTATAAACAAATTTCAAACACAATTTATTCCGAAAGAGCTTACCACATGTGATTTTTAAAAGCGGAGTAGTATCTCCGTTACAAATTAGTGTAGACAAGATTATTATTACTCACCAGTAATAATATGGCAACTAACTAACTAATGCCGCTGCATATGTATCATGGCATTTATAGCAGTACTTATCTCAACGGACGCTTATACGTATGACGCTTACACGAATATTATATCTGTGCACACAAAGATAAATACGAGTCATTGATAACTGAAATATAGTCTATATTTAAGCTACGTTTTCTAACAATGTGTTTCTCAATAAATTTACTCTCGAAATGCGCTTTTAAACTTTACTTGCTGGAACTCGCATGCAAGTAAAACAAGAAAAAATTAAAGCTTTTATGGATATAAATTTGCCCCAATCAGTAGAAGAGTAAGCTTATTTAAAAAAACGCTACATTATGACAAATACATAGAGTATGAATACCCTATATGGTAACAATTTTAAATGAAGCGGCGAGTAAATAATTTCTAAGTGTAGTTTTTAAATTAAGCAGCTTCTAAATATTATTATCAATTACTATAGAACAAACAAAGTATAATTTTGAATAAATCTAATCATTTACAAAATATAATCGAAATATTTTCTGTAACATACTTGATGTAAAGCTGGCTCTACACGTAGATTACACTGATTTGATTTGGTAAGAAAGGCAGTTATTCATGTGACTAGCAACATTCACCCAGTTTAAATTGGTTATTTAGCCTTTAAAATAGTTTTTTTTACAAATTGATTTGACAAAAGAAGTTTTACCTGACTGTTACATAACCTAAACTAAATAATTTAGAAAACGGAAAATATACTACGTTCACACTTTATTTTCAATAGGGTTGGCTATAGAAAATATGGCATTTTAGCTGTTTAAATGGAACATCAAATGACATGTACAATCGTGTTCAAAAATGTGTTGTACACAGGTAGTTTTAAGTTTATTGCTGGTTGTGTTATTACTCAACAAGGGCCCACACTGTATCATTAACTAGGTAGACCTAGATGTATACTCTCAAAATATTTGTATATAGAACGCTTTTTGAACTTGGTGTATTTAATTGAAATTCACAAAGCACAAATGGGTGAGGTTGAAAAGCGGGCTATCCTATACCTAAACTTTTAAATAAGAATAAAATTGTCAAATTTATTGTACTATATACGTAGAAGCTATTCTTATTTAATAAATGATAATTAATTTAATTTAATTTAATCTAAAATGCTGTACAATACTTTACTGAACACTACTGTACAATTACTATTAGGTTAGAAAGAATTTTAGGTTAAATATTTGTAAGACTATTTACAAATGCAGCATTGTCAATTTCACACAGCATATCCAAACATGATTTTGATAACTTTTGTCTCCTTAGTTTTGTAGCTTGCAACATTTATGAATTATGGCAATCATTAAGAGCACCAAATACCAAACAAAAGACAATATAGAACAACAATGGAAGCTATTAAAAAAATCAATACTTGAACCAAGTAAAGAATTACTGCAAAAAACAAGATCTAAGAGAGAAGATTGGATATCAGATGAAATACTAAAATTAATAGATTAAAGGAGAATGTACAAAAATAAAAACCAAGACATGTATCAACAAACACAAAAACATATTCGAAGATAAATAAGAAAAGTAAAGGAGCTGTATTATTCTGAAAACTGCAAAGAAATAGAAATTCTCCAAAGCAAACCAGACACCTTCAACCTACATAAAAAAGTGAAGGAATTAGCTGGTACAGTCAACACCATAACTGCCAACATATTACTGGATAAAGAGAGAAACATTATAAAGGAGAACTCAAAAAAGCTGTGCAGATGGAAGGAATACATAGAAGAACTGTTTCAAAACCAAAGAGAATATGTCAGTCACACAGAACCTCAACAGAAAAATATAGGACCTGAAATAACAAATAGCAAAGTAATATACGCACTAACAACAATAAAAAATGGCAAAGCTTCGTGTCCAGATGAAATAACAAGCGCACTATTGCAACTAATTGATGAAAACTCTATAAATGTATTGGTAAGCTTGTTGAATGCAATATATGAAACATGAATTATACCAAAATAAATGTTAAGATCAACGTTTATATGTCTACCAAAGAAAGCAAATACCAGAGAATGTAATTACCATCGCACTGTAAGGCTTATGTCTCATACACTGAAACTTCTTTTAAAAATTATTTACAGAAGGATATATCCAAAACTAGAAATAGATATTAGTGATTCACAATTCGGTTTTCGCGGTAACGTGGGAACAAGAGAAGCATTGTTTGCATTTAATGTCCTTACCCAAAGATATAAAGATATTAAACTAATATCCAATCTATATTATAACCAAAAGGCAGTAATACTAGAAGTAAATGAAACATTAGAAGAAGTTGAAATACAGAGAGGACCTAGACAAGGTTGTGTATTGTTACCCACCCTATTAAATGCCTATTCGGAGGAAATAATGGAAGGAGCCTTAGAATCTGAAACAGCAGGGATAAAAATTACTGGAACACCAATAATCAATATACGACACCGTAGTGATCACAGACAACTTATAAGATCTAGAAAGATTAATGAACAAAGTATCTGACTATAGTGAAGAATAAAGTATATCCCTTAATATCATAAAAACAAAATTTATGAAGATCAGCAAAAACAGCAGTACCAATTACATCTTAAGAATTAAAGGCGAACCGATCGAAAGAGTTACACTATACACTTATTTAGGAAGTTTAATAACAAAAAGTAACGACTACACAGCGGAAATAAGATCTAGAAGTAGAAATAGCACGAAGTAGCTTCAGTAAAATGAAAAGAGTCTTTTGCGGTAAAGATCTGTCCCTGTCACTGAAAATACGACTGGTGAGATGTTATGTATTCAGTGTTCTTTTATATGGAATGGAAGCTTGGACGCTAAACCACACCGCAATGAATAAACTTGACGCTTTCGAAATGAGGATTTATAGAAAAAAAATTAAAATATCTTGGATGGGCAGAATCACTAACGGCGAAGTATTACGAAGAAAGGGAAAAGAGAAAGAAATATTAAATAGCGTCAAGGAAAGGAAGCATCAATATCTGGGCCAGATAATACGTGGAGAAAGATACAGCGTACTACACCTTGTAATACAGGAAAAGATTGCGGGTAGGAGAAGTGTTGGGGGAAGAAGAATATCTTGGCTGCGAAATCTGCGAGAATGGTTTGACTGCAGTTCCAATCAATTATTCAGAGCAGCTGCATCTAAAATTCGAATAGCCATTATCATAACCAACCTCCGTAACGGAGACGGCACTTAAAGAAGAAGAAAAGCACTTAGGAAAATTGATATAAAACTGAAATATCACTTAACAAAAGATTGCACGTTAATATTAATAAGGTCCGTAACATTCTAGCTAAAATAAAGCAGACATTTCTAAAGTTTCCTTTATTGTTGATCTTCATTTGTTAAATAGCGTATTGATTTTTTTTTTAATATTATGTATGGCGACTTAAATCACAAATCTGTTCAAGGGCTAGTATAATAAATAATTATCATAGTCTGATTAAATCTGCAAACCCCTGTAAAGCTTAAATTCTTCGCGAACGTTTAGCGTTAGATATCCCCAGTCTAATTCAACACATTTTCTTGCTACATTTGTTGGTGTGTCTTTATCGGGAAACTCTTCCTATAGTAACAGTTCCACTGACGTAATTCATTTAAGAATGAGGCAATGCTTTAAGCATTTCAGATCTTGTGTAAGTAGTAGTTTCATATTTCGCTTCGTTTTCTGCAGATTACTTGTCACTGCAAATTTCCGAGATATATTTCTAATGATCCTTTTCGAGCAGTACTGGCACCTCTATTATACTTTTGTAGAAATTCTCGTATTATTTATATAGCAGCTCTTTTAATTTTTCTCTTTGTCTAACTACTGTTCTTTACTGATCTTACGTTTAGGTAAGTTATTGATACTGTCGAAATGTTTTAAATCGGTGTGGGCTTTGGTGGAATTTAAAACATTTTAATGCAGTAATTTGGATTCTAAAGCTTTGAAAAAATCTTTAAAATTACAATGTTGAAACCAAATGTGTATATCAGTCTACGCCTCCATGAAATTACTAGAAGAATCTGAACGCTCATTGTTATTACCCTCTGACTTTGAGTCGGATTCTCCCAATGAAATAATAAAAGGTGGAATATTTTTAGTCGTTAAATTTCTCCTATATATACAGTAATTTTGCCACATGTTAGAAGTACAAGTCGAAAAAGCTTCACGACATAAGTTCTTTACTTTATCCTAAGATGAAGGTCGAGAATTTATGTGCTTGTCGTAGTAAGACTTACAGTGCCTCCATACCATTTCGATTGGGTTATATTGGCAGTGATATAGGGGCAATCTAAGTGCTTCATTGCGATGCTCTTTCAATATTTCGTCAATTACATATGGTTTTGTGATTAATTAAATTGCAAAGTTTCGTTTTTGTAATTTTGCCATCAATTTTGACGTCATGATTAATCAACAATTCCCGCATTTCACCTACTTTAGAAGAAAATGTGGGCGGTTTGTCTACCTGCATCGAATGATATGATGCATTATTCATATAACCACTACACATGTTTCCGGTAATTTGGCTAGAGCAGGAATTAACTGAATGATCACCCAATTTTATGGTAGTCGCGGTCGTTGTCCTTGCTCCCACACTCTTCTATAAAACCAAAACCAGACCCTGCATCTAAAACTGTAAATATTTTTCCCTCATTTTTAATCAGTTTCGTGTAGCCAACGACGGACAGTACTGCCATTCTGATATATCCATGTCTCGTCGAGGTACACGAACGTCACATCGCCTGAATTTTGAAGTTATATAAATGTCTTCAAAAATTTAATTTTGGCTGCAACTACATGTGATGGTTCACATACAATTTTGCGTTCATTTACTTGTTTGTATTTTGTAGCTCATTGATTTTAAAATTTCTACAATGTTTCTTAGTGTAGTAAATTATTCAAAAAAGTATTCATTTTTTAATTATATTGCCAAATTTGTAGTTGCAGTTATTCACATTGTTTTTTGTCTTTAGGATATTTGTCAGATGATTTTTTTCACTAATAATTTTGAAATGGCCCACACTAAACGTTCAGAGATCTGCAAGTATAGGTAATAGTTATTTACTATACAAGTGGGATAAAAGCATCATTAATGTATAAGTGTGTAAGCTACAAACGAGTGCGTAGCACAAGTTATGTAAGCACACAAGTATATTAATTATGCATTATCACACATGTATTGTAATAGTATATTATGTATCAAGTTTTATAAACGTCATTTTAGTCACGAGTTTTATTAATTACGAGTGAAGCGCAGCGGAGCGGGTATTTAATAAAATGAGTGACTAATAAGTTTATAAAACGAGTTGCATACTATACTTTTTCTACGACCACAAGTTTAGAGAATATAACATCATATTATTTTGACATTTATTATATTAGGTTAAATTATGCTTGACAAACGTCAAAGTGACGGTTGAAAACTAACTTGATTTTAGTTTTGGCTGTGGCTAATAAAGCAAATACTATTTGAACCTAACTTCACCCCATGACTAAAACATCGTTGCCAACTTCAGCTCATGACTAAGAGGCTCTTTAGTCATAGGTTATGAAGGCATGATTAAAAGGTCACTTAGCGACGTGTATGTTAGTATGTTAAATGGCATTTTAGTTACAGGAGTAGAATTTTTTTTTATCTACAGCTGCAGAAAATTAAGAAAAGTGCATTAAGAGAAATGTCAGATATGATTTTCAAAAATATTTTAGTAGGCAAATGTCATTATGTCATTCTGATATGTCATTCATTTAACACACAGCGGTCAGTAGCGTCGGATAAATATATTTCTCAGTATTTATAAAGTTTTCTACCTGGATCGCAAAACGCGGACATACGTTGAAACGTTGGCTGTTTACTGTTTTCCCAGTTTTGTTTGTGAGCTTGATTCGATTAAGTGTGGCGTGTGTAGCATACGTAGCTGTGTTATGCAGTGTTATGTAAAAAAAGGTTTTTACCTAAATTTCCATCTAATTTTCATCTCTAGTAATTAAGAGTCTGCCCCTGATCTAATTACCAATTTCATCATGCTGTAACCCTTTTTCTCAAACAAATAAACGCTGTGTTAGAACAGTTTCTCGAAACTAGTGCTTTCCGTATTTTGAGCCCAAATATTAACCTTTTTCCGATTTATTTAACACATAGTTCAGTGGTGAAGACTCAAACCTTGACTTTATACGAACCTTCTAGCTCATGTACTAACGCTTTGCAGTTCTTTATATCCATCAAATTTCAATTCTAAATGGAGCTATGTTGCAGTTTAGCCTATCGGATTCTCAGAATTGTTTGTTGTTCAGACACGCTCAAAACTTCCCCGAGTTTTTGAGAATCGCTGAGTCAAATATTGCATCCGTTTGTTGGAATTTTTCGCGCGGTCTCTGATTTCGAATAAGCTAAAGAGAGAAGGCAAGATAACTAGCGCTTGCGTGGCCTCAGTTGGTTTTTGGAATCGCGGTTTAAACAATTCAATCTGTCCGCCCTTGTTGCCCGTCTGTCCGCCCTTCTTGCCCATCTGTCCGCTCTTGTTGCCCGTTTGTTCGTCCTTGTTACCCGTCTCTGAACTACAAAAAACGTATGTGAATTTTGCGCTCCGGCCGTAGCGTTCTGCGAGGCCGGAGTGCCTTTCAAAGACGCTGTAATTCCGCTTCCAGTTTAAGGAATTACCCATGTGCTTTTCCGTCGATCAGAGGCCGTAAAGTAATTTCTTTGATTAACAGTGACTTTTCCCCGCCTATTGTGTCTGGAATTGCATTTGTCGTGCCTGGGGCTTGTTGCTAAGTGTCGTTGAGTACCGCATTTAATCGTTGTAAGCCTGAAAATTCTCGTTTATCGTAAAGTGTCAGCTTTAAATACGTTGTTTGACGGATTATTGTCGTGGAAATTTCAGTAAAAAGGCTTACTTTACCGTTTCGAGATCTGCCTTTTCGTCACGGACTTCAATTTTACCCTCGTTGGGGATGTCATACCCAGACCGCTTTAACCCACAGTTTCGTTTTGCTTTTGTGCGGTTTCTTCAGGCATTTTGGGGCAGTTTATTTTGAGGACGACTACCTACAACTCTGCCGCACGTCGAACGCAGTCAACTAACCTCCTTCAGGTACCAATTTTATTGTATTAAACTTATTGTCCATAGTGTACAGTTAACGAAACGTCTCGCCTAATGTGTTGAACAGTCTTGCGTAATGTTGCATGTAATATATTTATTGTTAGAACCATGGTAATTGTTAATTTGCTAGATTTAATGAATTGCCGTCACATTTTCTTGTGACTGTTTAACTTAACGATGTGGCAGTTTTGTTTGTGAGCGACATTATGTGCTCCCTGTCAAGTATTCTTGCTATTGAGTCAGTATTTTGGATTATTTAATGAGTAATAACATTTGTGAGCCATTCCGTTCAGTTGTAGTCAAGTTTACCGCTTTTAACTAAGTTAAGACGTTACCAACGTAATTTAACCTAACCCTCACTAACCCATGTCGGTGTTGTTATCTTTATTCTAAATTTTATTCATTGTTATTTACATATTTTATTATTTCAATAGAGTTTATTGTTAGATACTTATGCTTTTCAATTGTTGTTTACGATATTTGCATGCGTTATGTGTGTACTTTACAGTTGTAAAAGGAGTTTAGCAGCTGCACCAATGAGTTATTTTTGCAAGGTAAGTCAGTTTTGCACGTGGATCGTCGACTAAACTTTGCCAAGCTAGAAGTAGCAATGTGAAGGCCCTTACGTTCACATTCAGAGTGAGTTCACCTGTGTTGATTTTGTTGTCCCGATATAGTCCGAATGTGGTGGCGCAGCATTTATTCAACATCTTTCACCTTGTTACCGGAGTGCAGCCCTAACTCAAAAGCCGTAAAGAACCTGACTGAGTTCTTCTCGCTGGAGCCACCTTGTGTTACCTCTATCGTAACGAAGTTAGAGCCGCTTATTCTAGGTATATTTCCCGATTGTGTCGTAAAGTTGTGTTTGCACGATAATAGCTGCCAATGACTGACAGTTAATGATAGCCGTCAGCGCATATGACGTCACTTATTGGTGTCGTCTTATCTCAATCCTACTCTAGCCATCACAGTTGAATAATCTAATAACTACTTCTTACATTGACAAAATTATCAAGCAAAACTATCAATATATGGTGTTTAATAAACTTTGAAAACTGTTTATGTAGCTAAAACTTATAAGAACGACCGCTTACAGTGGCGTAACTAGGAATCTGCTCCGGGGGAGGGGGGGAGATAATCCGGGAGAAAAATTGTGCTGCAGGTACGAGTGGCGGACTATGCTAGCTCGTTCGTGGGCAGATAGCCGATCGGCGTCACTACGCACCTTTTTTTCTCACCATTTCATTCAAATACATTTGCGATCTTTTAAGTAGTTTCATTTCAACTGACCTACGGGCCATAAGCGCTTTCTTGCGCTCTTGATACATAAATAACTATTTTGCATGCTGAGGTCATTTTAACATTCAAAAACAATTTTTATTGCCCCAAGACAAAAAAGATTTACTTTACCCCTGAAAATAATGTCTAAAACGCCTATTATTGATCCATGGAACATGAAATCCATTTGTGAACGCAATGTCATTGGAACATTGGAGCTTATCTATATATTGTAAAAAAAATTATAATTAAATAATAAATAGTGTAATAATATGGTGAGCTAGGGTTTAAGTCAAAATAAGAAATTGGTAAATATAGTGATCCCTTTTATTCAATAAATTAATAATTAAAACGTTCTTGGATGCGAAGTACTTTTTTGTGCAACCGTGCTGAAAAGTTGATTTTTTGAAGACTTAATTACCGCTGCAAAATTCGTTCTGCGGCCGGTATTATTTCGGGGCAACGACCGCAGAAACGAATTTTGCGGCCTCAAATATCGCGGCACGGTTGCACAAAAAATTAATAATGTGTATTTTCATTATAATATACATTGCGATTGCACAAAATATTTTGTGTATGCTATGTTCGCGAAATGTTTAACTTACTTGGAATAATTTGGCCGACTCAACTTCGTCTCGCCGGCCAAACCTTTCTCGGTACGCCAGACAATCATTTTACGGCGCAGGTATACAAATAACTATTACGATCTAAAACATAAAAGTTTTTCACGTCCTGTTTACGAAAGTGAATGACGTCGCTCATTGAAAACAGAATGAAACCGTCAACATTTTTCGATAGTTTTCGAAACATGTAATTTTATATTTTTTGTAAGAAGAATTTTATTTAATTATTTCTAGTCGCTGGATGTGACCCGTAGCCTCTATGAAGAAATATTCCACACCAAAGTATGTTTCATTAACCCTTAGAAAATCTGGCTCTTTAGTCAATCGAACTGCTCAGTATGGTAAGATGAGAACAATCCGTAAAGTTTAAGAAATTATTTTGAATATGGTTGTTGAAGTTCTTGCAACTAGCAGAATTGCTTCGACAGAAGCAGTATCTAGTAAGACTGTCTGAAATGGGACTTGACGATTCTTGCCATATTCAACTGGTATAGGGTTTGAATGATGAAGGGTGTGCGTCAAAGCAGCAATTTTTCACTACAGTTTCTTTAACAATGCCAAGGAACCAATATCGCTCCTCTATTAGCTATTAATATGTAGGCAGAGATCATTGGAGACTGATTACTAGCCAATTTCGTTCTGGAAAGTTTTTTTTTCTCTTAACAGATCCGCGACCTGTTTATCACAAAATTGTAATCTTCGGAAGTAGATGTCCAACTATTATAACAACCTTCAAAGCAAGCCAGATAGCTAATTGCGAATACCCAAAAAATGGTTCCATGCCCAATAACTCTTCGGAACAAGGGTGGGTTAATACTAAACTTATTACATTTAAATATAGGCGCCGTCTATTCAACCAATTAACAACTTGCAAATTTAAATTGGAAAATTATCCGATGAGTATTGTAATTTGCTACAAAGATAAAATCTCAAGAGTCGCCTCTATCAAATATAAACGCACTGATAAGCTATACATTCTTAAAGTAAGAATAAGACATCAAAGCGGCACAGTTAAAATGAGATATATTATTTTGATTTATGACATTTAAAAGTAGTTCTAATAGCAAACACGCGACATGATCACGCTGCGCTCACAGTAAAATGGTAATTATAGCTACATATTTAACACACAAACACAAATATTCAAAATTCAAAATATACGTTTTTCGCATCATTCGTGATTCTAACAGAGCTGTGTATGCGCATTCTTTTAACGGTGCAAGGCACAGTTGGTAACAACTGACTTACGATACAGCTAAATCTGACAGTTCATCATTCTTCATTCATCGAGTGAAAATTTTGAGTAAATGGGGTATATGTAAGAAATACACATTGATCATTAATGCATCGGTAAGTCCGGTATAAACTAAACCATTTCAAAAGGGTAAGAATCTCAATAAGGCAATTTTTCCCATCACGTTAATACCCTTTAAGTTGAAGCAAAATATTTAAGTAACATGCAAAGTGTTAGTCTATGTCTATCTGTGGCTGCAATTTAGATCAAAACAACTGATATGGTCCCGATTCCTCACAGGTTCAATAATGGACGAAGCTAACGTATGCAATACGCAAATCCAGGAGGGCCAATAAAAACAGAAATGAACTCTAAAGACGGGGAAAGAAAACGAGCTCTTCAGCGATATTACATATTAGTGTGCAAACTCTGAGTGCCTGCTTTTATATCCTTCTCTTTTGACTATAATCGGCTTAACGTACTTTATCCTCAGTTCTAAGTAATCAGAAGGTCAAAACTCGATTTTAGATGTAACAATGTCTTATTGCAATAGTCTACGAGGATGTTTTCGTTGATCGACTGTCATCTAGAAAAGACGCATAGGGACAAATTGTAACCAGTGTTTTCGTAGTATGACTCACTCGTCCATATCTCCCATTAACTCCGCTCAAAATTATTCCTACAAATTTCATACACACAATCAAGGATTGTGGAAAAGTTAGGAAGATATTCACGACCACTAAAATTCCATATTCCTAAACGTAAGTGTAGTTCAGGCAGTGGGGCCTCAAAAATGGGTTTGCCTGGAAAGTTTTGGAAATGTTTTCATACTTGGCATTTTTATACATTTTTGGGTGCTCTTTTCGCATTTTTACTTTGCCACCTCGTATCTTTTGGGCTGGAATCGCTGTCTTGAAAAAATGGATTTGAAAATTAGTTTTTCGAAAATACCAAAGAAATAGTATTCTCGGCAATATTGTCTCATCCTGTGTCATTATACACGTAATTTTAATTTGATTTTTTTGCGATAACTTACTTCCCGTTAACGGTACGTGAAAATGAAGTGGACCTTTTATTTAGAGTTTTTGTACTCTACAATTTGTGTTCAATTACTTTTCCACGTGCGAGCGATATTAGTCGAGATATCGAACGCAAAAGGAAAGTGTGAGCGGGTCGAGATTTTTTTTCCCGCTTCTTCGCTTGTATTTCTTTTCTCGACCTATTTAGCAAAAAAGTAGTTATTATAGAACTTGTAGAGCTTGAAAATACCTGAAATTTGCCTTGTTATAAATTAAAATGCGACTAAAATTACGACTTGTAGAGCGGACCAAAGTCGTCAAGTCGCGCGTAAATTTATCATACTATTACGTAAATAGTATAATAAACTTCATTACATTATTAGAATCATTATATTCATAGAAAATCTAAGTGGACAACTTTCCTGGACCTCCAACATCCCAAATAAGGAGTTTAAAATATCGGATCTCAAGAATTTTGACTATTAAACATTGTTCAAAGTACTCGTACACTTACAATCCGAATCTCAAGTTCGTATGTGACTGTTGCAGGATATAACATGTTATTTTATGTTTTCTGAAATATAACAATGTCGAAAACTACGATTTACAAAAAAATTGGTATTTATAATTGCGAAAACTTCTTTACACGAAATCGATAAAGTTTATCATTCATCATCATCAGCGTCAGGGATTAAACCTTTTGGTTTGTTCCGATCTCACAAATTAAAGCTGGTCTTTCTAGCGCCTTTTAATAATAAAGCAGTTGTTTCGTTGTACGGGAGTCATCCATCCTATAGAGATGTTCGTGCCAATTGGTTCTGTATTGTTTTATTTAGATTGAAGATGCTTATTTTTTGTCTAATTTGCTCATTGTGTTTATGGTTAAATATTTTTCTTGCTTGGCTTGTAGTCATCGTTCAATTTTCACATTTGTATATTAGTACGGAAACAGCCGTAACCTCTTAAAACGTAAGGTGTGTTTCTCTCCTTATGTTTTTCAGATATATTTTTATTGTTCTACACATGTAGTTGACTTTCGGTATTTTGCTGTTGATATCTTTTTGTTCTCTATATCTAATTTTGTAACCTAGATAACTGAAGCAATTGACTCGAGCGATTGGCATATCATCAATAAATTATTTTCGCTCAAAAGTGATCTTGTCCTTTAAAAAGCTATCACCTTCAGTCTTTGGAGTAGAGATTTTATTTGTTATGTTGGAGATCCAGGAAAATTGAACTTGAAGTTGTCCACTTAGACTTTCTATGAATATAATGATTCTAATAATGTAATGAAGTTTATCTAGTCCAGTGGGATAAGTAACCCATTACGTCACTCATTTGACACTGTTTCCGTTAGGTAATGAAGCTCATTACACCACTCAGTTAGGTTGTGAAGCCAATGGTTTCATTATCTAACTGAAATAGTGTCAAATAAATGACATAAAGACATTTGTCTATTAAAATATTTTTGAAAGTGACATATCTCTTAATGCACTTTTCTCAATTTTAGGCAGTTGTAGATAAAATTTTGTACAATACATGTGTAATAATGCATCATTAATATACTTGTGTGCTTACATAACTCATTCTACGCACTCGTTTGTAACCTACACCCACGTATATTAATGATGCTCGTATCCCACTTGTATAGTAAATAACTATTATCGTGTCATTTATGTAATAGTATGATACACGAAATGAAAATTACGCTCGACTTGACGACTTTGGTCCGCTCTACAAGTCGCAATTTTAGTAGCATTTTAATTTATAATAGGTCAAATTGCAGGTGTTTTCAAGCTTTACAAGTTCTATAATAATTACTTTTTCGCTAAATAGGTCGAGAAACGAAATACAAGAGAAGAAGCTCAAAAGAAAATCTCGACCTGTTCACGCTTTCCTTTCCCGTTCGATATCTCGACTAATCTCGCTCGCACGTGGAAAAGTAATTGAACATAAATTGTAGAGCACAAAAAACTCTAAATAAAAGATCCACTTTATTTTCACGTACCGTTAACGAGAACTGAGTTATCGCACAAAAATCAAACGCACCTTTTTTTAAGATGGCGGAAATAGCACATAGGAAATCTTGGTAGACAACTTGAAGTTAAGCTTTGCTGGACCCCCCTAACACCCCAAAAAAAAAAGGAATTTTAAATTTCGCTTCACTTTCAAGCAAAAATGACGTGGTGACTGGACTAAACTAACTAGCATTTTTTTAAAACAAACGCGCTAATAACAAACATTAGATTTACGGCTAACATAATTTTTCGAGTATTTTTTATCTTTGGAAACACGTTAATGCTCGTTTATGGGGAAAAGAAAAAATAATGGTGAATTGAAAATAGTCTGATAAAAATGAGATTAAAGGTGTTTATACCAAAATAAAGACATTTTCAAATAACACAGTACTCGATAGCAATACTTATCCCAACCGAAGCTTGCATGATATTTATCCATATGACTGTGTATGTACGTACATCGGATATACATAGATAGAAGAAACCTTGAAAGTGGCATCCTGTGCTGTTTTACAAGATAATGCAAACGTGACATATTTAGCAGATTGGATGAAATGGGTTTATGTTTTGAATAAGTATCTTCTTAAACAAAATGAGGTATTTTGTACTTGGAATAGTAACGAATAACCTAAACACTTATTGTAGTAATTTCAAATGCTCTTTACGGATATAGTTTATACACATTAAATAATCTTTGGCTAGTTATGAAACCTCTAAGCTAAAAGCTGTTTGAAATGCCACAATTCAATTATAGTAATACTAGCAACCAGTGAGACAAATGTCTCATTTAATAAAACAAAAAAGACCGTTTTTCAAATAGAACAGCGTCCCGGACGGACCAGAGTCCCGGACGGACAGAAATCACGTGATTTCTCGAAAACCGGAAGTGTCACGTGACTGAAATTCGGTTCCTGGCCTGACATGACTATTCCAAACATATAACTTTCATAACTTTTTTCTCTATCTCTTACGGTTTGGCTGCTGAAACAGCGTCCCGGACAGACGGAAATCAGGTGATTTCTCGAAAACCGGAAGTGTCACGTGTCTGAAATTCGGTTCCTGACCTGACATGACCATTCCAAACATATAACTTTCATAACTTTTTTCTCTATCTCTTACGGTTTGGCTGCTGAAACAGCGTCCCGGACGGTCCAGCGTCCCGGACAGACGAAAATCAGGTGATTTCGCGAAAACCGGAAGTGTCACGTGACTGAAATTCGGTTCCTGACCTGACATGACCATTCCAAACATATAACTTTCATAACTTTTTTCTCTATCTCTTACGGTTTGGCTGCTGAAACAGCGTCCCGGACGGTCCAGCGTCCCGGACAGACGAAAATCAGGTGATTTCGCGAAAACCGGAAGTGTCACGTGACTGAAATTCGGTTCCTGACCTAACATGACCATTCCAAACATATAACTTTCATAACTTTTTTCTTTTTTCTCTATCTCTTACGGTTTGGCTGCTGAAACAGTGTCCCGGACAGACAAAACAGCGTCCCGGGCAGATAAGTCTATTAGATAAAGGACTAGATAGAATCCATTGCCATCTACTACTACATAAACAACAGGCATCCCAGTAGCAAAAATCGCGACTTGTTTATAAATGACGTAATGAAAGAGAATCCAAAATAAAACAACTTGGAAGGTGTAGATACATCAGACCAAAAAAACATATTACAAATAAAGGAGAAGCAAATAAAAACAGCATCACAAAAAATAAAGAAGCAAAAATCGACCTACACCAAGATGAATCAATTTGCAAGAATTAACCATCTATTAAAGAATGTGAGAAAATATAAAAATAGTCTAATGCAGGCTTTCACGGCCGTTGTCCATAATGGTAGGTTCTTCCGGGTTATGCCGTGGTCGTCGATTTGAACTTGACGTTTCGCTGCTCATGCTGTCAGCTTCTTCAGAAATTTTCTAAAGACTGATGTTGGTGCCTTTTGCTCCTGATTATATACCGAAGAGCCGTTACGGTTAGTTGCTCATGTAGATCTAGTATATTATTCCCAATATGACCCAATAACATACTAGTTCTACATAGCAGCCAACCGTAACGGGTCCTCGGTATATAACCTGGAGCAAAAGGCACCAACGTCAGTCTTTAGAAAGCTTCTGAGAAAGCTGTCAGCATGAGCAACGAAACGTCAAGTTCAAATAGACGACTACGGCATAACCCGGAAGAACCTAATATTAAAGATAAAAATAAATACAATTTCACTTACGAAGAGTTTGAGAAGTTCATAATAAGAAACCCTCCACAAACCCCAAACAATTTATGGCAGATGTGGAACTGCTTATAGCCACTCCCCAAGACTATACCGATGGAGCCACAATTATATATAACAGCAATGAGATAACATGAACAACAAAATAAAATGCTTGAGTAAGAAAGAGATGACCATACAACAGCATTATTTTAGTAGGCACAATTAGTTGACATATGTCATAATTAAAGTAAGCTTCAAGCCTACTCTTATATTTGCTAATATGTTTATCTCTTTCTTACTCAAGCAATATGTGTTATCTTCTTATTCATGTTATCTCATTGCTGTTATATATAATTGTGGCCCCATCAGTATAATTAGCCCAATAATAACTAACATTAAAAAACAAATCGTACGATAACTGACCAAACGTTGACATCTGAGTCGTAATTTCACTACTCATACTCATATTTATAATAAATAAACATGTTATTAACACAATTTAACTGCAATGGCTAAAACAGACTAAAATCGGAATAGTGGTTTAGATGCCACAAATTCTTGAGCATTATTAAATATTTTTTTATATATTATATCGCGCCTAGAATTTTGAGACTGGAAATTTACATCATAATAACAATTATTACCAGCGGCTCTATCTTCTTTTTAGAATATCGTGGGTATATTAGGTTACTATTTAAAACCATCGGATAAATTTTATTAACACCTGTTACCATGATAAGTTTTTGATCAAAGCTGACCTTTTTTATAAAGGAAGGACGTCTGGAGGTTGCCGTTGAGGTCACCGGCTACGATCAGGGTATTTGCAAAGGTAGATTAAAAGTTTAAATTGTGCGTTATCGTTTGCAAGTAACTTCGTATTCATCGACTGCTTCACGAAATGTTCTAATTTTTTTTAGTCTCGAACACTTTAATCTTGCACTTCCTCTTATTACAAACGCGTTTAAATAACTGGCGTCCGGCACCATTTTTGCGGTCTAACCACATTCCCGTTCTAATTATTAAATATTGGCCGCTTGGATTAATTAAATAGAAATTAGACAACTTACGTGGGTAGTTTTTTCACGAGTGGAATACACGCGTATTTCAAGCACCAACGTTTGACTGTGTTATTCAGGTGGTGGATGTAACCTTCGTTCCCGAACGGTGGTCACTGTCGAGGCCAAAGCCTCACATGCAAACACTGAATGTTATAATTATAAGAAATATTGTCAACTCATCACTGCTATGAAACATGTTCCTGCAGCCTCCAATAATATTTATTTGTGCTGAATCGAAAGAATTAGTACATTTGTAAATTTATAAAAATTCGTTTCCAAATTTTCCCAAAAGCTTAAAAAAATCGGTAGTAAATTGTAGGATTATTGAATATACAACAAAAGTAAATTGTTGTAAAAATTGCAAAATTATGCTATTTCCGTGCCAAAACAGTAAAAAATTAAGACGAACTGAACTAATTTTTAGACAGAGGCGAATTTCACAACTTTGAGCAACTTTTTCCCCTCATAATGTAGACGGAGAGCCTTGAGTTATCTATCCAAGTAAGGAGCGCGAGTTTAATTTCGAAGTTGCAGATTTAATCAGCGGATTTTATGGGAATTCAGTTTTGCACATGCAACACTATAGTTTAGTTCGCAATTTAAACATTAGAGCGAGTCTGGATGGAGCAAATTAAGCGTAAAGAGAGAAATTGATTGAAGAGTGCTGTGATATTATGGAAAAGTAAATAAAACTATTATATTGATGAGTCTCAGAGAAGGTTTTTTTGTAATAAAAACTAATAGCTATTTAAGTAACGAGGAATGTAAGGACCTATTAACATTTGAGGTAGGCAAGTACAAGCCAAGGCGAAACCGCGGCTTGTTGCCTGCAAAAAACTTAGTGTTATTATTAATTACATTTTTATTATAAATTGCAATGCCAATAAATAAGCCGAACTAAAACAGATAAAGATTCTTTATTATTATTATTATCAATCAAGCAGAATATGACGCGTGCATGTAAACTAACCTGAATAAATTTTTACTATTTTCTGTCAACCTGTTTTGCTCTGAAGAAATATATCTCGTAAATTTCTTAACAAAATATTCTGACAGAAAACGTCAAAATGTTATCTGTTATTTTATTGCACTTGGGATATTACTGTTGATTATTTATCCTCAATATTACAGCAACAGGTATTGGAAATATTTCTACAATATTTTGAATGTTCGGCATGCCAATATTTTGAATAAATATTATGTTTACATTATTACCAATAATATTGAAATACTTCTTTCAAATATTAGCACAATGTTTTGAAGCCTATTCTATAGTAATATTCACAGCATATTCTACAAACATATTTAGAAATATATAGCAATAATATTTTTCTCCAATATTAGCTAAATATTTTTAAGAAATATGTAGATCATACTGACAAGGATATATTTGCCAAATATGATAAAATAATATTACTAACACATATATCTGTGTGTCACATCTAGTGTTAACATAAATATTATTTCCTAATATTTAGGAAATATTGTGTGATGCTTGGGAAAGCTCAATATTTGACACCACAATTAGCAGAAGAAGAAATTGTATAATATTTGTCAAGCACCAATTACAGAATAAATACTACTAATTTTCCAAATTTTAGTAAATGGAATTTTGAAGATATTGATAAAAATAATATTATAGATTTGACAAAAGTAATAATTATAATCAAAGACAAAAGGGCCAAATGTACCATAATAATAAATTATAATAAGAATTATGAACAGAATAGAAATAATTACAGTAATTGGTATAATTCAAATAAGGAAAATAATAATCATTTTAGTAGGAAAGGGTATGAAAATGTAGTTGATATAATCGATATAAACTTAAAACAGAACAGGATAGTAATAAAAATGAATTGAAAAATAAACAATATGTAAATATAGTATTTAGTCAAAAACGGAATGTTGGTAAAGGACTAAAAAACAGCAATCAGACAGAAATAGCAAAGGTACATGAGGAACCTTTTGCTAGCGAAAAAAACTCTGTTTATATAAAATTTTACATCACTAATTTCACCGCACAATATGAGAATTCTGGTAATTTTTTGTTAGAGGGGGAAGAGGATTTTAACGAAAATGCTCAATTGCCATTTATAAAATTAAATTTTAACAATACTGAATATTATTCTTTGATAGATAGTGGTAGAACGGCTTCTTTAATTAAAGAGGAAGTTGTAAATACTCATATAGAAATTTGACATATGAGTAGCATAAAAGTAATTAGATTGACTTATTATCATCACCAAAACGGAAGATATCGGCTACGAATAAGATGCTGAACATTGGTATGGAAATAAATAAACAAGAATACAATGTTATATTTTTCATTTTAACTGCATTAAGTGTAGATTTTGTAATTGGAGTAAACATAATTCAGCAAATATGTATTAAAACAGATAGACAGAAAAAGTTCATTTATCTAGATAATTTTATTAAACGTTGGACAGTTCCTGTTGAAGGCAACAAAGAAAATATAATTTAATTAAAAGCAGACCATGATGAAATTAGGGTAAGTTGTACCCCTCATCCTTACTTACCTTTGAAGGCTTACACTTCACCGACTAGCTCAAGATACGGTTTCTTATCAGGGTTTAACAATTGTGGGATTTTTAGTTCGTTTCACTTTCATATAAAGGTAAAAGTTCATTAATCAGAAGAAATGGGCGCCATAACTTTATTTAAAAAGTTTTAAATTCAATAAGTTTACAAAGGTTACGTATTCTTTCTAACAGTCCACAAATCAATTGTTATGCATTAGAGGCTTATACCTTTCTAATTTTAATACACATTATGTAATTATTTAGCAAGTTTTATTCTTCTCTGACAAGTTAGAATTTGTTCTAATAAAACGTTAGGATTAATGAATCTATCAGTATCTAGGAGATTTCTTATACCTATTTAATTAATAACCTCCGGTTCGTAAGATGAAAATATAAAGAGCTCTCTATACCCTCGTATTTCTCTTTCCTAGGTCTTAATTACGATTAATGATCGGTATTTAGTTTAATTGGTATCATTCCATGTAGTATAAGAAAGGTCCTTTATGAAAAAAACTTATTATTTGACAAGTGACCCAAAAACCAACTTGACAGTCACAGAACGATTTAATCTCACTTCAGGCCACATCACCTGGTAAGTAACTATTGTTTTTACTTGAAACTAAACTGTTATTGAATATTCTTAAGGCTTACGCCCTAATTTAATTATATTTAAGCTATGACGCGGGTTTAAGTCTAACTAACGATATTAAACCCTTTCAGGACTAACATACGGTTAATGCAGAGAACCCTTGAACCTGGACCTCTCCATCTGCCAACATTAACTATGAAGAACTCCTCATCGAACCAAAGAAGTTGCCCTTGACTGGTGAGTGATCTCCTAACTGGTTATAGATTTCTAATTGCGTCCTCTCTTTTCCTTATCGCTCGTAACTTATCGACACACTTCTCCATGGCGAATATACAACTGACCAGAACTGGCGTCAAATGAAAAAGACCGACGAGCTGGTAGTCAAAGAGGAAGCCCTAAGAGCTGGTGGTCAAAGAGGTGACACTAAGAGCTGAATTAAGGAAAACCCTCTATTACGATTTGTATGTTACTGTTACCCCAGCAATTGGCAGATCCAGAAAAAATCAATAACTTCTTTATTGAATCTACTCCAAATATCGTTTCTAATAATCAGAACTTGTTGAATTTCTACAATACTAATATTAAGCAATCTGTTAATTCAATACTCGAATTTCAGCCTGTCGATGAAGTTGTAATTTTAAAAATCATTACTTCCATTAAAACTCGTGCTACAGGTGTTGACCAGATTGATATACAAATGATCAAACTAGTTCTACCGTACTTACTTCCTCATATCACTCATATAATAAATTTTTGTTTAGTTAATTCAGTTTTTCCATATCTCTGGCGCATGTCTTATGTGACTCCTATTCCTAAACTTTCTACACCTAATAATTTTAAAGATCTGCGCCCTATCAGTATTCTGCCCACTATGTCAAAAATCTTTGAAAAAGTTGTTGCAACACAACTAAAAGTTCACTTACACAGTAATAGCATTTTACCTGATATGCAATCCGGTTTTAGATCAGGTTACAGTTGTTGCACAGCGTTACTTAAAGTAGCTGATGATGTGTTTGAGTCTACTGATAGGGGTCAACTCACACTGTTAGTGCTTTTGGATTATTCTAAGGCCTTTGATACTTTAAGCCATAAAATTCTTCTCGCTATATTGCATTTTACTGGTTTAAGTGATAGTTCAATTGCACTACTCGCTAATTATTTGAAGAATCGCAAACAAGCAGTGAGATACGCAGGGCAGGTTTCTAGCTTTCGTGATGTAATTGCTGAAGTACCACAGGGTTCCATCCTTGGCCCTTTGTTGTACATTATTTATACATCTAATCTTCCTTCTGTTCTACAATCATGCTCATATCATCTTTATGCCGATGATACGCAGATATATCATTCATTTAATCTTAGCAATGTACATCTAGCCTGTGAACTTGTAAATAAAGACCTTGAAGCTATATTTCATATCTCCGCGGAACATTGCCTACAATTAAATGCTTCCAAATCTGCTGTCATATTATTAGGAAGGCGTAGTGACATTGCTCGAGTATCTGCAGAAATTAATATTAAAATTCAAGACAATCGCCTGCCCCTATCTACAACTGTAAAAAGTTTAGGCATTCTTGTAGATCAGGAATTTCGGTTTGATCGTCATGTGTCAAAATGCATCCAGGCAGCTTACGCAAGTTTAAAACTCATTTTTCAAAATAGGCATTTGTTTAGCCAAACGTTAAAGGTTAATTTGTGTGAAACTCTTGTATTGTCGAAATTTAACTATTGCGATGTACTTTATGGTCCTTGTTTGTACTTTGTTGATTCCGCAAAGATCCAAACTTTACAAAATGCATGTTTGCGATTAATTTTTGGTGTCAGAAAATACGAACGTATTTCATACAAATTAAAAGAGGTTAATTGGCTAAATATGAGCCAACGTAGGCTATTTCATGCGACGTGTTTGTACCACAGGATTATTTTAAGTTGTTGTCCGCCTTATTTATACAACAAACTAAGCTTCCGTACAGACGTTCATAATTTAAATCTACGTCATAAGGGGCTTTTAACACCTCCTATTCGCTCAACAGAAATGTTTAAGAGGTCGTTCTCTTTTAATATTGTAAGCATTTATAATACACTTCCTTATGATTTAAAATCTTTATCGCCGAAAATATTTAAAACATGTTTAAAGAATTTATTATTATCTGGAAATCTTTCATTTACAGCTCATTTCTAATTTTTTATTTGTAATTTTAGTTATTTACTCACTGTTAATAATAATTCTTACTATTATATTAATTGCAGTAACCTCTGCACCTGGAGAGTTCATCTGGCTCGTCAACAGTACCATACTGGCTCAATTTTTCTTTATTTATGTAATTAATAGGCACAGGGTTGGGTGGAAGAGCAACATCTGCCGTGCGCTCCATGCTGAACTCCGCCCTGTTGCGCCATATTTACTGTAGATAAGATATTTTATTGTAAATAGCTCAATAAAGACATTATTATTATTATTATTATTATGTATTAGTTTGCCGTCTACCTACCAGTTATATAATAACTGCCCTTTTCAGAAAGAAAATGTTTGTGGAATTTATCCTATCTGCCTGAAAAATTATTATGTTTTAATACTATGCTGTATGAGTTAAATAAAGGCTTACTATTGTCTGCTTGTATCCTTTCTAAGCTAGGATTTTCAATTTGCTTCGCTTCTGCATAGAGAAGCGCCCTTTTGCTTTCTCAATTAAACAGGAAGTAATAATTTTTGTTATTTATTGTTCTTTTATTAACGTAACCATGTGCCTTCTAAATTAAATTTCAAAAAGGGTAGGCAACCCCTCCTACTGGTCTTGCACTTAAAGTTGCCTATCTATTAGGATTAATTAATATTGAACGATATTCCTGTAGAAGCTACGATATGTACTGCTACACTATCTCCCTTCTAGAATTAATAAGAAAATTGAAATCCTCCCCTTTAGACAGTTGGCTAAAGTTATTATAACACCTTTTTTAATATTTGCTAATACATTAACTTTAAACAATCTTTCTTAATAACATTGATTATTCATTATCTATGTACACTAATACCCTATCTTTTAAACTAAGTTATTACAATCTATGAACTCTAACTATTACCACTGAAGTTACTTCAAGTTACTTTTCTAATCTTAATTGTCCATAACGAAATCCAATGTATCTAGAATTCCATCATTTATTTTCTTTCCAGATATGAAACATTTCTGTAAATTCTTTTTAAGAAAAGGAATTAGCTTTGGAGGCATAGTCCATTCTATAAAGCTACTTTTTACTTTGTCTGTTTTTCTGCAGAAGTAATTGTTAACCTCTTGCATCTAACAGCTAATTATTAACTTTACACTTTGAGTAAAGTAATTTAATAGATAACTAAGGACAGCACCTCATAGGACACTACCTAAAATTCAAGATCTTCAGTCATGCGAGACTGGAGTCTTTTAAAATAATAAACCGCACCTCATAGGACACAGTTTCGCTGAGGAGTGCTATGCCACAACTCAATGACATCAAGTTAGAAAAGTCGTTCGGTTATACAACCTAATCCTTTTGAAATAATATCTTTGGCAATTAACAAACTACTTAATTATACCTATTTATTTACAAGCTTAAACGAAACTTCATAATTCTTCCTCTATCAAATCTGGTTGACTACTGGTTCCAGGTTTGATATCTTTTACATGCCAGATTCCTAAATTCCTACCGTCCAAATCTACTAACTTGTACGTTACAGAACCTGTGACTTCGGCTACCTTCGCTTTTATAAATTTCGGAGCTAATTTCTTTGCAAAACCTTCTTTCGCATTTGAAAGTACCATGTTACGTTTCCAGACTATGTCACCCTTCTTGAAATGTAATGACCGTTTTCTCAGATTATAATAATGCTTATTCCTTTCATAGGCTTGATTAAGACATTGTATTACCTCACTATAAATAGGAGATAGTTGATTGACATCTTTAACTAACTGTTCGCGTGTTTCTAATGATATGTCCTCCTTTGTTAAATTTTCTAACCGACCATAATAATCACCGTGAGCAGGAACAGTTCGGCCAAAATTTAAAAAGGATGGAGTATAGCCCGTAACTTCACTAACAGCGTTTCTTATGGCATGTGCTATCTTATAAATTTGAGCATCCCATATTCTATGATTTTTTTTTATATAAGAGCGTAATGCAGTAGTAATGATTCTATTCGTACGTTCGACCGGATTTAATTGCGGATGATAAGAAGCGTTATACCAAACCTTTTGTACTTTATACTTTTCTACTAACTTCTGAAAAAGTCCACCTATGAACTGAGGTCCATTATCACACATAATGATTTGAGGAACTCCAAACATTAAAAAGACATCATTTTCTAGAAACTTAACGATAGAAGAGGCGGTTGCTTTTCTAAGTGGTTGTACTTGCACAAACTTAGTAAACCAATCAGTTACTACTAGAATAGAAGTGTAACCTTTCGTTGATCTTGGTAAAGGACCAATTAAATCTATTGAAATCAGCTGGAATGGATATTTAATTTTCTTTTGATTTCCCATCAACCCGGGACGAAGTTGAGAAGACGACTTACTGGCTTGACATATATCACATTTTCTGACATACTTAGCGATATCTGCTTTCATCTTAGGCCAATAATATATTTCAGCTATTTTTCTAAAGGTCTTAAAAGATCCTAGGTGACTTGAGGTAGGTTCGTCATGAAATTGTTGTAATATATCTAACCTTTTAGCTTTAGGAACAACTATCTTCCATTCTATTAAATTAGACAAGATATCATGTTTATTGCTAATGTACTTATATAAAATGTTATCTTCTACTCTCCACAAGGGATAATTCTCTGGATGATCTTTTATTCTACCAATCATACTTTTATACCACGGACATAAATCTGTTTCCTCTAACGTCATCATGCTAATATTAACAACAGGAATAGGATTTCGGGATAAAGCATCTGGAACAACATTGAATTTTCCTTTACGATGTTCTATTTCAAAACTATATTGTGACATCCTAGCCGTCCAACGAGCTAATCTACCTGTAGGTGATTGTAATTTATGTAGCCATAAAAGAGCATGGTGATCAGTAACAATTTTGAAATGAGTAAGTTCAATATAAGGACGGTATTTTTCTATACCAAATAAACATGCTAAACACTCTTTTTCAGTTACCGAATAATTACGTTCTGCACTAGTCAAAGACCGACTGGCATAGGCAATAACTCTTTCTTCTGACCCTTCACCTTGTAGTAAAACCTCGCCTACACCTACGTCACTGGCATCACATTGTATAATAAACATTTTATTGAAATCTGGACTACTCAATATGGGAGAAGAAGTTAATAATTTCTTAAGTTCTTGAAAAGAAGACTCGGCTCGCTCATTCCATCTAATAGATTTCTTTTTCTGATGGCCTTTAATTAAATCTAACATAGGAGAAGCTAATGTTGAAAAATTTGGAACAAATCTCCTATACCAGCTAGCCATTCCCAAAAATCTTTTTACTTCTGTGGAATTCTTTGGAGTAGGAAAAGAAACTATTGCTTCCACTTTGGACGGATCTGTTCGCAAACCATCTCCATCAATTAGGAAACCTAGATATGTCAATGAAGGTCTACAAAATTCACATTTTTCAATATTGATAGTAAGTCCCGCATTCTTTAATCGATTGAAAACCTGTTCTAACGTGTTTAAATGTTCTGAAAATGTCTTAGAAATAATTATGACGTCGTCCATATAAACAAATACATTATTCAATTCTGGACCAAAAATATTATCCATTAGTCTCTGTAAAGTTTGAGCGCTGTTATTAAGACCGAAAGGGAGAACTTTAAATTCAAATAATCCTCTACCAGGAACCGTAAAAGCAGTTTTTTCACAACTATCTGGGGAAAGTGGTACTTGCCAAAATGCTTTCTGAAGATCAATTGAACTTAAAAACCTAGCATCTTGTAACCTATCGAGAATACCATTAACATAAGGTAAAGGGTATGCATCTCTCTTAGTAACCTTATTCAATTGACGACCATCAAAACAAAATCTTAATGAACCATCTTTTTTCTTAACCATGACAATAGGAGAATTCCATGGCGAAAAAGATTTTTGAATTACCTCTAACTTTAACATTTCATCAATTTCTTTATTTACTGCTTCTAGCATAAGAGGTGACATTGGATAATATCTTTGTTTAATGGGTTTAACATCACCGGTATCAATGCGATGAACTACCATATTTGTACTACCAAGCTTAGGACCACTAATTTCTTGAAATTTATCTATAACTACTTCCAAACCACGGATCTGTTCTGGAGATAGATCTTCCCTTGCTAAAATGACTTTATTTAAACTATTCATGCCCGAAACTTGAAATTGACCTGACCGAAAATCTGTAATATTCAAATTAAACACATAGCAACTATCAACTCCAAGAGTAAGAGAAGCCGAAATAGTATTGGAAACTAAACAACTAACAATTCTAGTTATTCCTTCTATAGTTATCGGTAATTCTACTATTCCCATAATAGATTGGTAATTTCCATCAGCTGTTTGCAAGTTCATCTGTATTCCAGGCTTGGTTAAAGGTAATTTAAGCTGATTAATCAAAAATAAACCCTGCCTGCCTATTATAGTTTGATTAGCACCAGTATCTAAAAGAGCTAACAATGACATGTTTTTAATTTTAACCTTAATAAAAGGACGATTATCTTTATGATTATGTGAAAACGTATAATTAGCTCGAGAACTTTTACAAAATTGTGAGACTTTTTTTAACCATTCATTCCATTTCAATTTTTCAGCCCTTAGAATTGTTGGACTTAAGCTTCGCGGACTGCGGACGATGCTTGTCTCTGTTCGTTTTTTCGAAATTGACCTTTACATTTATCGCAATTATTCGAATTAACATCGGGATTCCCACAAATGTAGCAGAAGAAGGTACGTTCTTTATTGCATTTATGATAGGTGTGACCTTTTTCATTACAATTCCAACAAGTTACATTCGTAAAATTTCTTATAAACTTTCTAGATGATACTTCTCTCTTATCAGCATTGGTTAACTTATTTGACAACTTGTTACCAATAGTAGAGGAATGAATTTGACGTTTTATTTGAGCTTGTACTTTATATGCTAAGTCAGGTTCTAAAGGTGTTTTAACTAAGGAAAAATTTGGTCTAAATTTTTTATTTCTTTCTTTCGTCTCTTCTAAATCTCGACAGTAATCAATAAGTGAATTTATGCTAATGACTTGGGTTAACGTAAGGTGACTACTATAATAAGGTTGCAAGTTTTTCCTAATATATTTTAACTGAATATCTTCACTGGGAACTGAGTTTAATCTATTGAACAAATTTATCATAACCGCTATGAAGATGTGAGGACGTTCATCTACACCTTGTACTCGAGATCGAATTTCATCCCATAATGCTTCATCGTAATCACTAGGTAAATAATGTCTTTTTAGTAATTCTACTATTTCTTTCCAACTCCCTATCTTACTTCTAATTGACCTGAACCAAATTAGTGCTTGATCCTCAAACAAATCTATTGCTTCTAAGAATAACTGTTCATATGACAAATTTCTGGCCACTCTTAGTTCTTCTACTCGTTCTAAGAATGAGTTAACACCTTGACTAGCTGTATTACCTGAGAACTTAATATTCCACTTGGATACACTAACTGAATTCATTACAAAACCTGTTTGATAATTGTATGACGGAGCTTGTGATATATTTAAATTTTTCATTCTCTCTGTGTATTGATTCATTGGTTCCGAGATATCAAATTCTACCTTTCGACTATTAATGTTAGGTGAACTATGAGATGGTTGATTAATTGTTTCTGTTGGTAACTCATAATTAATGTTAGGTAACGGATCTGTACTTCCTACTGGCAGTTCTATTTTAACATCACTTTGATTAGGTTGTCCTGAATGATCCAACACTGCTACCAAATCATTGAATCGCATAGCATCATCCTCAGCTACTTCTGAAATTGTTACTGATAATTCTAACCATTGATCTTTGAGGAGAGTCCATTTAGTTTTAACTTGATCATCTACTGAAGTCGCGATATATTCTAACCTACGATATAAATGTTGTAGTTTGGTAGTTAATCTATCATAAGTAGCTGATAACGGTTTATCTTCAAAGTTCTGCACTAATGTTCTAAGATATTTTATTCTGTTACTGCAAAAATCTATTTCTTGAGAAACCTCCAAAGCAACTGGTAAATATGTGGAACTTTTAGATACATCACACTTCTCTATATTCAATTGTGTTCTTAATAATTTCCTTTTTTCCTCCACATTCCTATTTTCAGTATTGATATTTCTAGTAACCAACTCCCAATCTAATTCATCTGAGGCTAAATAATTTACTTTTATCATATTGATTTAATTACTATGCAATTAATGAACTGTATGATCGAATACAATGCAACCTATTAGTAATTGTTAAATTCCGGAACTATACCTTTTATGATAGTGAAGCGTTAAATTTTCTTTTAATTGAAATGGTCCCTTTTACTCGAGCCTCCACGTTGCGTCGTCACTTCGTGTACCCCTCATCCTTACTTACCTTTGAAGGCTTACACTTCACCGACTAGCTCAAGATACGGTTTCTTATCAGGGTTTAACAATTGTGGGATTTTTAGTTCGTTTCACTTTCATATAAAGGTAAAAGTTCATTAATCAGAAGAAATGGGCGCCATAACTTTATTTAAAAAGTTTTAAATTCAATAAGTTTACAAAGGTTACGTATTATTTCTAACAGTCCACAAATCAATTGTTATGCATTAGAGGCTTATACCTTTCTAATTTTAATACACATTATGTAATTATTTAGCAAGTTTTATTCTTCTCTGACAAGTTAGAATTTGTTCTAATAAAACGTTAGGATTAATGAATCTATCAGTATCTAGGAGATTTCTTATACCTATTTAATTAATAACCTCCGGTTCGTAAGATGAAAATATAAAGAGCTCTCTATACCCTCGTATTTCTCTTTCCTAGGTCTTAATTACGATTAATGATCGGTATTTAGTTTAATTGGTATCATTCCATGTAGTATAAGAAAGGTCCTTTATGAAAAAAATACTTATTATTTGACAAGTGACCCAAAAACCAACTTGACAGTCACAGAACGATTTAATCTCACTTCAGGCCACATCACCTGGTAAGTAACTATTGTTTTTACTTGAAACTAAACTGTTATTGAATATTCTTAAGGCTTACGCCCTAATTTAATTATATTTAAGCTATGACGCGGGTTTAAGTCTAACTAACGATATTAAACCCTTTCAGGACTAACATACGGTTAATGCAGAGAACCCTTGAACCTGGACCTCTCCATCTGCCAACATTAACTATGAAGAACTCCTCATCGAACCAAAGAAGTTGCCCTTGACTGGTGAGTGATCTCCTAACTGGTTATAGATTTCTAATTGCGTCCTCTCTTTTCCTTATCGCTCGTAACTTATCGACACACTTCTCCATGGCGAATATACAACTGACCAGAACTGGCGTCAAATGAAAAAGACCGACGAGCTGGTAGTCAAAGAGGAAGCCCTAAGAGCTGGTGGTCAAAGAGGTGACACTAAAAGCTGAATGTTGCTGTTGCTAGAAGCGCGGCTTGGCACTTCTACCTCGAAGTTGTGGACTGTATAAAACTATGGATCTTGGTTATTTTCTTTATTTTTAACTTTACAAACGTAATTACATAGCAACGTACGACCTACTTCTAACGACTCTCGAGCAAGAAAGAATGTTTTGCGCCGCTGCAGCTGGTGGCTCTAGTACCGGCGCCGGGGTGGCGCACAAACTCGAACATCCTCCCCCACCTTGAAAGCCCTAGGGATTTCAACATCTTCTTCCATCGGGAGGCGGCATAATCGGGCTGTGGCTCGTTTGGTAATACCATTCTTCGTCTTCAGTGTAACTACTCGAACTTCTCCACCGGCTCCTGGATGAGTCACTGTGATCCGGCCCATCCTCCACTTTTGAGGACTGATGGTGTCATCTCGAACAAGGACCAAGTCGCCTATTGCAAATCTTGTCCCTCGGGTTGTCTTCCATTTATTTCTAGTCTGGAGATGACAGAGATACTCCTTCTCCCATCGTTTCCAAAAATTATTCGTCATTTGTTGCCGTTGTTGCCACCGTTTAAGCGTCGTGACTGTTGACTCCATGGATCGGCCATCTGGCAGCGCTGTCAGCGGTTCTCCCACCAGGAAGTGTCCAGGTGTTAATACTGTGAGATCATCAGGATCAGGGGATGTGGGGAAAAGGGGGCGTGAGTTGAGAATGGCTTCAATTTGACAGAGTATTGTGGAAAAATCTTCACAAGTTAAATTTTGATTGTGCATTATAACTTTCAGATGTCGTTTCATAGACTTAACTGCAGCTTCGTGTAAGCCTCCCATATGAGGGGAACGCGCAGGAATAAACTTCCAAACGATTCTATGCTCCGTGAGGAAGCAATTAAGATTTTTTGACTCAATATATTTCAAATATTGTTTGCATGCATCGTTCAACTCTTTGTTCGCTGCGACAAAGTTGGTCGCATTGTCCGAGCACAGCATCACCGGGAGGCCGCGGCGTGCGATAAAACGCTTGAAAGCATTAAGAAATGCCTGACATGATAAATCAGTGACCAGCTCTATGTGTACTGCCTTTACCGCCATGCATACGAAAATACATACATACACTTTCACGAATTTCCGGTTACGATGCTTCGTTTCTTTGATTAAAAACGGACCCGCAAAGTCAAGACTTGTGTTGGCGAATGGTTTCGCGGGGTTCACGCGAGCCGCGGGTAAATTGCCCATTGTGATTTGGGACTTTACCGGATTAAGCTTGCGACAAATCACGCATTTCCGCAATATGCTCTTTACCGTATTTAGGCCCGCGATTGGCCAAAATCGTTCGCGTATGACTGCCAATAATGACGTTGCACCTAAATGTATGTGACGTAAATGTTCTCGTTTGATTACCAATTCCGTTAACGGGTGACGTTTAGGCAAAATCAGCGGATACTTCTTATTATAATCATAATTTCCGTGGCGTAACCTACTACCAACACGCAATGAACCCGATTCGTCGATGAACGGGTTCAACGCAGATAGCTGACTCGATGTGCGCATATTTCCTCCTGTCGATAATCTTTCTATTTCGGAACTGAACTCATTTCTTTGTGCCATATTGACGAGTGCGGTAAATGCTTCTTCTAGTTCGGCGATCGACAACGGACCTGAGAGCTTCGTTTTGCCAAGACAGTTGGTTTTAAAGCGCCTGCACCAGGCGACCACTCGCTCCAACATGCTTAAGTTCGAATACCTTGCAATTAAGCCAAACTCTGTCGAAGTGGTTAAAGTAGTTTTTGTCGCGCGAGATACTAAGGTTGTGTTTGCCTTGTTGTGACGTGCTTCCAAGGGCCACATGTCTTCAAGTTTGGTTAACCACTTTGGGCCTGTCCACCAACCGGCCTCTCCTAAATCGCGTACCTTGGCTGCTCGTGAAGCTAGATCTGCCGGGTTTGTCTTTCCATCCACGTGGCGCCAGCAAGCTTCCTGTCCGCAGATATTGTGGATTTGTGCGACACGATTCGCAACGAACGTCTTCCATCGTGATGCGTCAGATTTCAGCCAGCAGAGGACGATTGTCGAGTCCGACCAGTAAAAGACTCTAGAATATTGAAATCTGATTGCTGTCAGCACGTTTCTCATCAGCTTCGCTAACAGAACTGCTGAGCACAGTTCTAACCTAGGCAAACTTACCCTCTTCAGCGGTGTAACGCGGGTCTTGGCGCATAATAGGTTAACGCGAATAGTACCATCAGAATTCATGCTCCTTACGTAGACAGCTGCTCCGTACGCTTTCTCGCTGCTGTCACAAAAACCGTGTATCTGTACATTTTCTGGTTTCCGAGTGAGTATGTGGCGTGGTATTTCCAGCGAGTGTAATAAATTGATCTGCTGCCGTGAGCTGATAAACATATCTTCTATGTCCTTGGGGACTGGATCATCCCAGCCTAGCTTGGCACTCCAAAGTTTCTGAATCAATATCTTCAAGGGCAGAACGATTGGCGAGGCTAACCCTAGCGGATCAAAGACCCTGGCAATTGTAGATAAAATTGTACGTTTTGTGATTGCGCCGTTCGTAACCGATGTATCCACTGTAAAGCCTAAAGTGTCCTGGTTGGAATTCCAAGCTACTCCAAGTGTTTTTAATTCGCTCGCATCCTTTATGAAATGCTTCTCCGCCTCCGTATTCTCCAGATCTGCTAGCACATTTTCGAAATTGCACCTCCACTTCCTGGCCTGGAATTTCCCCCTAAAGAGGATCTCTCAAATGTCGTCTTTCAACCATTTTGCTTCTTCGATTGTGTCTGCTCCAGAGATCAAATCATTCACATTTTAGAAATTGCACCTCCACTTCCTGGCCTGGAATTTCCCCCTAAAGAGGATCTCTCAAATGTCGTATTTCAACCCTTTTGCTTCTTCGATTGTGTCTGCTCCAGAGATCAAATCATTCACATACATATCTTCAATAATCGTTCGAGCCGCAATAGGATGCTCTAGCACACTCTGCATACCTAGCTCCTTTATGCACCGTGTCGTCAAGAATGTAGCTGGCGTTGTGCCATATGTCACCGTCTTCAATCTGTAAGCGTCCGGTGGTTCAGTATCATTTTCACGCCATACGATGCGATGGAGATCTCTCTGCTGCGGATTCAGCAGGACTTGTCTAAACATCTTTTCTATGTCCGCCGATATTACTACATTGTGGCATCGAAAGCGAATCAACATCGAATATAGATCGCTCTGCACAACCGGGCCTTCCCTGAGGAAATCGTTTAATGATTTATCATTCGTCGTCTTCGTCGATGCATTGTAAACCACCCTGAGCTTGGTAGTTGAACTTGTGGATTTGAGCACTGCGTGGTGCGGAATGTAGTAATGTGTTTTGTTAGTTTATCGCTGAACGTCTTCCAGCGTTCCGAGTGTTTCCATATGTTCGAGGTCGACATATTCTTTCATGAATTTCACGTATTCTTCCTTGAGTTTTGGGTCTCTTTTAAAACGAGACTCCAACCCTTTCTGTCGCTTCAGCGCCATCTCTGCACTGTCTCCTAACTCCACGGGTTCGTTCTTGAACGGCAAAGACACTACAAATCGTCCATCTACGTTTCGGGTCGTGGTATCTACGAAGTTCTTCTCACAAAACTTTTCATCCGGGGTTTGCGTTTGTGCCGTTTCACAATCATCTAGCTTCCAAAATCGTTGCAAATCTTCGTGAAGTGCATCATCGTCAAATTTCGCGTGTGTCAAGTGACACATTCTTCGATTCCTATCTTGCTTCTGTGAGCGCATTTCGATTTTACCAGTGACCAACCAACCTAGCTCCGTCTCTTGTAAGACGGGGTTTCCCACTCCGATGTAAATTTTACGATTCAACAATAATTCATAAAACACTCGCTCCTATGAGCAAATCGATTTGACTGGGAATATTGTAGTTTGGATCACACAATTTAACGTACTTCGGAATCGCGATTGTATCCGTATTAAACCTCACAATTGGTATGCTACCGGTAATTTTATTTATTATCAGAAAATTGAGATCTTTCTCAAACACCGTGTGAAGTGACTTAATCGTAATCTGCGCAATATGCGAAACGTTGGAGACCGTGCCGTTTATCCCAGCCACCGTGACTGGTATGATGCGCGTCTCCTTTAAACCGAGTCTTTCGTGTAACTCCCTAGTAATATAGTTCGAATCACTACCACTATCTATTAGTGCGCGTGCCTTTACTAAATTCCCTACGCGATCTGCTACATAAACGTACGCCGTCGAAAGCAAAACGTCGCTTCGGACTGGCAACAATGAGTCGATATCGAAATATTTGGTTCCTGTTGGGTGGAACTTCTGTGTTCAGTTGGGGTATCTGAATTTTGTTTATTGTTGTTGGTGGCGTGTAGCAGGGTGTGGTGTCGCTTTCCGCATTTAAAGCAACTCCTTGCGCTACACTTTGAGACAAAATGGCTTGAGCTGAGGCAATTCGAGCATAATTTTAAGATTTTGATATTTTCCCATTTTTCGTCGACGCTCAACCTTGCGAACGCTTGACAACTTTAGATAGTGTGTGATTTCTTGCAAAATGTGCAGGTATTTGATCGAGCTGCGAAGTGGCTCACGGTTTTCTGCTTTGCGCTAGCATCTTGAGGTTTTTCAATATTAGTTGCCGTCATCTCGAGGACGTCACATCGATTAGTAAGAAAACAAATAAGTTGTTGTACTGTCGGAAACTCTCGCGTTGTTAGGGACGTTTCCCATGCCTTCCTTGTACCGTTGTCTAGTTTGTTTACTATTAGATGTACCAACAAAGTGTCCCAACCGTGTACGGGCTGTTTTAGTGCTTCAAGTGCTCGAAAATGCTTCAAAAACTCGTCCAAAAGTTTTCTCAATGCTGTAAAATGTTCTTTGTGAACTGCTGGCAAATCGAACAAAGCCTTTACATGAATGTTTACGACTAGTCTATCGTTTTCAAACCGGTTCGTTAATAGTTCCCACGCAACAGTGTAATTATCATTCGAAACCTCTAACGCTTCTATTACTTCTGCAGATTTTCCCTTAAGGCACGATTGCAAATAAACAAATTTTTGAATATTCGTAAGCATCGAATTTTCATGTATTAAAGTAGAAAAACTGTCAAGAAATTTCGGCCAATTGCAGTGAGAGCCATCGAAATCGGGTAAATTTAGGGTAGGTAGTCGCACTGTACTAAGCGAATTACATTGTTGGGACTGCGTCGAATTGTTCAGCGGGGAGGAAGTTACAACACCTGACCGCAATTCGATCATGCGATTGGCGGTTGCAAGGGCGGAAAAATACGCATTTTCGAAGTCGTTTCTTTCGGAGTCATGCTCGACAATATTGTCGTCGTCATCTAACGCTTCAAGTTCCGCTTGAGAAGTTTCAAACTCGTTTAAACACAGTTCGTGTTTTTCCGTTCGCGCCTTTATCTCGTGCAGCGACGTACTATCTATTGCGTCTCGTATAAAATTTGTAAAGCGAGTGACCGCGGATTTGACGGCGGCACGGCGTCTGATTAAAGCTCGTTTATGATCTTCCGCCATTATTACATGCGTACGAACTATAAAATTCAATGGGCAGGCGGTACAAATAGAGCAAACTTGAAATAACTCTTCACAACAGATAAGTTATGCGTCGATCGATCAAACTGCGGGCTACAACTACTGCAGACAACCTTGGTTGAATACAACGTGCAAACAATAGTTATCAGCCAACGAAAATGGCAAATGAATGTTTTGTACGACCCTTAAATGGCTGCCGCGAAGTTACGCAGTTACAGAACAAACGAAACTACATATAAATATTTGCTACACATGCAATAAACGTACTATTAAATTGATTTAAACTGTCATAATAGAAGCTATTAAGTTTAGGAAAGGGCAAAAAAGGAATGATTCACTCACGTAAGCAGCTGGCTTCGCTTCACCTTGCTCTCGCGAAATCTTCAATGGCGGCGCGCTCGTCCAAACACACGACCTGGCTGCATACCAGATACGGGTCGGAGGACTAAAAAATGTTGCTGTTGCTAGAAGCGCGGCTTGGCACTTCTACCTCAAAGTTGTGGACTGTATAAAACTATGGATCTTGGTTATTTTTTATTTTTAACTTTACAAACGTAACTACACATCAACGTACGACCTTCTTCTTACGAATCTCGAGCTAGAATGTTTTGCGCCGCTGCAGCTGGTGGCTCTGGTACCGGCGCGCCGGGGTGGCGCACAAACTCGAACAGTCAGAGTGAAACGAGTTATAGGCTTGTAGGGTTTTAAAAAATATTTTTTTCTTCAAACGGCAGTAAAATATGGCATTATACTGCTGGATTGATGATGCTAAACTGTCACTTTATTGCTAAGCGGCAGATAATATTATCTGCCGCTGACGAGCGGCAGATAAAGTTATTATCTGCCGCTGACGACTTTATCTGCCGCTCGTCAGCGGCAGATAAAGATATTATCTGCCGCTGACAACTTTATCTGCCGCTCGTCAGCGGCAGATAATATTATCTGCCGCTGACGAGATCAAGTAATTTTCTTCGAATTTTGTTCACAAAGTTGTAAATAATTTGTTATAAAAACGTTTAAAGAAAAAATACTATATGTTATTCGGAGCAAAAGTATCTTTATGTGGCTCTGCTGTACTTATCTGGCTCGCAAGCTCGGCAGATAACCCGTCCAGCCGCGCCACATAAAATATAACTTTTGCTCCTAATAACATAATATACTATTTTGTGGCTAAACCGTTTACACGACTAAAATTTTGCAAGAGAGGAAATAGCTTCTAAATTAAAGTAACTCTTCAGAAAAAAAATTGGTAGTGATTATACAGGGGCTTAAAAATTTTTAAAAAGTTAATCGTTTTTAAAGCCCTCTAGCGGCTAAACTAAGCAACTTTGTATATAGGTAAGTTGAGTTAAATCATCATATTTTTGCTCAAGGAATCTACAGTGTTCCGTTGCGACACTTATTTAGAAACACCCTGTATATGATAATCAGTGTGTAGTTCTATCGAAAATGAAAACTCGATATCATGTTAGGTAAGCTATAGTAACCAACTATCTACACAATGCGGCTGGAGGTACAGTTACTTTCATGAATTTCCTAAAGGGGTACTCGCGAAGAAAAGTTTTAGAACTCCTGCTTTAGCCTAAAGGCGTCGGCGACGTTCCCAGCTTAGAAGGAGATGTTCAAAGCGTCGGGAGAATGTTATAGTATTTGGATGGACTCGTCTTGTAACGTTTTATAATTTGTTTCTTGCGAAGGGCGCCATGTAACGCTATGTATTTTTGTCAACTGAAAATTCACGATGATTACTTAAAATGTTCACAGGTAGCTTTGGGTACAGGTTCGAAGATCGCTAGAATGATTAATTACGAATCAATATTTACAATGCTTTATTCTTAAACCTAGGTTACAAAATAAAGAGCTATGGTTACCTAAATAAATGTATTTGCAACTTAAACTAAATAAATAGTATATTACACTACAAAGAAAACTGATGTTTTTCTGAACAAGTATGGCGTGTTTGAGTACGAGCGTTAGCGAGTACTTAAACGGCCATACGAGTTCAGAAAAACCACTTTTCTAACGTGTTGAGTATACTAGTATTAAACTAGTATAAAACGAATGGCCATTGCTAGAGATAAAAGTGTTGCTAATGATAAAAGTACCACATTTATTATCGATTTTGAATGAAGAAATGTAGTACATTTCCAAATGAAATGCGATAATAGTATATTATGTTATTAGGAGCAAAAGTTATATTTTATGTGGCGAGGCTGGACGGTTATCTGCCGAGCCACATAAAGATACTTTTGCTCGGAATAACATATAGTATTTTTTCTTCAAACGTTTTTATAACAAATTATTTACAACTTTGTGAACAAAATTCGAAGAAAATTACTTGATCTCGTCAGCGGCAGATAATATTATCTGCCGCTGACAGGCGGCAAATAAAGTTGTCAGCGGCAGATAATTGAGAGTTTGAGCACCTTGTACGTTATGCGTTAACGCTATTTTAAGGCAACTGCGCGGGCGCAGAAAATACCGTAACGCTAAACACTTATCGGAACACGTTATTTCACTACGAATAGCGTAAAGGTTTACCGTAAACGCTAAATTGGGTTGTGAGGTTGCGTTACGCAAGCTCGGCAAATAAGTGCAGCCGAGCCACATAAAGATACTTTTGCTCCAAATAACATATAGTATTTTTCTTCAAACGGCAGTAGAATATGGCATTATACTGCTGGATTGATGATGCTAAACTGTCACTTTATTGCCAAGCGGCAGATAATATTATCTGCCGCTGACGAGCGGCAGATAAAGTTATTAACTGCTGCTGACGACTTTACCTGCCGCTCGTCAGCGGCAGATAAAGTTATTATTATCTGCCGCTGACAACTTTATCTGCCGCTCGTCAGCGGCAGATAATATTATCTGCCGCTGACGAGATCAAGTAATTTTCTTCGAATTTTGTTCACAAAGTTGTAAATAATTTGTTATAAAAACGTTTGAAGAAAAAATACTATATGTTATTCGGAGCAAAAGTATCTTTATGTGGCTCGGCTGTACTTATCTGCCTCGCAAGCTCGGCAGATAACCCGTCCAGCCTCGCCACATAAAATATAACTTTTGCTCCTAATAACATAATATACTATTTTCTTCAAACGTTTTTATAACAAATTATTTACAACTTTGTGAACAAAATTCGAAGAAAATTACTTGATCTCAAGGCAGATAAAGTTGTCAGCGGCAGATAATAACTTTATCTGCCGCTCGTTAGCGGCAGATAATATTATCTGCCGCTTGGCAATAAAGTGACAGTTTAGCATCATCAATCCAGCAGTATAATGCCATATTTTACTGCCGTTTGAAGAAAAACAATATTTATGAGGGGGGGGGGATATGGAACGCCGGTGGGAGCTGCAACTCTCTGAACGCATGACAGAGCCTCCAATAGCGGTTGTAGATGTTTCTAGCGAACTTCCATGGGCAATCTTCATACAAACAAATGTGAGCAGAGTATTTACAGTGTGTCACACTTAAGATGAAGACACCTCTGTATTTAATTTATTTATGAAAGTAGATAGAACTTCATAAGCTGCATTTCTTCGGGCACTCGATTTAACTGTTAGGTATAAAATTATTTGCCCCAGTTCGCGTTTGTTGGTATGTGTAACAACAATAAGTGAGATATCGCTGCCCAAATATTTATTATCCGAGTAAAACAAATATAAATTTAATTAGACATGTTCTTAAACCTAAGGCTCATTTGGCAATGTACTACATCTCTACATTCAAAATCGTTTAGAAATGTGGCACCTCTCTGAATTAGCAACAATTTTCTACATAGCAACGGCCACACGTTTTACGTTTGGCAGTAGTGAAGTGTATTGTTGGAGGCACTGTAAGTCTATGCCAAATTCGAAGTTAGCAGGTTAGGATTTGCGTCAGTTTTGACTCAGCCTGATGCAAAACCTGCTAAACTCGAATTTGACATAGACTTACAGTGTCACCAACAATACACTTCAGTACTGCGAAACACAGAACATCAACTGGAGCTGCTTATTGTGCTTTAGTACATAGAAACGAGTTCTGCTCAGCTTGGTTATGTTTTGACATTTAGTGTCACATTGATGTAAAAATTTAATGTTTTATATTTCTTATGAAATGCCATAAAATAGCATACGCAACACGTTAAAAAGCGGTTTTACTGAACTCGCATGACCGTTTAAGTACTACTTAACGCTCGTGCTCAAACCAGCGATACTTGTTCAGTAAAACATCACTTTTCTAAACTTGTTGAGTAATATACTATTGTTTAATAAGGCAATAAAGCATACCATTTAAACCCGTGGCTGTCAGTTTCAAAACCGACCCGAAGTCGAGGCTTTGATCCAGCTAAGGCTTTAAATCTGCTTTATTGCCTTATCAAACATATAATGTTTTCGCCAAGCGTTTAAGATTTACATGAAATCGCTTAAAGCTTGAATTCTATCTAAATGATGTTCCCTGATAACGCTCATGGCAACGTAAATCACTCAGTATAAAGCTTGCATTCTTTAGAGATAAAAGTTTATTTTATCATTATGATGTTTCTTGAATTCAGTTTTGTTCTAATGCTCAGATTCTGGTACAAGTGTAATGAGCAGATCTGTGACATAGTTGTAATTTATTTTGAGTATTAAACAAATGCCTTTTAAATACATAATCGCCGTTAATAGATATTAACGATACAAGTTTGATTATGAGCATCTTAACGAAACGAGTTTGATTGCCAAAACGAGGCGGTGAGCCGAGTTTTGCGGCAATCAAACGAGTTTCGTTGTGTGCCATAAGCAAACGTGTATTGTTCAATATTTTATCTTCATCAATAAACTTTGGTTCACTGTATAAAAAGAGTGCGGTAATATTCATTACCGCACTGAGTGCGGTAATATCTGTCCATTACCGCACTGAAGCTCTTAACGATACTAAAATTAATTTGGTTAAGACGCTATAACAACACGGATGAAGATAAATAAACATAAATGACGCAGTTTTGTGGATTATGCAAAAGTGCTTAAAGGTTTTCACCATTGAAGCCAAATTTTGCATTTTGAGTTTCCACTCTTTTAATTGCTGAGTTTCTACGTATAACATCTTCAACTGCCAGTGTAACCAAACGAGCAGTGCAAATAGGACAAGCATTGCACCAGGACGAGCATCGCTGGTTGCAGGTTTCAAGCCGATCATCGCAATCGATCCAGTTCATTAGAAACAATTCAGTCCATCGAGTAAATCCAGTCTATTATTGGAAGCACCCAGTCCAGTTAGGACATTCATCAATGAAATCGTAAGAAAACTGCAATTATTAATTTCGTCACAAAAAGTGCATTTAAAGTCAAATATTAAAGTGAATCAAGTGAATTTAAAGTATATTATTTAAAACATGCTAATATAATTATAGCATTTTTAATCGTAAGTTCAGGTGGTTGCAAAAAGACAAGGACCTGGCGTATACGTTAGGTATACTTAATAGTAATCCAGTTGACTTTATATATATGTATAGGTCCCCCTAATTTCTAGTAGGCACCCCTAGTTTTAAATTATTTCGTAACGTAAATATTTTTTCCGCGACCGCCTTACAAGTCATTACTTTTAATACCGAAATCTGTCATTGAAGTTGGCGTTTTTCTTACTGACACAAAAAGTGTATGTTGCACCGCATGATGCTATGGGAAAGGTTCATCGTGTTTGGGACTATTTTTACGATGTATTACTATTACTTTGAAAATAAAATTGATTTATTATCATTTTTACGTGGTTTTCAGATAAGTATAATAACAAATATCGTTCATTACACGTCTAGAAATGGATTTTTCCGTGCTTGCATGATTTTCCGTGTTCGGCTTCGCGTCACAAGAGAATTTGTCATGGGCGCACGGAAAAATCCTTATTTCCAGACTCGTAATAAAATATACAATTTCCTGAAACTGTCAAGTATTATAAAAAATACAAGACTGACTTGACATGTGAAAGTGTATTATTCCCTGTCCAGGATAGTCACATTTTACCGGACTCTTATGCCAGTTTCAGAAAAATTTATAAATTTTGTCATGGCAACGCAATGTGCTCCTCTTTAACCAATTTTATTTTTTATTTTCGAATAAACTAAAACTAATTTGGTTGGTCTTTAAAACAACGATTTTTGTAGTTTCAGGAAAATTTGTATACATTCCACGTCTGTAAAGTTATCTTCCGAGACTCGGAGTGTAAGGTACTCGGCCTAACGGCCTCGTACTCCCAATACTGCTCCTCGTCTGCAATAGATAACTTTCCAGACTGTAAATGACTATTACTTCCTAAGAACCAAAAATAACTTCCATTTGGTCGGCTGTGGATGCAGTTGTCATAATGATTTTTAAATGAGAAATGTCAAAATTAATTAATCATCTCAAATTTTGAATATTTTGTATTTTGCTGGGTTGCCGAAAAATAGTATGTACTATTCGGATTAAAAGTGACTGTGTTTGACTTTCAATTTTTGCGTTCGCTCGGCTACGCTAAGCATCGCCTCGCAAATGCAAACATAATTACTTGTCAAACAAAGTGCCCCTTTTAATCCTAATAAAACAACATACTGCAGAACTGTGTTAATGTGGCTATTAAAGCACAGAAAATTAAGGCACTGTTTTTTATTTTTTACAAGTGTGTCTTACAACGTTTTATCTACGATCATAACCTTTTACGAAAATACGCATTCATTTTGTATTTTTTAATTTTACATGCAATAAAATTTTTATAACACCAGTTTAATAAGAGTTAACTTTTTTCACTAAAATTAGTTTAGATCATAGATTTCTTATTAACATTAGCCTGCAATAAAATTTTTATAACGCTAGTGTAATAAACGTTTAACTTTTTGCACTAAAATCAGTGTAGAAAGTAGGCACTTTTTACATGATCGTAGATAATAGTAATTTATGTATTTAGTGTGTAAAGAGAGCCATTTTGGCGTGAGGATACGAGTTTCGTGCCGAGCGGTAGCGAGCAACCGAACACTAAAATGGCTCTTTACACTCGCAATACATACAACATTTTTCTACGGTCCTAAATAAATGACAAAAATTTTAAATAATTGAAAGTTCTTTATAACAGGCAACCAGAAATGCATCACTGACACTGTGTATCACACTAGGTACTTGTACTGTATAAATAAGTGGAATTTTAGTGGAACACGAGACGTTTATGGAAAATAAATAAATATCTTATCTTCAGATTCCATCTTCAACTTCACAAAAACTTACAAACTCAATCAAACTGTTGCGTGATTATGGACGCGCCATTGCCAATAATTTTTGACAGTTCCAGAAAAGTGACGAATTACAATAATAATCAGGTAGCCATAGCGGTGCGTAAAGTAAAATGAAGTCACGTGATTATTTCATTAGGACATTGTTTACGTGGTTGCGATGTTAAAATGGTTACTAGGGAAAAATGTGTGAATCGCTAACTTTTCGCATTGAACTATTAATAGTCAGTTTTAGAGGTGACCGTAGAAAAAATATTTTTTCTACGATCTTTTCAAAATGACAAGGTTTTACACAGTTTCTAGTGTCAAAAGCGACGTTTATAGCACTTTAATATTAGCGCCCAAATTATGTCTTTTTTGCACGTTGCCATTGGTGGCGTGTTTTAACATAAAGTACTTTTTGTTCTATTATAACTGTCAGTGTTACAATGTTGTTAGATATAGGGCATTCAGTAAACACAAAAACATTTAAATTTTTTTGAAGTTGGCATGTACATATAATTTTTCTACTAGGGATTCTCTATTTTGTTTTGCAAAGGTTTGCACGCCTGCATACTGGCAGATTTGAATTTATAAATGACATTTAATATTTCTCATTGTCAATGTCAAAGTAGATATTTTGCTAGAAATTCTAATCTGAAGTTTCATAAAATGTAATAAAGATACCCATTAGTAAATGCTACGTCAATAGTATCAAACACAGTAGTTGTATAATATCCTTAAAAGTAATTAATGACAGATGGGTAGTAAATGTCACACTCTTAACCTATTTGTTTTAGTAACTTTTTGTAAGTATATTCCTAGACAGAGGTGAATTTTGGAAGTACACTCATGAAATTTTGGAAATCAAAGGCCACTTTGTGTTTTTATGTTTACTGAACAGACTATATGTGATTAAAACGCTAGGAAATTTTTATACCTCGTGTTGGTAGAACTTTTTTTTCAAAATTATGGATATTTGTCAATTTTGAATGTCAACATTTATTATTCTTTCAATTTGTCGTTTAATTACAATTACCTTTAATTTTGCAAACGTTCATTATATTATGTTTATTTTCAAATATTGTAAGTTTAATAATTAATAAATTTGCAATATTTTACTATGTTGTTCGTTTTACCCACTATTATGACATATCTGTCAAAATGACAATCATTTCTTTAGTGGAAAAAAGAACTAAAAATTTATGTACCAACATTATTAAAACTAGGGACCCCGCAGGAATGCAACGTATCCCCTAGAAAGTTGCCTTGAAAATTATTATAGAAAAAAAAATGTACTTTAGCAAATTTGAATGTCAACATAACCTAGAATATCTAACAGAATGTGACGGAAAAAGTTTTTATACTTCTGTTACATTCGTAGAAAAAATAGCGTATGATACACTTGTAAAAGCGCCATTAAAGCACTAGCGACGTTAAAAGCACTCCGCTTTGCGTCGTGTTCTTAAACTCGTCGCAAGTGCTTTAAAGACGTACTTACACTAGTATCATAATATACTATAATTTTTACATGTGAGTCAAATAAGCCAGTTTCATTATAAACAGTATATCAACAAAATTCTCAGCATCTGTCATTTTCTTCTTTGAAAAATGAATATACTTCCTGTCTAAGCTCAAAGACCCGTTGTATAATTTTCCCACGTGATAACCACCAAGATTCGCAATAAAACAGTAGTGCTGTATGGGCAGTCCCCATATTATCGCACATTGAAGAAAATAGTCTTGCTAAAGGTCATGTTGCCAAGTAAGGTGCTACAGAACACAAACGAAATATTACGCATCTACTCGTTGCCACTCTCTAGTAAACTAACTTCACTGAACATGCTTCATGCTTTTATAAGTTTTGTCCCCACTATCACAGTTTCTGGAGCATTCTACAGCGCTCGGAGAAGTTCGAAATTTCTCTTGCAGAAAGAAGTCGTGAATCATAACATTTCAAAAAGGGACCGCGAAACCTAAAAGTTTATGAAACGCTGTATTAACATATTGAAATCAACCAATGTCAACAGGCTTCAGTAAATTACTACTTTTGTTCCCGAGATAATCATTTCAATATCCGGAATACGAAGAATTGTAGCACTTGTTGCATTGAAGCACTCCTCGCTGCGCTCGTCATGTCCCAAACCAACGTCTGTTACAATAGTCCTTCTTATGAAACTCGTAGGACAATAATATACTATTACAATTGCTCAGTATAAGCAAATTGCGAATAAATAAATGTAAATTAATTAACATTTCAAAAATCTATATAACCCCCATCAATACACAAGAGTTAGTCAAAAATTAAATTAAATTGACACACTATGAGGATAAGTTGATAAACAACGATATTCACTTTGTAAATAGATTAAATTCAACCTATTTTATTATAATCTTATATAGGTATATAAAGAAAAGTTCTAACTCACTCGCTGCCTCATCAACACCCAGCCCAAACCCTTAGATCTAGAAAGCTGAAATTTTGCACAGAAGTTCCCTTTATAATGTATACAAGCAGTAAGGAAGGATATTTCGAAATTTAACCCCTAAAGGGGTAAAATGAGGGTTCCAATTTTGTATAGAAAAATAATATTAGATAGACATTTCGACTTGAAGCTTCGGAGTACTCCTAAAAACAAATAATCAAACACGTATTTGGTGATTTTCTGAAAATCAACTCCTTAGGGGGTGAAATAAGCCTAAAAATCGATATGGGTTTCGTTATTAAGATGTTTTGGAACGTTGATTGCGAAAATGGCTTTTATTTTTAAGTCCATATTAAGATGTGTGTACAAAAGCAAATTAATTTTGGGCAGAACAACATTTGCCAGGTCAGCTAGTTGTATTACAAACGTGACTTATTTAAATTAAAACTAATAATATTATTGCTAAATTCGCAGAATAAAGCAATCGATTTCTTACTTCAGTACTTAAATACCGCTTCACTGTATTTAAGATTCTGAGGTTAGAGGAGTTACGTAAACTCTGTTCACGAAACTCCTGGGCTGTCAAAAATAATTGTTTTAAAATTTCTTGAGTGTACTTATAATAGTAACTTTTTTATGGAATGTACTTCAAATCTAGTGACTAAACTAGTGATAAATAAAGATAATTTATGTTCGATGGTTTTATGTCAAAAGTAGAAAAATATTATTAAACAAAGTTACAAATTGGAAATCTACTTAAGTATTGAATTTTAAGCCAAAACGCACCTAAGGTTGTAGTGCTACAGAAAAAGAGAGAGAATAAGAAATTTATAGTGAATACTTTTATATTTCCACAATCAGTCTGTTTTTCAGAATCTGAATAGAATTCCATGTCGGATTCATCAATATCAGATTCAGTTAACGATATTATAACTGGAGGAATATCCGCCACACTGCAAGTGCCCATGTATTTTATCCAGTCATTTTTAATAAGTGTTTCACAATGAGCGATACTGTTCTTCCACATTTGCTCTGTAAAATTACTGAAAGCTATACGTCATAACTTGTGAACATTATCTTTGGATGAAGGTTGGGATTGTTTATGCTTTTTGTAATAGTTTTTTTTGCAAATGCTCATGCTAACTCTATGGGCTTGTACTGGTACTGGTAAGGAGGCAGTCTAAGAACGGCATGCCCATGTTGGGACAGAAATTCATCAACAACATATTTTTTGGTGGTGATGTTAATCAGTGGCCTTATAATTTCCCTAAGTTGGTGTTTGGTGCTGTTTTCATTGAACGCAATTTTATTTTGAGTCAGCCAATCTGTCATTTTCGATTTTTTTGAAGAAACAGTAGGTGGTTTGTCGAGGACTACAGAATGATATGGAGCATTATCCATTATTATAACACACTTCCCATTCAACTTGTTCAATGCTGGAAGCAACTGATTAACAATCGAATTCATAAATGTCTCGCCGTTCATAGTTTTATGATAGTCTCGGTCTTCTACCTTACTATCTAAAAGAAAACTACACCCATATAGAAAACCTAAATTACATCCAGCATGTAATACTGTAAATCGTTTCCCCTCATTTTTAACTTTTCTAGGATTTGCTTTAAGATCTTCATCATGCACCCACACATACGCACTTGGCTTCTATTCTTATATATGCAAGTTTAATCAAGATAAATAAAGTTAATTTCTTGTCCGTCTTCCAACTATTGTAAGTATTTTCTTAGAAAAGATACTTTTAAAGCTTTTATATGGGATTGTTGTTGCATTTTTTGTATCTATATCCCATAGCCCTGATAATTTTCTAAATATTAGTTCGTCCTATTGTGTACTCCAAATTCTGTGTGGCGTAATTGTGTAGATCATTTAAAGTAAAATGTTCGCCTTTCTCATGATAAGCATACATTTTCCGAGATAATTCTTCTTTTAAAAAGTGAACATAAAAATCATCGCCAGTATTCTTTCTCTTTCGACCTTCTTTTTCTGAATCTTTCAACGGTTCGCCTGCATCATGTTGTTTTATAATTGCAAATACTTGATTTACGCTAATCTATAAGATACATTTTTAAAAATAACGAATTGATTTATATTTTAAAGTAATATTGTAACCCACTGAAAATAAATTTGCGGCTTTGAAACAAATTTGGTTTTTTGTTAATTTTTTTTTCTAAGTAATAATTTACTACTGGTCTCTTTTCTCTTAGGTTTGCCAAATTTTTTCATTTTAAAAAAGATTCTTTGTTGATAGAGACAATTACGAATTGAAATGCCACTTTGACAAATAAATCAAATTTTGATATTTGGAAGTAACAAAATTTTGCAGTGTTTCCAAAAGTGAAAGTAGAAAGTTACCAACAAAATTTTAAATTTGCTGCCAGCTTAAATATAGTTATTACAATTTGACAGCCCAGGAGTTTCGAAAACAAACTTTATTTAGAAATGCCTTGTAACTTAAAAATAAGCTTGCATTCTATCTAAATGCAAGCTGTCTCATGATAACGCCCGTGGAAACGTAAGTCGTTACGCAAAGATCTTGCAGATAAAAGTTTACATTTTCATTAAAATGCTTCTTCCAATTCAGTTCTGTTCTCACGATTAGATTAACTTGCCCTGGTATAAATGTGATGAGCAGCGGTCCGACGTATTTTATTTGTAATGTATTTTGAGTATTAAATAAATGCCTTTTAAAAAACAATCGCGTAGCGGCGAATTTGTAATTCTACTAGTGCGTAATTGCTTTATAGCTCGAGTTACTTACTACACTTTTTCTACGACTACACTCATTCCGTTAAATAAAAAAGAAATGTTTTATTCATTCTCAACTCGATACTGCCACAACAACTTGTTCTCTGCAACACTTCCTACCAACAACTTTAAAAATATAAGTGTATCAATCCAATTTACACACGACCGTGTGTAAGAACACAATTATTATACAGTTTGTTGTAAATTTTTGTCCATTTACTGTAGTGGTCATAGAAAAAATTAACTAAATACTTTACACCAAATATACTCCTAAAAATATACAATATCAAATATTATTTGTATGAGAACACATGATTTTTTTAATAATATCACTATTCAGCATTGCAGTTTGGAAGTCTCTGAAGTACACTATGTATTTTTATGCAGGGCGGTCGTCGTCTACAAATTCTGAAGACCACGGTAAATATATAACAAATGCATTTGGAGATGGGACTTTAACAAAGCACTTCTACAAAAATTGCCTAATTCCAATCCACCAGACTCCCGGCTTTAGAAATCTCTTGTTGGTTAGAAGGCGCAGGCGTGTGCAGACAAGTTTTCAGAAAATGTGACGCTTTCATCGAAACTACAGTTCTATGAAATATACTATATATTTGATGTTCTACTAACAATACATGCAACAACTCTCCCAATAAACCATAATTACGTGATTGTTGCAGTTGTTTATTTCATTTTATTTCCATTTTCCACATCTACTATTATACAAATACAGTCTGAACTATGCTTTTTCAAATAATTATGCAGTAGATGGAACTAAGCATTAATCATAACTACAGCCGTGACTGGTCGAAATAATCATTACAACCATCTGAAAATCAAATATTTTTTTCAAAATTGTCAATTTGACTTTCGGAATGAATACTGAAAATATAAAAAAAGATAAATAGTGGACAAAAAAAAGCTGGTCTACAACGTTTGTTTGAATTATATAGGATAAAATTATTGTAAAACACAAGCAGTCAACGAACTTACATTTTCCTACTGTAAAACTGAGTTTAAGTTTAGAGCGCCATATACTGTATCCTTATTTACAATTTAGTATGTAATTATTATTAAAAATGTCATAGACTTTACCATAAGTTCATTATTTTCTAACGGTTGGTATAAATAAAACTCTGTTTTAAAAAAAAGGAGACAGTTTACAATAGCGATTCGTGTTAATAAAAATTATTGTTTTAGACAGCAACAAACGGAATGGGTGGTGTAACGAGTCTCAACCTCAAGGTTCTGAACTAACACTAAAAGAACCATCTTCAGCTATTCCTCTTAAAACCAACATTCGTAACCTACCATTCAGACAACCAAGAAGGCAATGTATTGAACAAGGTGACGTTGCATCACTTAGAGCTGCACATGAAAGGAAGAATTGCATACACTCTGACTCTGCTTCAAATTTATCACAATCATCATACTCTTCAGACATCAAATCTGATCGAGCGCCCAGTCCAGTTTATAGAAGTTAACGTCTTCAGTTGAATGGGCATGATCTAAAGTTAAGCAATTGAAGTTTGTAAGCAAAACAGAAAAATAGGAATAAATATGAATGTAACATTCTTTCTGCTTTTTTATTATATAATTTGAAGCAACTATCGGTTTATATTTTTATTAAAATGTTTACAATAAAATCATATCGTTACTGCTAATCGTCTAGTTGACACAAGCCAGCTACGCCTCGATTAATCCAGTGCTTCTGAGGCAAGTCGGAGTCGAAAGTAACGTACATGACGAAGTTGGTAGAATGTCCGGTGGTGGACAACACGCCTCTTCTGGCACTGGTTTTGTATAATGGGCAATCGTAGGCTGGACGTGGCTGGATCTCGGATTTGATTCCAGGTTTCAGCCACATTATGGGAACGGTGTCGAACAAAATCTTAGGAAAAGACTCGTTCAGCTTCTTTAGTTTCCTATCCCACCGTGCGCCTTCCAAAAACAGACCCTGCAGGCATGGAAAACTTTAATTTTGGTGTTAGGTAATGTTAAAAGCCTCGACAATTCGACAACCAAGCAACAATTTTTGGCTTTTTGTGCCTTGAACGTGAACTAAATAATATTTATTTAAATACTTTTGTGCTGGTGGTTTTAAGCTTTTACAAGCGTATTTTGATCCGTGTTGTTAGAGTACCTTGTGAACAAAGATGAAGATAAACTTTGCTTTTCTGTTATTTGTTTTGCAAGATACTTCAATTTAAATGATCATAGTTGCTTTTTGAACTAAAAGGCATTTAGAGCCTTCTGTACTAGTCATACGAAACGGCATAATTGTAATTGGCAGTTCGAATCTAATGTACTTGGAGTCGATGGAGCGTAACCAGCTGAAGAGTTGTAGTTGCGATGATTAAGATCGTAAATAACAGAAGTTGAAGATTTGACAACTTTAAAACTTCCTTTGCTTTGCGTATTATTCGGGAAGATAACGAGGTATTCTGAGTCTGCCCTTAGAATGACTTTGACTGTGATGATGCAAGGAAAATTAACAGAAGGTTTATCATGTGACACATGAGTTCAACAAGGATGCATCCTATCACCGTCACTGTTTACAGTTATGATAAACAAAGTCATAAGAAATACATGCAAGTATAAAAGGAGATGAAAACACTTAAACCTAACAGATACTTTAGAAAGCTTAGAATATGGAGATGATGTATGTATTCAGTTACAAAACCTACAATCCATGCAAACAAACAAAAAATAACCTATAGCTAGAAGCGAGCAAGGCAGGATTAATAATAAATATAGAAGAAACTAAAATAATGGTCATACAAAGAAGTAAGGCAACAAGTTTGGAAAGGAGCTAGGGTGTCTGGTTATTTACGTGACGTAGTCTGGCGCAACAAATATATGACCTTCGAAAGTAAGACTAACATCTACAAAACTGTAGTTTGTCTAATTATATCCTATGGTGTAGAAACTCGTCCTGATACAACACGCACAAGAAGATTGTTAACAACAACGGAAATGAACACTCTCAGAGCTATAGCAGGCAAAACGCTTCGAGGATAAGAAATACGCATATTCGAAATCAGTGTGGAACATGCGATATAATTAAGTTTCTAAAGAAAAAAAAGGAAGAATGGCTGAATTATGTCCAACGAGCAGAAGACAACCGTATAATTAAGATCGTTTACCAGTCAAATCCACCTGGCAAAAGAAACCCAGGGAGACCCCTTAAACGATGGAGGGACAGCTGGCTTACTTCATCGTCTGAAGTAGAGTAAAGAAGCGTGAAGAAAAACAGGCGCAAGCCTAATATAAAAGGTGAAGAAGAAGAAAAAGAAGAAATAGAAGGGGTTTAAGACGTATATTACAGCGATAACAGTGTCATAGAAAAAGTTGAGAGCTTCATATATCTAGACTGTGTAACAGCAATTGGTAGTGAAACACAGCAAGACGTTGAACAAAGAATTAATAAAACAAGAGGTGCATTTATCAACATGAGTAAAATATGGAGAGCTAAAAATGTGTCACAAATGCGATTAAAACAAAGTTACAAACCTTGTGGATGGGTTGGCAATACACTGAAAAAACTAAAGAAGAACACTGTAAAGCAGTTTTAGAATAGAACCCCCAAGAAAGCAAGAAACAAGACCAAAACAACACGGAGACGTTTCGGTAGTCTTATTCACAAACTACACAGACCAAAACATGTGTGATCGTAAGCATTACAAAACTTACTGTTTGGGCCAGGCACACAAAAGCATAAAACCAATAAATTATGGATTGATTTAAGCGGAACCGACAATTCACGTACCTCAAAATCTGCAAACAATATTCAATTTTGTTGATAAATTGAGCTCAAATCGTATAGAAAGAGAAAGTTCTTACTAATAGTGTTAAGTTACGGTAATACACTACGCCTGTCAAAAATAAGCTTGCCAAAAGATGTTTAATTTAAAAAAGAAGTAATTCTATATGTTTCTTTGCTCGCCGAGCGTCAAAATATGGTCGTACCCCAGGGCTGCATGACAATCTGGGTAATTGCTAAGCGCCACCAGCTGATCTAAGCATGAAGGTAAATTTGAAAGCCTTCCAGCAGGACAAGCAGTTTTCCTGGCTTCGGGAAAATACCGAGGTGTCTCCTTTCAGTTTTACTAGCCGCTCAACTTACAGGAAGTTATTGACATCAATTTCATACGAACAGTTTACAGTTTCTGTTCTCCAACAGCCCTATAACTTCATGGAAGGCGAATTAGGTAAACAACATACAAGAAAGACGATGCCTAAACTATTCGCTGAAGGCAAACTTATTTTCCAATTTGGTTAGAATTTTAAGGTAATTATAATAGTGACTATTCAATTCACCTGTCATCTGTCAAAAAGTGGCCAATGAAAATCCAGAATTCTGACGTTTCTTGACCAATCAAAAAAATATCAGTGGATATATCTTCCTAGAAGGTATTCAAGTGACTATTTTTAACAAATGCGATTTTTATTAGAAAAAGTCAATATTAGTGTTCTGTTACTATAGAAATTGCGTAGTTTGTTGCTAGATTTACTGAAAACTAATTTGAAAAGATAGTTTGGTTCATTAAATAGTCCCTCGAATACCATTCTTAGTCAAAGTTAAGTAGATTATTTTTGCGGTGGTATCACTACTCATGTCCATTGCGCTTGGAAGAAGGACTCGTGCTATCGCACTCGTCCTAATCGTACCAAAGCGCAATGGACATTCGTGACACCACCACAAAAATAGTCGACATAACTTTGACTACTCATGGTATTATAAGTGAATATTCAAGTCATGCAAAATTCTGTACAGATCCATATATCATCAACTTAACTGAAAGCGACAGGTGACGTCGATTCTAGGTAATACATATAAGGTACTTCGATCCCAGCCAGCCAAAAAAGTCGCGTGTGCGAGGGCGATAGATAAAACCGAGATACAAGCAGTGCAGCTAAGATAGAGGGTGCGTACAGCCAAACAAATCCTACGAAAGTCACAGAAAAGATACCTCATGGGGTCTCAAAAAAATGCGGTATATTAAAGACCATACGAGGATAACTTCAGTAGACCCTTTTCATTAATCCGATGTCAAAATGCCAACTTAACCGAGAACTGCGGAATCTAAGTACGTGAGGCCTGCCACTGACCAAGATAACAACCTGCAACCTTAAAATGGTTGGATTACGATAAAATCATTCATTAATTCAACCTTATTCGCTCCATGAGGAGAATAGGGCTCCAATAGGCCTAGTTTACTAAAGTTTCAATAGCAGTTGTCGATTGTGTCGCTAACCCATTGTAATGTTGTTCTATCTTGTTGTTTTGCTATTTGATTTCTTGTTTGGTCATGTTTCTGCCGGGGTAGTGAAGTTTCGCCCCCAGCCGTTTCGCCCCCTAACCGTTTCGCCCCCGAACCGTTTCGCCCCCGAAGTTTTACCTCTAGCTTTAGCTGTTTCCAGTTGCACCACGAGGAGGTTCTGCAACCGTTTTTTTTTTTTTTGGTGTTTGTGTTTTAATTTTAGTTTTTTTTTAATTTTTATTGGTTTTTGTTTGTTGGTGTTTGTGTTTTAATTTTAGAGATTTTAGTAAATACATATAAAGCAAGAGAAATCTTTTAACATCTATATTTTGTAATCGGAATAAATTCAAAATTCAAAGTTGTACGCAATCCCACTCAAGTAATCAATAACTTGACGATTTTCAAAATCTTCAACGATTTTTTTCATACGAGCTGAGAGTGCGACATACTTTTTATTTCTTGGATTAAAAAACCGGTTGCCGAAATCCTACTAGCTACCTCCTCGTGGTACAACTGGCAACAGCTGAAGCTGGCTAAAGCTAGAGGTAAAACTTCGGGGGCGAAACGGTCGGGGGCGAAAGGGCGAGGGCGAAACGTCCGTAAACCGTTTCTGCCCTGTGTACATTGCATAATTCTTCGACGAACCTTCTACGTTCTTCCCTGTTCTGTGCTTTCTGGTATGTTGTATGGCTTTGTGTATTGTTCTTCTTTATGCTCCTTATGGTCTTCCTCTCTTTCTCGTTCCTATTCGGTTCCAGTCTAGACTTGTTTTTGCAATATCTCCTCCTTAGTTTAGTTTAGTTTAGTTTAGTTTATTTATTAGTATCAGTACACAAAATAAGTGTTTATACAGGTCAGCAACCATATAAATAATGTAAAATATATAAGAAAATACAATTAACACTTTAAAACAAAATATTTAAACATACATCTATATAAAACTCTAACATAATCATTTAAAATAGAAGTATCACAAACAAACAATAATTTACAATTAAAATTTTACATTGATGACAATTATGGAAAAGAATTACTAATAAATTCAATCTCAAATACTCAGAGGTCTTCAAAGTCACTGGTGAGGTATTCTTCAAGGGAATAAAATGATTTCAAAATTAAGTAAGTTCTTATTTTTGACAAAAATAATTTCTCATTAAGTTTTTTTATAATATCTGGAAGGACATTGTAGAATTTTATGCAGTGGTAGTCAGTACCCCTGCGGGTCCTCCCAAGTCTGCGAAAGCCAGGAATGATGTTTTGATTGTGGCGAGTTGGGTAGTCATGGACATCCCCATGAGTTTGAAACAGAGTGATATTTCTCCTTAAGTGGATCAAGCAACGCAGAATATAGACACACGGGATAGTCATTATCCGGAGCTCCCCAAAACAATGTCGACAACAGTCCCTGTAGCCCAGTCCTTATTTCCTTATCGTGTGCACTATCCACCTCCATTTTCTCCTTAATATTGTAATGTACACTCTTCCAAATCTCTTCTGATTGTGTTTAGCGATCTCATTCCTAGTATTTTCCTGGGGTATTTGTTTATGAAACAGAAGGCCCAAAACCGTTGCAGCGCATCTATAAATGATATCGCCTGACAAAGATACTAAAAGTATAAGGAAATTACGTGGAACTACATACGAGCGTTATATACAACCAATTTGGAAAATATTTACGTTGTTTTAGAACCGAATCTGATAAAAAACAAGATTTTCAGCAAAAAGTTTGACACTCCGATTTCATCATAGACCCTTATATTAATGCCGCGTCATTCAATCGACGACTTAATACTTCCACTAATACATTAAAGTTCTCTTTTGACATTCGGTAACATAATTTTGCTCATGTTGGGAGAGCTCCCTTGCTGCGATAAAATAAAAATATTGCACTCTTTATTATTTCCGATATAGGGGTGAAAGTGGATTTCCTTTTCGGTTCCCTGTCCTTATTTCGTATGTATCAGTAAGCAACAACCACGTCATTATCATCATCACTCGAAATCATTTTACACCAGACTGAGAACAAATTGCTCCGATATGCATAACACAAGTTGCCGTAGCGATCGCATCGTACGTATGTCGTAGTTGCATCGTAATCGCATCGCAGTCGCGTCGCGTCGGGCCAGTGGACGGAGAGCCTAACTCTACTGATCAAACATGGACGCTTGTTCAGGCTACACCACCCGGAACCTTCTCAGCTTCTGTTAGAGAGAGCACCACAGCTTTTTGCTTTTGAGATTTTCAGAGTCCCTTTGCTATTATGCCTTGAAGATATCGTAATACACCTTTGGGAGCTCCCATTTGGGTGTTTGTATAAACTATTAAATTGTGCTAGTATACTCACTATAATGAGATATATCCGGGCGAGTCGCAATTGCAACGGTCAAATCCTTGCACGAACATGTATATTGTCTTATTAAGTTTCCATTCTTGGTTTAAATTGCTCCAGGTTTAGTAGGAATATAGTTAAAATAAAATACAATAATAATTAATTTCTTGATGTATCTTTTTACATATGGTGATGCTACATCTGAGCTCGCAACATCAGTAATTAGTAACCTTCCAATATACAACCAATTTTTTACTTTTCTGTATTACAGAATATGTGGATATAAGCATATCTGTTTGGTTTGTTTAAATTCGAATAACTTACCTTAAGGCCCACTGTATGTAACTTTTCGTCATTGGTAAGCAGCGGTGCTGCGCGTGCGGTTTTTGTAAGCGTCGTCGGAAGCAACAAACGAAAAAGACATACTAAGCACAACCGACGCGTGCAAAAAATGCGAGCATCGGCAGCACGAACGTAAAAAGAGCAAGTGGTTCCTTTTGACCGCTAAACTGGGCCACGGCCCTAAAACAGTGCATTTTAGTGCAACACTTAGAAAGCACATCCCCGATTCCAGAGCTGGTGTTCGAAGTCGGTTCTCTGCATAATTTTGCGACTTCTAAATGCAAGGTGACAGCATCTCCAGTCGGAGCTGCGACTTCCCAGAAAGGGGTTCACGCCATCAAGCAACGTGAAGAAACCTGCGACAGCTGGGAAATCCGTATATTGCGTAGTTGCACGCAATTAATAAAGGTTGATGTTATCTCCGTTGAAATGAGTACAATCAAGGAAAATTGCAACACATTTCGTCATCTCGCGTTCAAAAGCGGTGACGTTTTATCAGTGTAGCTGAGAGCCATCTTTGCAACTTGTGACGGCAAGCGTCTATTTATTGCTGCAGTATCCGGTTACATCTCAAAGCTTGGTGAAATTATGTGAGCCAGAAGCCAGAATCGGACATCAGAGAGGGGCAGCTTTTGTGCGATTTGAAACTTTCGAAAACGACAATCCGTCTTGTTTTATTTTGTTATGGTTTAATTATAAATTTGTCAATTGTAGTATATACTAGTTACTTTAACTGGTACACGTGCGTAAAAACAAGCTATATTACCTGTAGTTTTCAAGTTATTAATTAAAATCGTTTGGGTCATCAACGGTCAATTATTTTATATTTATTATTTTTTATTCTCTTGTTTATTTGTGTATGTTTAAAGCCAAAATATATTTGTATTACAGTGATTGGCTTTATTTTAGTAGAAGCTTGGTGTATTTGATTCCAGGCTTTGAGATATAGTGGGTCAACTTCCGAAACTGTGTTGCATTGACGTATCTCTATCAATGAACTGAATTACAAGAAAAGAGATCTCTTATTATAAACTGAGGTATGTGACAACAAAGAGGCAATACGTATAAAGATCGAACATAACAACTTCACTAACAAACGCCTCATTACAATACGACTAGAGTATTAGTGAGTCTCAATTCCAAGACAATATTTGGCTCATCCAATATCCTTAATTTCAAAAACTTTTCTCAGATTTCTTTTAATTGCTTATAACCAGCTCCAATCTTGAGAAGCAATAAGAACGTCCTCTATATAATTTGACATTAAAATGTTTCCATATTCCAGGAAAATTGCACGCAAGGATATGCATTAGTTGGCTTAATCCCCATTTGACGTAACTGACTGTCAAGTTTGGCTTTCCCCTGACGTGCAACTGGTTTTAAGCGACAAGGTGCCTTTTTGAGCCGACACACTTAATTTTCTTTATGAGTTAAGTGACTCATAAAGTTTGCTTTGCGTGCTATGGCTCTGTTCTTTTGTTCACTTTCCATAATCTCTTCCAAAATTTCCTCAAGTCGCGGTGGCGTCTTTATGTAATTTCTATATTCAGTCATTCGTTCAAATACGCCGTGGTAATCCCAATTTTTGTGAATTTTCAATTGGTGTTTTGTAGGTACTGCCAGAAAGTCATATAGACTCAAGTCAAGCTACTGGAGAAAAAATTACTACGTAGCCTGTGCCAGGTTGTTGTGTGAAACCGTAAACTACAAGTCAAGCTTTTGTTCTTTTTAAAGATGCCTTTGGAGAGCTCTTATTTGAAATAACAAATCCCATTACGTTTCCCTCCTTCGGGCGATCGGCCAATTCCCAAAGATCATTTTTTATCAGACTTCTTCCGAGATGACATTTATCCACTCGCCGCAATTCGATCCCCTGAGAGCATCTTCGAAATTCATTTCTGTATTGAATGCAACCTCAACGATGTGAGATTGTTGATTCTCCCCACTATAATTATTTACTTATATTAAAAGTACTTTGTTCAAGCACATCATTATCTAGTACCTCTGGAATGACAATATTTGATAGGTCTTCTTCCGTACAGGTTATTTCGACTATATTATTATATATCTTTTATAGTTAACCACGTCGTTTTGTACTATTTGAGGTTTTTCCTCTTCCTCGCTTATACAAGACAGTTTCTTTGTTGCTATCGAGTTCTTTTTGTCGCCTGTGCTTTACCTCAGCTATATTCTTCTCGAATGCATACTACCCCCTTAGAACCTTAATGGTACTGCACTTGATGGAGTTCACAACAATTTCTCTTAGCGTAAGTCTCGATGACGTCCAAAAATTTGACATGTCTAGCGATGACACTTTTCTTCTCATTTTTATCAATATCCGGTTTACTTGACCTGCACTGAATAACCCATGGATAAACGCTGTGTAGATCGGATCCCAAATGTATTTTTATTAAGCTTCTTGTTCAGACCATATGCTCTCCGTCCAAACATCTGAAAATATTTAAGTTGGGAGTCCTACCAACGCTACTTCTTCTCGGATAACGATGTCTTACATAATTAGCAGCAGGTACAACCTCCACCCTAAATGATGCCTGTATACCTGCTTGGAGAACCATACATCTGACCATTTCAACCCGGGTGCGTTTTTCCTCTCAGACACTCCATTCTGTTAAGAGGTATATCGTACAAAAAGCGTTATTCTAATCCCTTGTGACCTGAGAAATATAGCGGACTCACTGGAATAATATTCTTTCGTATTGCCAGTCTGAAGGGATCTTTTTCAGCGCGAACTTTTGAAGGTGAGACAAGTTCGGAAGATATCACTTCGACACTTCAGAATATCGTCTATTAGTATTACAAAATTCCTTCCTCGTTTTTTCTTTACTAAATAATCCATGGAAACTAAATAGAAACAATTACACTAATGATTTGCTATGACAGACAAAGAAGATGTATAAGTACAATTCCTCGGCTATGGAACCAAAGGTTGAAAAATGGTTGGACGACCAAACAACGATACTAAAGAACCTTTTGAAAGGCTAAGCGGTATTTACGACACTAGTAATGTTTATACAAGCAGCTGCTCCGAGTTGCAGCGCTGGTTATCATAAGAAGACTATGTCGATACAATCCAGGAACCCGCAAAAATTCAAACAACCCTGCAACGATTTCGCTCCGGCACTCTGCAGTTGAAAAGGGTTGATTCACTAATAAAAGAATTGTGGGTTTTTAATAGTTCAGAATAAATGTCAGAGACGACACGCAATGTTTTGTATTTACAAGACCTGTCTATCCCTAAATTATGAAACGAGGCCTAGTCAGTTTATTCAGGCGGTATGCTAAGCGGCTCTCCACAGACAGGGACTTAACTTTGATGTCTACGTTTTCTACAATAACTGTGAGGCTTCCTACAAGTTGCCTTACAGCGAAAGAAAAAACAAGAAAAAGATACGAAGTTTGAGAATAACCCAAAATCCACTTACCATCGAGCGAAGGGTTACGGTAAATACACGGCGACCAAAGAACATAATACAACAAAATACGTAAGAGAATCAAATGTCAATCCGGCTTTGACCGTAACCGAGATAACATTCGTAACAAGCAATAAGAATTCTCTCGAGTATATCACATTTGTTGTTGATACAACATTCTTCAGCACGATATGTGCCACAGCGGTAAACTTCACCTCAAATAGCCTTGTTCTACAAATTTGAAAGATGGTGACAAAGCAAAACTAAAAGAATCGTCCACATCCACAATAACTTATTTTATCTTTTACGATTTAAGTAGGTACAAGTGTAAGAACTACTAAATAAAGACCATGCATTCTGTTCAATATATTACTACATGCATAAAAACGGAGAAAATTCACTTACATCAAATAAGATGCTATTATCTTCTTCCTCTAAACATTGCTGCATGTTAATAAAATGCACATAAACGTTTTGCGTGAATTGTTTAGAAATATATACATATTGCAAAAGCAATTACTTACTATATTTTAAACAAAGGCTTTTAATCAGCGATTTTAGTGATTATATATGTTGCGAAATTTATATTTCCAGCCAAACAAAATAAATAAAATGTTTATATAACTTATTAAAAGTGTCATATACTCTGAAACATGGTTTTGGGCAAACAAGGTATCATTATTCAACGGTTTTAATCGCTTGATATGTTATTTCCAATTCAACTACTTTAAAAGTTGATCGCAAACCTTTCGCACAGTAAAACAAAGGAAACTTTAAATTCTATTTACAAATATTTCTACCACAAATAGAAAGCTTACCTTTATGTAAACGCCAATCTCAGGCCCTTTACGGACTTCCTGTTCAAAAGCGGTTGTATAGTACTCAAAGGTTATCCAGTCTATGGGCACCTTCTGTCGCCTTGAGAAGTTCTGAGAGACTCCAGTCAAAAACGACTGAGTGAAAAAGAAACCAGAAAGCCAAAAGACTATAGGCGGCCCTTCATCAATCCAGTCTTGTAAGAACTTCAGTCTAAAATTGCACTTCTTAAAAAACAATGATTAACTATTACAGCCATACCTTGCGATCAAATCTGCGGTATAAGAACCCAGAGGCTTCAAACTGGGGTAGCTTTTGCTCATCCACGCGATTGGTACTTTGCCAATGACTAGAGCACCGTGCACCTCTTCCAGTTCTCGATTCATAACTACTAGGCCCTTGACTGCTTTTATGATGTCTCGGAGAGTACGCTTCACCACAACTATCAGCCGGTTAAATCTTATTAGTTCCTAAAAATGTAGGAGTGAGCGCTGGTTTTACTTAGATGGTATACAGACTTGTCTCAAAACGGTATTCATGGAGTTCATGTACATAACCGGGTACTTTTCAGATATAGCTGCAACGTCAAATGGGTTAGGAACCTTTGCTAAGATATCGTTGGCTAGGTCGATTATCTTTGATTCAGAGTCACCACCACCACCTCCTCCAGTTATTTGTGTTTGTGTCAGTATCACTCCGTTTAACAGCTGTTAGGGCAATAGAAAATAACAACGTTAACATGTACTCTAAGACACTTACCATAAGCGTTTCCTGGTTGTCTTTGGTTATGTCAGCATTTTCGTGGAGACCATAAACTTCGGGTTGTTGTATAAGCGGCAGTGACTTGATGTACGTAAGGCAGCCTTCGTATGACGTATCCATTGGTACATAATAAATACCACTCGGGGAGAATTGATATCTTCAATAAAATTATCGTTTTGTAATTATTTAAGATAATTAAATATAAAACTATTAAAATTTTAAAATATTCTTCATAGTTAGTTGAGATAAACTTAAAATCCAACTTAATTATTTTTTAGTGTCAGATTGCACGTGCCACACTATTTGTTAGTGGTACAAGCTGATACACTTAAAAATGCAACTATGACATGTAGCAGATTAAAGGATGCGCGAGGTTTGCTACAGTGGAAAAGTTTAAATGTTTACGTATAAAAATCAATTCGGTACGGACATGAAAGATGATTATTATTGTTTGTTAAGCGCCACTGAATTTACTCTAGCCGGAAGAGGTCGTCCTTAGGTTTCCTGAGAATTTGGTTCTGTTTTCTGGACAAACTTACCTTATCATCATCCACTTGCTGCTTATTCAATATGTAAACGCGACTGCATATTTGCTTTGCAAAGAAAATGCAGGGAATGTAAACTGGTACGTTATATTATTAAACACATAATAATATAAGGAACAGATCTAAGTGAGTTGCCTTGGAATAGCATGGAAATTTGTAATATTCAGTATTCTAAGAGAGCGTAATTTTGAAAGACTGACCGCAATCCAGCTCTATGCCCAAATGGCATTTAGTCTTCGTGACGAGAAAAAGATCAAGACTTATGCCCGTTGGGCGAACACTTATGAAAAGACACAGAAAACGAATGCGACATTCCGGCAGCTACTCCCTGTTAAAGTTTTAAGTATATGATATTAACCGAGGCGTCTATACCACCGTAAAGTTACTTCTGCTTTCTATAGCTCTACGAAAATGAAAACACGCAAGCCACACCAGCCACAAACACACGTGTGGATCGCTTGATTTCTGTCAACCTTCCCTTTAACACGGAAATACGTAAACCGCGACAATTTCAGTTAGCATTAAGTTGGGAGTAAAAATGCCCGCTTCTCGAGCAGCCTCCTTGCTCGAGGGCAAATAAACGACTACCCTCACTGCAGACGCCAGTCGCCTGAAGCTCGTTTAGCGCAAAATCCTCTCTTTCAATGGTCTAAGATCAGATGGCCCCATGGAAGAGAGACACTGGACGGCTTCCTGGAACATCTCAATAATCAAGCCCGCTCAATTAACTTCACGATGAAAATAAAATAGGAAGGCAAACTCCCATACCTACCCGTACTAGTCCAGAAGAATGGTGACACGGTACAAACCAACCCATACGGGGAGATGCCTACACTACGATTCTAACCACCACAATAGCGTGAAACGTAGCGTCGCGAGATGCCTATACAGTGAAAATTCATGAACTGCGAACACGAGTAAATCAAGGCGAATTTACGATTGCCTAAAAATACGCCAAGACCGATGGACAGTCGGTCTAAGGTAGTCTGATATTAATCCACGGGTCGTCTGCGTTGATTGTTTAAGTAATTGTTCAACGCAGACGCCTAGTGTAATTTTTTAAAATTAATTATTATATCACAGATAGAATTTATGAGGTACTGTTATTCTGTGATTAATTCAGGTGATAAATTCAGAGTTGAAAAACAGGATTTTTAGAGATTAACAGTACAGTAAAAGAAGGTAGTTCTTAAAGTAAAACGCATTCTGAAGAAAGAAATAATTTCTTCCGAACAAACTAACTCAGTAAAAAAAGATGCAAACAAAAATAAAACTATTTTTATTTTAAACAACAAAATTCAAGAAGTTTAAATTAGCTCTTGTTCAAAGAGCCTGCCTTCTTGCGCTAAACAATATCCTAAGCGATCATAGAAACGTATTAGTACTAGTACTCTGAACAACCCTTTTAATTTTTAAACGCAGTTCTTCAAATCGTTAGTTGTAGTGAAAACGACTTTTCAGAGGAAGTTTTAGGCATATCTGTCACAGTTTCACAAAATTCCATACTTCTGAAATGGCAAACAAGAAGAATATCGCAGCTAAATCTACTAGTTCTGCAATTTATTTAAATAAATAGTATGGATAGTCATTAGCGGTAATACAAACCTCTTTTAAAATACCTGTCTTCATTGGGAACATTAGGGCTTTTGTGCTTTTGGGGAGAAACACATCCAAAGTTTCCAAAATTTGAAATAACTCCATGTAACGTTGATAACGATAAAGAACGCCTATTTTCAAATGTTGTGAAAGAATTTTGAATTTCCCGGACCGTTGGACCCTGATAATACCATTTTACAATTTGCACTGATCCGTTGCTTCGTAGTTATCGATTTTAAGATAGAAATGACAGCAGATATTATCTACTGACAAAATACGCGAACTGTCAAAGTTAAATTCGCGGCATTTGTAAATTCGACATATCGTCTGCCGTGTTCGTAGTAAGAAAAATCTCTCTGTATAGCCAAGCCAAGACTATACGATCGAAGGAAGAAGATCTTAAACGAAAAATTGAGATAATCACAGAAATGCTTCAAGCTAATGGCTACCCAAAAAGAACTCTAAACCAAACGCTAAAAGAGATGCACAGAAATACAACACCGGCAGGGGATGAGAAAACGGAGCCAACAACCACGGCCGTAATACCATACATCCGACGAGTTTCCGACAAACAGAGAAGAATCGGAAACAGATTCAATATAAGAACTGTCTTCAAGTCCACAACAACTCTAAGAGGCATGATGATGCATACCAAGCTTCAGAACGAAGATCAGAGTTCAAAGAACTGTATCTACGGCCTACCGTGCGAGTGCGAAAAACAATACATAGGGGAAACACAACGACCCCTACGAATGAGATTATTGGAACACCGCAAAAATATTAGAAACGGCGAAACCATAAAATTCAAGATCACGTCTGGAACGAAGACCACCACATAAAATGGGATAACCCATCAATTGTAGCTAAAGAGGAAAACAGGTTCCGTAGGAAGCTGAAAGAAGCTACATAGTATATACATAGCGCTGGCAGTAGAACCAGTTAGCCAGGCTAGCGCAAAACTAAAGCCCATTTGGATGCCACTACTGCACAGAGAATTACAAAAATAGTCTACTGCGCATACAGCGGTAAGATAATTATAAGTTTACAACTAAAATATATAACCGTGCTGGTGGCATAGTGGTAAGAGTGGCAGACTAGTAATCACAGCGATCAGCTGTCCCGGGTTCAAACCCCGGGGGAGGCACAAGTTTACGTAGAAAAACTTACAATATCAGTCCTTCTCAGGACTAACCAGGAACACCTGAAGACGAGAATAGATCAAAACTCCCGAAACGTTATGTGATATACACCCTAGACCAGGGGTGGCGAACAATTGGCACGCGTGCCATTGATGGCACGCCACAAAATAATTTGAGCACGGCAGTAATTAAGCAATTTAGGTACCTAATCGAAGCAATTTATATTTAACAATGGATTGAACATGAAGCTACAAGGCCCAAATAAAACAATTATTGTTATGATAGATCTCATTCATGCTTTCGAAGCTAAACTGCAAGTTTTCAGTAACGATATTGTTACCAAAAACTACAAGTATTTTCCAAACTTGAAAAAATCTCCAGAGATTTGGGTTTACATGAAAAACCAGACCAAGTAAAAGTCACTGAAGAGTTTAATTCGGTAATTAATTCTTCAATCAAAGAATTTTCAACGAGATTTTCTCAGTTCAAAGAATTATCGGAAACACTGAAATTTATTATAGGTATATCTTGATGTAACTTCACTTGATAAACTGAACTTGGCCAAATTTTATTGGTTGGAAATTGAAGAAATTGAAATGCAGCTGATTGATTTCCAGTCTAGTTCAATATGGATTCAAAAATTTTTCGAAACAAGGAAAGAGTTGGAATTAAATAGATTGTTTGATGGCACGTCATGGCCTCATTAAACATTTCTTTAGAAAAAATGGCACGTAGATGAATAAAGGTTCGCCACCCCTGCCCTAGACAGTGGAGAAAGTCCGATAAAACATATCATCGCGTCAAGTGCCTAAAACCTCCTTTACGAGTACCTATCATACAAGATTTTATCTACTTTGAATGAAAATAAGCAAAAGCTTTGAATTTTGACATTTCATAAATATGACAATCCGTCAGTTGTCTGAAATAAAGGAACCTGCTTCGCCGTTATTCATATGAAAAGAACAATTCAAAAACAGTGCTTTAATAGGCTTATTAAAGTACTGTTTTTATTGTTTTAATAGCCACATTAGGACATCAAAGTAGACAAATTAAATCGTACAATAAAATTGATATTATGGTAGCCAAGGCATCAACAGAAAATACGTCTTTACGGTACTTGTACCGGGAGCGTCGTATGCCGACCAGCGCTTTTTTTAGTTCAAGATCATTGTCACGTATTGAGAGAACGTTCGAGGTTATTGCGGGAAAGACATGTTGGGGGTTGTTCGCCCGCGGGGGAAGGGGGGGAAGCGTATATGTGACGCGTGGAAGTCGTAATTGAAAGAGTCACTGTTGATATTTAAAGATGTTATCCCAGTATGGTCGAAACCGGATAAGCAAGTTGACTTCCTTCGTATGTTGAAATAACGGAGTGCTGCGGTTCTTAACCGAGTGCTTTTCGCCAACCTCTATTTTACTTTCTGGGTAAAGACTTCCCTCGAATTGCCGCATTTTTCAGTGGTTTGCTACCAAATACAACGTGGACATCTTCTCCAAAGCCGCTCATCTTATCGTCAAGTGCTAGCAGAAGTAACTGACAATCAGCAACGACCTATGGTGCTTTGATGCCTGCAAGCTGCTGCAAGGTAGACTTATTTTATATTTGCATGTGACAACAGTGCGTTAGAATTACTGTGAAGTAAATCTATTTATTTACAACTATTAAACAATAACGTTGTTATTTTGTGATTATTTGTCAATTATGATATATATTATTAACTAAAATCACAATGCCTGTTGTTTACATCTCATAATTACATCGATACCGCCATAAATGCATCGATACCACCATAATTACATCGCTAATATGAATGTATGTGCATATAATCAAACAAGCCATGAACTGCTTTTTTGAGTTGACAGTTATCAGTCTGTCAGTTTGAAAATAATAATTGTCACTTCTTTCGTCTAAAACCTAAAATGGAAAACGATAGCGACAATAGTGATGAACTGTGCTGTACTCCCCCTGAAGTACGCAAAGCCGCCAAACAAGCTACACAAAATTTACTCCCAGAAAAGTCGAAGAAAACTTATGATATCGCATACAAAAATTTTATGGAAGTTAAAATAAAGTAGTTGTAAATAAAATAGCGTATTTCACTTGCATATAATAGCTGTTATTACACTCAGATGACTTAAAAAACTCGCTCGCTTCGCTCGCTCGTTATTTAAACGCCATCCTCATATAATAATAGCATCCATTATATGCTCGTATAATAATATACTATTATCTACTCCTACTGCACAATGGCCATGAATTATGATTCATAATTCACGGTTTGCAGCCAATCATAAAATTCTATTTTCATTATTCAATAGTTTTCAAATTGCAACCAATCAGAAAATTCTATTTTCATTATTCAATAGGCTGTAGCCAATCACAAAATTCATTCTTATTATTAAATGACTTTTGAAGTTAACAGCTGTCACAAATGTCATAATTCTGAAATATGAACACAAGGCTGCTATTGCATAGGAGTAGATAAAATATCGTATTATATTCGCGATTATGGCCATTATTCACTCAGATGACTTGCGCCACGCGCCTTCGGCTTGTGGCGCAAATGTCATCTTCGTGAATAATGGCTGTCATAATCGCTCATATAATAATATACTATTATCTACGCCTACTGTACAATGACCATTAATTATGATTCATAATTCACAGTTTGCAGCCAATCATAAAATTCTATTTTCATTATTCAATAGTTTGCAAGTTGCAACCAATCAGAAAATTCTATTTTCATTATTCAATAGGTTGTAGCCAATCACAGCATCCATTTTTATTATTCAATGACTTTTGAAGTTAACAGCTGTCATAAATGTCAAAATTCGGAAATATGAACACACGTCTCCTATTGCATAGGAGTAGATAAAATATCGTATTATATTCGCGTTTATGGCCATTATTCACTCAGATGACTTGCGCCACGCGCCTTCGGCTTGTGGCGCAAATGTCATCTTCGTGAATAATGGCTGTCATAATCGCTCATATAATAATATACTAAATTATCTACTCCTACTGCACAATGGCCATGAATTATGATTCATAATTCACGGTTTGCAGCCAATCATAAAATTCTATTTTCATTATTCAATAGTTTGCAAATTGCAACCAATCAGAAAATTCTATTTTCATTATTCAATAGGTTGTAACCAATCACAAAATTCATTCTTATTATTAAATGACTTTTGAAGTTAACAGCTGTCACAAATGTCATAATTCTGAAATCTGAACACAAGGCTCCTATTGCATGGGAGTAGATAAAATATCGTATTATATTCGCGATTATGGCCATTATTCACTCAGATGACTTGCGCCACGCGCCTTCGGCTTGTGGCTTCGTGAATAATGGCTGTCATAATCGCTCATATAATAATATACTATTATCTACGTTGCGCCCAAACGTGCTTAAATAAGACATTTAAAGTTAAACGCATGAAGAATATGGAATATAGTTAGAGCCTGCATGGCCGACGAATATTTTTTTTTAAGTTGGATGGTACATACAGTGACGTCACTTAGAGAATTGCCCATTTAAATTTTGCCCCTAAATGTGGAATAAATTGCTGGTTTAATTGTCAACCGGCACCAGTAATAATAGACTTGTTTACCTATATCATCCCGTGTGTGTTTCATTTCGTACTTTCTTTTTACATTATAAGGCAATTTACAGTATGGGTTTGAAAGACTAAACCCAAGCTAATCAGGTATTCCAGATGTGTTTGTGACCGGAAGAAAATCTACAATGACCACCCGCTGAACGATCTCGGTTATTTCCATTTCTTAATTTGGGGAATTTGCTTTTTGCATGATTTTTAGACTAGGCCTAAGACACTAATTTCGCGCTATCTAACACGCCTACAATCCTATCGCTAAAGACCACACTCGCTTCTCGACTGCAGTTGGCTGAAGAACATCGTGTTGCAGGAGGGCCAAGTTATTTTTATGGGTTATCGTAATACAAACATTCCGTTTGGGCGGTGTAACAAATTCTAACCCGCCTAAGAGCGGTCTTGTTTTGTGTCTTAATCTGGTAAACCTCCTCTAATAAAGTTGGAGCTGCCAATGTGTGGCTTTGTCTCGTGACCTAATTACCGAATAGCCCTGTAACAGGTTATACGTTCGAAATTGGAATACTTATGTTATATTACAGCAAGTGTGTTATATTACAAATAATCCACGAGAGAAAAGTTGAGATTTCGAAGACGCCAGGCCAAGTGTCTTTTCTCGAGTAAATTATTTGTAATAACACAAGCGTGTATAGTATTAGCGCCAGCGCCAACCCAAATGTGTATTTTACACATAAAATGTGTTTAAATTCGATTACCGCTGTTAATCCCAATCGGCGCTTGCATCTCCAGGACGCGCAGAATACGCACTAAAGCAGAGAGCCCAGCGCTGCGCGCTTACACGCTGAACGACATCTATCGCAATTCTCCTCAAAACTTCTCCCAGATAGTGACCCAGATAGGGATACCTAAAGAGGTATAAGCCGACATGCCCAACTTGCTGAAAGCACTTGGATCCAGCAACCCGTCCAGTAGCTCTAGCTGAAAGAGCCACCAGCTCCTAGGCTCTTTGTGGACTTTTTCCTAGCTCGCAGACCCTTCCTGAACCTGTTTTTGTGGTTGCCGGCATTTTGTATCAGAATACAGCATCCAAACCAGCCCTTCAGCCTATTCAAATGTTGTACATATAAGCTATTACAAGGGTAAGACACGACACAAGGCCACACATTGGTGGCGCCAGCTTTGTTACATAGCATTTACGAGATTAACACACAAAAGAAGACCGCTCTTGGGTGGGCCAAAATGTATTCCGTTCCCGAATGTTGGTGTGAGATGTGATTTGCTTACGCTGTTATTAACCCATTAAAGCAAGATATTTTGACTTCAGGACCTTTTGATAAGTTTGCACTATTTGTCTTATCGCGCGCGTAATCAAGGGTGTCTCTGAACAAATTTTTTTTTTAATGTTGACATTTTTTACAATAAATTTGTTGATGATTTGAATCTCCCCATTGCTGACAGTCCCGACGTTAATTGCTGGTAGAATAGGTTCATAATGTTTTAGAGCAATATAATTTAAGTCTAATGACGTGTTGTCTAGGGTAAAAAACATAATTTTCCATCTTTCTCTTAGTCCAGAAGCTTAACTGCCAAGGAGGGGAAAAGTTTTTCTAGATAGGAATAGTTCCTCAATTTCTAACTGGCTTAGAAGAGTTCAAAAATAAACAGATTTTAATAGGTGAACTTCTTGGATAGAAAAAAGCAACTTCTTACCTCTAAGTGGTCATACTAAAACAAGGGCTTTAAGAAAAATAGTTTGTTAGCTATTTTGAATGGTTTACAACTATTTCATGTAGTTTTAACATGATTTTCGGGATGTTTAGGCAGGTTGATCTTTTTTGTAATCCAGCATTTTGCAGAATTTTTCAGTGAGAAACTTCCGGTTGGTACAATGCTCATTTAGGATTTTTCCTTGAGGTTGCGTCGTCCATACTTATCTAAAAACTGTTTCTATATAATTTCTGAAAAAATGTTCAATCAAGTGTCAAAAAAAAGTCTTAAACAAACACAGCACTATCCACAAGCTTTTTAAGTAATTCACCCTCAATTTTTCGGTTGATTTAGAAACGTCATAACATCTAGCGCTTGCTTTTACCTAGTTGTTTAATAAATATTGTTTTCTTAATTTTAAATTTAATGTCTTGTAGACGTCGTAGTTTAGAGTATAATTCTTAGGCATTTCTACGAAGTTACAACCAAGTAATTTTAGATTAGTTGTCACTAAATAATATATGCTTCAAAGTAATCTTAGCCTGCGACGATTTTTCTAGGTGCTGCTAACAAAGCTCAAGGTAACCTCACCTTAAAGTACACCTATTGCTGCATCCTTTTCAAAGCAATTTTGAAGAGAGCCAATACATTTTAAAACACTCCGCCAAAGCATCTTGCTTGCACAAAGAAGGAAGTGGTTGGCAATTCGTTGAGCTCTTCTTCCTCCTCTTATTATAGGCCAGTGGCTTATTTCTAACCAAATTACGTGGGGAGCCTATTTTCACTTGGCCAGGAATCATGAAGCAGAGTTTGTGAGTGATGTGAGCGATATGGTTCCGTGAATATAGCTGTTAGAAAAACCCTTGCCGTACTAATTTGGAAAATTACAACTGTCGTATATACTCTACTTCCCAAAGCGCAGCCTGTCCATCTACAATTTCCGATTCCGATTCCCTATATACCAACGCCCTCCATTCAACACTTTTTATACCGATTCCCTGTAATCTGCCGCAGCCCAGCAATACGTTAATCTCTGGGTGTCAGTTTATTAAAAGTATCTTTTCTGTGGAATTGCTTCCTAGACAAACACATGTAGAAGTGTTCTTATTGCGCAACGTGACGCACAAGTAAGTAGAATTCTTAGGAATTGTTTTGCTACCATTGTTTGTTGCTGTTCTAGCCTTCCGCTGATGCTGTTATAAATGTATTATTATGATTTTTATCTTAATAGAGTTCTTAAATTTACTGTACGATTTTCAGTTGTGAAGAAAAGTACACTTACCCTCACCGAAAACCATTTTCTTGGTTAAATTTTCCCCATTACACCAGCGTCAAGCATATACTAAGTGGTACCTTTAAGAATAACATAATTGTTTTGACTATCGCGCGCGAACACCCTTTTATTTTAGTTAAGCCCACTTCTTAACGCTAATCCACTCGACACCTTTAAAACTTGTTGCATGCTATAAACAGGGTTATCACTATAACAACCCTCTTGTTCTGCTGATTATTTCTAGTTGATAACTAAGCCTTTAAATATAAAGAGAGCCCTCCACGCTCGCAATTTTCACTAATAATATTTGTGTTAGAAGTGATACAGAGAAGTAACAGGATGAAGGATTAAGTTTGACATATCTTTCTTTGGAACAAGAATTCCATCTCCAGCATTTACAAGGGATAAATCAAGAAGAAATATGTGGGCGTCTATTCCCAGCAGCAGATTAAATAAAAGCTGAATAAGAAAATGAAAGTATTTTCCAAGGTATACTTTGTAAAGAATCAAAGTAAAGCACAACAAAAAAATTATAGTTAATAAAAAAGTCATATGAAGAGTTCTGAACAGAATTGAGTATTTTAAATCTACATAGTGTGATTTTCCTGAAAATAAGTTTAATTTTATGTATTATTTCAAGTTATTAAAGGTCATCTGCAAAGATTAACTTAGAATTTAAAAATAGGAACTCTTTGTAAACGTGAAAGGTCACAATAATATAAACAAATACTAATAACAATGATCATATTTCATTCGTAAGATAACGTTATTAAAGCATCAGTCTATCCAGGTGAACTTATTGCCAGTTGTCCTAATAATTTCAGGTTTAAGTATTTAAAAGTTATAGCCCTATCGTTAACAATAAACTAATAACGTATGTCTCAAAAGTTTTCGGAAAATTATAAAATGTACCTACATTAAATAACGTCCCACCCAGTTGCCGTTGGAAACAAATTTGTGAGGACATTTTTAATTTTTAGGAACCTACAGCTAATTTGCATTATTTTCTCGATTCCGAAATTGCGATTCCGCTTGTATATAAGTATTTCTAATTTTGTGTCTGCAGTCAGTTATTTTAAGCGGCCCACATTCCGGTTTACCGATCTGTTTCTGGAACAGTTTGCGCACCAGACAAGCACGTGTTTCTTATCAATCCGTTTCAGACGTGCATTGTTGTAGCCACGCATGCTTTTGGAAGCACTAATAAAAAACAGTCGTTGTGTGTTAAAGAGAGTGCTTCTTAGCGTTTGCTAAGTTTTTGGTGCGACTCTCGAGGATTCTGGTTCCGCGCTCCCAAGAAGCAACAAGTGTTTGGAGTTAGTTGTTTTTCGGCCCACGCGGCTCTTCAGGCTGCGTGGGAGTACAGTGGCTTTATACAAGACAGTGTGGCCATAGCGATGTCTTCGCCGCTATTGGTCGACGCGAATATCCGCCATTAACAGGCAAAATATTTAGTTACTTCTAAGTTGTTCTCAAAGAAGTTGGTAGAACCTGTTCATTTGGTTATGGAAGAAAATAAAACCTTTCAAATCTGACAATTGTAAATTGTCAGTGTCAAATAATTCATTAGCGTCGCAAGCGGGTGAAATTTTATCATTTATTGCCCTGAAAAACTAATATTCTGCACAGTATTTAAATGTGACAATTTAGAATTGTGCCATTGTTGTACCTAATAGCACAAGATGCGTTCGACTTGGAATGTATGATAAAGAAATTACATCGGTGCTACGATGAATGGGGCTTTAGCATAAGTTTAGAGAAAACGGAGTATATATTTAGTAATCAACTCGGAAGCACAATATGAAGTCTTAATAAATGACGATGTCGCAGTAAGACAAGTAGAAAGGTTTAAATACCTCGGTGCTACAATACAATAGATGGAAAAGGTTTGGGAATACAAGAGATCAAAACTCGAATAGTACAAAGTAAGAAGATAATGGAATGCTTGAAATCAATTTGATGGGACAATACTATATCTAAAAAAAATAAAAAAAGAATAGGTGAAGTAATGGTAGAGTCGATGCTATGTTATGGCAGTGAGGTATGTACTGTAACAGCGGAAATGAAACGAAGACTAGACACAGTTCAAATGAACGAAAAAGCGGAAAGGTATCAAGACGAGATAAAGTGACGAACGAGGAAATACGACGCAGAATGGAGGCACCAGAATGAGTTGTGGACAGAACTGAACGGAAAGCGTTAAACTGGTTTGGTCATCTGATGAGAATGGAGGAGACGACGTGGCCTATGAAGATCTTTAAATGGTCGCCGCCGGGTAAGAGAAAAAGAGCTAGACCACGCAAACCGTGGAATGAGGGTAGGTATTCCGAGAGCCATGGAGGAGAAGAACCTGGAAAAAGACCAAGCACAGTACAGGGAGGTTTAGAGACAGGGAACAGGAAGACGGCATTTAGCTGTATTGTAAACTACCATAACTGAAACCGGTTGTAAACTTTATGCAACACCTTAAAGCACCACGAACGAACGCCAATGAAAAATGTCAAACGTTCAAACATAACACTGCACATGCAGCTAACATCAACTAGTTAAAATAACTAGAGCCAAAATAATGACCACTCAAAAACGTTCGATTATTTCTAAAGGCACTGTATATCTCTATGCTCAAATTTGCCTGTTAATGGCGGCCAACAATCGTATGGCCACACTGTCTTGTATATAGTCACTGTACGTGGGAGTAGAGACCCTGTATAATCCGTTCACGACCTTTTTGGGACAGAGATGGCTATGATTTTTTCTTCTCATGTTGGACTAACTGATTCGGTGATGCAGGGGATACAACTTTTCTTTTCTGTCAGTGTCAGTTCGACATTTTCTTGCCACCACATTGCCAGATTTATTATTTTAATATTCATATGAAAATAAATGATTTATCAAGTGTGTAAAAATAATTTTAATTTCCGTCAAAGGAAAAGTCAAAATGCCGAAAATAATTTTGCTACAACAAAAAATGTCGATTAAGCGATGCTATTTCCAATTCAAAAAGGACAGGCCAGATTTTAAAGAACACGAGTTGATGTCGAGGCTAGAGACTATATTTCCTGTACGTTAAAATGATGCACTATTTTTACATACTTGTAATAACGTAATGTTAAATCCATGGTTCAAAAAAGGTCAACAGAGATGAAAATAGAATAGTACGCAAGTATAAGAAGGATAAATTGATAACTCGAACTCATTGGTAATGTGCAATGGCGTATAGCTTTAATGGTTTGCGTAATGGCCGATTTCAGCAGAATAGCTGGCCGCAGATGACTCAGTATTTTGTTGTTTTTGAATCAATTTGTGCTGTTGTGAATTTGGTTGTTGTGCTTTGCATAGTGGTTACGAAAAAAATTACAAATTGCAAAAATGTATTACTATATTTGTAAAATACAAAACTCAGAAGTTATTCATCACATAAAGTAATTTGCGCCGCTTACGACGTTCAAATTTACCGCGCTCCTGCGCACAAGCTCTTATTACCAATTGTATATCTGTCCTTGTCAATCTTCTTTGAAGCACCTGCCATGCCGTATGCTTTCCTTATGCATTCGTTCTCATTTTCGTTTCTGTCGTCAATTGTCAAATCATTTCAATTTTTCATCCTTAATTTAAACAGAGATCCGGCAACAATGTACCTATTCAAAAAATATAACCTTAAACTGAAAACAACCTAACCTAACACAAAAAGTGTCAATTTCCATTAGGGAGTTTAGTTGCCACATAGGTACTGCCAACAAAATTACTAGATGGTCATAGCCTCACCTGACCCAAAAAGATCGTGAACGGATTATAATAAGTAAGATAAGAGATGGGACAAGTGGAACCAGTTTCCTACAGTGCCTTTATATAGACAGTGGCGACAATGGGGTGTCCTACTTTTGATTGGCTCCCTAGATCACGTGATTTTAGCCGCCATGTTTCGGCTAAATCACCTGCGATTCATGTTATACTTTTGGCAGTACTGAAGTGTATTGTCAGTCTATGTCAAATTCGAGGTTAGTAGGTTAGGTTTTGCGTCAGTTTTGACACAAACTGACGCAAATCCTAACCTGCAAATCTCGAATGTTTTCAGTACTGCCAAACGTAAAACACGTATCACAGTCGACTCTGGTCACAGATTTAAATGAACACCCGTTAGAAATTTGCATAAATATGGCAGCGGGGGTGTGGCTTAGTTGTATTGTCGCCACTGTCTATATAAAGGCACTGTACAGTTTCCAAGGCTAAATTGATTAGTTTCTGTTTTCCAAACAAAATTAGAAGATGTCATATTACCAAACTGACATTTACTTTAAAGGAGAAAATTCTAGATGTCAAATAACGAAAATAATTATTCAAAATCAATAAAAATTGCGTCTGATTTTCATAGTCGGATTTTACAATACTGTAGCTAGGTATAAATTATCTATTCACATTTAATTACAGTTTCTTTCTAAAAAAGATTTGTTCGTTTGGCTACTTAGACTTTTACTTAGTGCAAGAAAACGTTTTCGTTTGTGTAAACTGAACAAACTGCATTCTGTTCGTTTGTAGTTCGAATTACTAACCAAACGTGATGAATTTATTCCTGGCGACGAGTAGATTGAACTAGGAAACTGTAGGTTCAAGATGCGCGAAAACTAACCTTAAAATTGTTTCAGTTTGGGTTTATGTATAGTTAATTACAAACTCATTTTAAAAGATGTAAGAACATTGCAATCAGCTGTGTAAATATAGACTCGCGGTATAACTTGTCAAATCCGCGATTTCTCTGACTCTAAAAATATTCTAATTATCCATGTTAATCAAACAGAGCAGCAACAAAAAGGTAATTAAAATTGTTAGGGTAGTCAGAAAGTTATTTGATATGGTTGATTAAGGGGCCTTTACGTTTCAGCATCCTTTTTAACTATGTGTTTGCTGTTACTTCTAAAGACTCACGTTGTGCGGAAGAAGCAGAAAGGCGCAATTCTCCCCAAAGCGATGTTGAAAATGCTGTGTGGAATGAGTGACAAATTGTTAATAAATAACTACAGAGAGAATAGGCCAATGGCTGAAGATGGGAAAATTAAGACATTAAAGAAAAGTATGGGTAAAACGAACAGGGAATAAGTGGATAAGCTTGAAAACAGGTTATATAAATAAAATTGAAAACGTCCAGAATCTGGTAGAAGCCGAAAATTCTATCTATAGGACTGGTATCTAGTTTAAAATTATCAAATTAATTTGTAGTTCAACATTGGGCCATATGAATAAAAATAAAGTAAATGCTTATAAGCATAAGGCAGAAGGAAAAGCAAATGCTTAGAGCAAAAGGTAGGAGTAAAAGCAATTGCTTCATTCAATATGAATAATGATTACCTTATACTTGCAAGCAAATGCTTGATAAAAACGAGTAAAAGCTCATATCTAAAATATTGGAGATTCGTAGGTACTCACATTTCCACGCTTCTGAATAACAAAATTTTGCGTGTTTAGACCTGCAGCTTACGCAGTTCTAGAGACCTGCTGCGCACATACGGTTATACAGTGTTCAAAATGTCATTCGAAGATGATGTTGCATGTGAAAGTGATAGTAAGGTGCAGGTACTGGACTTTGTAGCAAATCAAGTCAGCAAACATCCAGAGATCCTTAGTAAGTCACAGACGCCCGCATCTAAGAAAAAGAAAGAAGACCCGATAAAAAAATATTAGAATTATATAAAAGTGTTATGGGGCAGTTAATAACTACAGGACAAGTAATGAAAAAAATCAATAACATGGAGACACGTTTAAAGAAGAAGACCGATGTAAAAAAACGGTAATAAGCCTATTAAACTTCTCCCATGAGAAAAAACTTTATACGAGGCAATGAAGGGAGACTCAAATCTAACTGTGGCGAAAATAGCAGGTAAGAACAAAAATGAAATATGTTAGGGTGCTTGGACGTACTTAGCTTTTTTTCAAGGGGGGGGGGAGTAACTTTCCCAAAAATATATCAGTATTTTAGGTGGTGTCACTATTGCAAACTCTAAAGCTATAAGTGCTACGAATTCGTTTAAATAAAAAAGAAATTGTCTTTTTTTATAACCGATTTAAAATATTTTTATAGTGTTACCAAATTTCTGTTCTTGTTCTGTTCTAAGAAAGTTTCTTACATACAAAGTGATATGTAAAAAATACGCAAATATATGTTGTCGATATACTTGTAAAGCAAATTGATCTTTGAGATGCACAGCGCAGTCAAATCTTACCTTCATGTTTCATAATAGGACCACTATAATTAACTTCATTTTCCTAAATACTGAGAAATGTTTTACTGTATTTTATTTATTATTTGAAACGAATAAAAATTAATTAATTATAAGTTAAATACTAATGTCATAGAATCAATACAATTTTTTTAAAAGTAGATAAAAAATACAATTTCGTATTAAAATTTAAAAAAATTGATAGTTGCCCAAATACGAAATGTCGGAGATCAAATTTGAAGAATCCATTTTGGGGTGCAAAACAAATTATAAAACTATCAATTTTTCAAAATTGACTTGTAGTTTTTGAAATATTCGACGAAATATATTTAGGTATTTTTCTTACGTATCACCTTATATTTTAAAAAACAACAAAATTATTTAGCAACTTGGTAAAAAGACTTTAAATGATAAATGCTTATTAAAAAATGCATTTTTTTCTGTATCACCTGTCGTTTACCTGTAATTAAGCCGTTCCGGATCATTTGCTCAAAAAAAAAACGCGCAGAACTTCTAATAGTGACAGCTCTGATGTTGCTGAATAGCAGCATCACTTTTCTACAAGTAAATACTCGCACTTGTAAGCAAATGGTTGGCTTTATTCATACGTTTGAAGCCAATCCTTTTATATGATGAGCATTTGCTTCATACTTTTAAGCAAAAGCATTTACTTAGAATTTTATTCATACCCCTTAAAGCATTTACTTTGAATTTTGCAAGTATAAGCATATGCTCCCTTTTATTTATATGGCCCATTATCTATTTTAGAGAACTGTGAAATACTTTCAAAACAACATACAATACACGAAGTGTAGTCTACTGAGAACAACGAATGATGCAGAAGATATTGATAAAAAGAACAGCAGTAATGTAAGCAATGAGTAACTATTATGGAAACTTAAAATTATAGTTTATAAATCTTAAAATTTACATTTTAGTAGATCACGTAGTACCTACTACACCATACTTACCAAATACACCAACAATTAGCTTTGTAATACTGCAAGTCATGCAGGTGTATCAAAAGAATGGCACGAATTGCGAAAAACCATTGTAGAATGAAATAAAAATTGAGAAGAATTGCAAGTAAACAAATTCAACAACGGAAACAAATACTCGAGCAATTAAACCTCAAAAATGAGTTGTTACAGAAGTTATTACATTAATGTATACAGTGGAATTAAAGTTATTGAAATAACGTATAGGTATTTTTCATTTTTAAATATAAAAACAAATTAATATGAGTGTTTATCCTTACAAACCATATAATTAGTAGTAGTTCACCATTTTATTGCCGTTATACCTTGGCGCTGGTGGTATTTGTAATGCCTAAGGCCTCGGTCACTGAGGATTAATAGATCATGATAATCCGATTGAATTAACTATTAAACGACAAAGCAGCTCCAGTGCATCGGGTTTAATATGATTTTTTTTAAGAAAAAGTAATTTTCTTGCCTCCTACAAATTTAGCTACAACAGAGTTATATGATTCTGCAAGGTTATTGTCCATGTTGTGAAGTAAACTTTAGATGTCATTTGCTATTTTCCTTGTTCTTTTCGTAAATTTTACAGGTTTTTAAATAAGGAATTTGATTTTCCTATATAAACATAGAAGATAAGTAACAAAATATTAAATAAGATTTAATATATGACTACCTTTCCAGATTCCATTTGTGCTTACTTTTTGCTTTACTACAAAATTATTCTAGCATTTTTTGTGATTGCCAAACACATGGTGTGGTCGGTTCAGATGATCTTTCAAATTTATAGTTTTTTTCTTTTTCGTCTTTACTTTTAGACCAGTAATTGACTGCTCCAGTGAGGCCAAACTTAATTTTGCACCTTCAGATTCAAAAAATATGTTTTGATTTGCATAATGTTTTTTAATTTAGAAACTTTCAAAATGCTGTCGCTGTCAAAACGAGGGGTAGTACTAAGTTTTTCTAGAAAATTATACCTAACTTTATTTTCAAAATGTTGAACATTTTTATCTACATTATCTGAATAAAATTCGCTCCCACAGCTGTTTATGTGGAATAATGATGGCACTGCTACTGCCACTGCATTATATTTTAGTCTTTTACATGGGGTGTTTTTGCCTGTTGTCGTTAAGAACTGGTCTGCTGTAAAATGTTCTTCGCATAATCTACGATTTTTCAGGCTGCAAGATTTTAATACCAGATCTTTTTAGCCATACTTGTTTGTAAGGGTAATTTTTTAGAAACCTAAACACAGAAATGTTCTTGCTGGAACGGTTCTTACATCCAACTGCTGAACAGCCAGTCATTTTAGTAAAATTTATTAACAATAATGATCCTCGACACCGAAATGTCAAAGAGGCTAAAGAAGATAATGAATGAATGAATGCACTAATAAAAAATCACATAAAAAGAATGCCACTTGTAATTACAGCAAAAACTACAAATGTCAAATGACATTAATAATTTCCATGGCCGGCTGTCACTTTGACATTTGTCACACAATTCAGCAGGCCATGGAAATTGGTTCCAACCTATCAGCATTGATCACTTGTATGTCCCATCTCTAATCTTAATATACAGGGTCTCTACGTGGGAGGTGTTGCGTTTGTTAAAGTTGTTATAATTAACGGCTAACGGTTGCGACTTTGAAATGTGCGTGCCGCAGATATAAATGTCCCGATAATCGGATGCCCGTCGGTATAACGCAAGTTTTGTGTTTTGCATTTAATGACTTTTTCCCGTACGAGCTGCACGTGGTTTTTGGTGTGGAGCGAGCTTGGTCAGTTGTTTACAGCTGTACACGTCGTTGGAAGGATTCCCCGTGTAAATCTCAACAGGCTTAATTATGACAAAGTTTTCCGCTTACCGTTTCGCCTTGCCATTATCATCACGTGCTTCAAATGTACCCTCGTTAGGGGATCATCTCAAGCTTTCTTTCGTCAGCCACTTCCCGTTGTTATGGTGCAGTTTCTTCAGATGTTTTAGAGCAGTTACCTGGGAGGCAGCCGCCTGTAGCGGCGTTGGAAGTCGATCGCAGCTAAGCAAAGCTTCGTAAGTTACCGTTACATTGTAATAGTTTGTATGGTGCCTAAATTAAAGAGTACATAGTGCTTTGCCGACGTACCAGACAGTTCGCTTAACGTTGCGGTCATTGTAGTATTTACTGTTAAGCCATTGTAGTTGCTATGATGTCAATTCAATTCATTACCGTCAGATTTCATGTTCCTGCTTAACTTTACGTTGTGACAACTGAGATGTGTGTCGCAATTGTGCCACGTCTAGTTGATTACCGTCATTTATTGCTGTTTATTGAGTCAGTGTTGATTGTTCAATGTTACTACCGTTTATGAATCATTTCATTATTTGATGTCCAGTTTACCGCAATTTCACTAGATTAAGACGTTACGTAATTTAGATATTTAACATTACTAACATATTTCGTACCCTTATTTACTGTTCATTTACATATTTTTCCTAATACAGTTTATTGTTATTTAAGTGTGGTTTTTCTTGTGACGTTTTCAATATTTGCATGCGATTTTCGTGTATGTATTTTCTTTGTGAAAGGAGTTTCGCAAGCTGCTTAAGAGAGTTTCCCGTAAGGTAAGTTCGACGTTGTTGTACGTAGCTCGCCGACCAGGACACTGCTAAGGTTATAGTTAGAAGGTATACCCATTCTGCTTCCACTTTCCTCAGTGGACTCACCTTTGTATTTTTCCCTTGTAGTGACGTGGTGGCGGCTTTGTAATTAAGATCTGCTTTTCTTTTAATAGTCTGTTGCCCTGTGTTATCTCGTGTTGGACCCCCCTCGCTCCACTAATGCTATGCCGGCATCCCTTTTGTTATAGGCTGTGGCAGCGGTCCTATGTAATTCCTTCCCTTTGAGTTGGTTTAAGCGCTAGTTTTTTAGCATTGTTCGTGTCGTAAAGTCAGTGTGTAATGTAACAAGCTGGCATCCCAATATGGTGCCATTGTTTTTTCTTTGTTGTCATAATATCGATTTAGCCGGTAACAAACGGTCGGTCCGGATTTTATGCCTTAACAAACAGGTGCGTTGTCATTCGTACCGTTTTATCCCGTGACAAATTGTATCAAATTGATTGACGTTTAATATAACATGTCAGTTTTGTAATAAACTCAGTTATAAGGTTATGTTGTTGAAATGCAAAATAAATAAAAAAATGTACAAAATTTTTAACCATTACTTTTTTCCGAAAACTTTTGGGTCATACGTTCTGTCAGTAGGCTCATACGTAGTTTATCTCAGACCAAGTCGGCTTGAGTGAGACTCGTCTTCCTGATGAAAACAGCTTAACTAAGGAACACTACACTTTCTATTGGAAAGGCTATCCATCCGGTAAAAATGTGCATGGTGTGGAATTTGTAATTAAAATCTAAATATGCCAGAAACTGTCCCAGTGCCTGACGAGATATCAGAACGACTAATAGTGCTACAGTTCTGCTAGTAGGCTCACACGTGGTTTATCTCAGACCAGTTAATTGTACCGACTAAACATAGACAGAATTGGCTTGAGTGAGACTCGTCTTCCTGATGAAGAAAGCTTAACTGAGGAACACTACACCTTCTATTGGAAATGCTATCTATCCGGTGAAAATTTGCATGGTGCGGAATTTGTGATTAAAAACTAAATATGCCCGAAACTTTCCCAAATGCCTGCCGGGATATCAGAACGGCTAATGGTGCTGCGGTATCAAATATCAGCTTTGTCAATGTTAGTTGCGCTTATGCCTCTACCCTCGATGCATTAAAAGTTTCTGTTTTGTTTATCGTTATTTCATACACTAATTTCCCATCAGGCATACAAAGCTAGTCAATTCAGCATCTAAAGCAAAATGTTGATTGATGTAAGGAATATTGCAAAATTGAGATGGTAATTTATGAGAAAACAGTATTATAGAGCAAAACTCTAATTAAAGCACAAACAATGTTTATAACAAAAAGGCAACTGCTCTGAACTAAAGCGCCCGGCATGACACGATCGACTTTACTTTGAATCGTAATCGAGGCTTCACGAAAGAAGCCAGGCCGCCCACACAAACAAGACGATATTAGAAGTGGCGATATATAACGATAACCCATAAAACTAATTAGCACTGCAAAAAATGATGTGCTCCAGATAGTTACAGTCGAGAAACGGGCGGGGTCATCAGCAGTAGAGTCTCTGTAAAATATCTTTAGATTAGTTAATTAATATACAGGAACAATCAGCAATAGAAATTTGAGTGTTTTAAGTAACTCGTAATTAATGTTCGAAAAGCGCCATATAGTTTCCACTTCTGCAAATTTTCCAAACTACAAATTATCCTGGAGGAGTGCCTCGCAGTTTTTTTTCCAGTCATAAACACCTTGTAGTTCACGTATTCTGTAATATCTGTAAAGTTTGGGTGTGTTTATTTTAAACTCCATCCTACGAATTGCCTTTAGAGTACAAAAGAAATAACATACACGGGAATAATTTAAACAAATATATTGCTACTCGGGCCTGTTTATGAGGAAACCAGCAATTTCACTATTACACACAAGTTTCAAATTAGCAACTCCCTAAGTGACGTCACTGGATGTACAGTCTAACTCGGAAATTATATTTCCACCACCAAGTGCCGGCTTAAATGTATTCAATAAACGGGAGCCCCGAAGGAGGTTTCTTAAATTAGTTGCACTAACGTGGTAGCATGCAAATTCTGATCGATTCTTATCGCTTCTAACTTCACAGACAACTTTTTGGGGCAGGCATCCACGTTGTATTCAGCAGGTGGTTAATTTGATGAATCAACCACGCCTCGTCTGCATGGTGACAATAACGATACGGAATTCTAGGGATGTTTATATTGTGAGGGTCGCGTATTTACAAACACTTTATTTTGAATTTTATCTAGCATATTTTAGGAAGGACGTTTGTTGATTGCAGACATTTTATTTCTAGGGCGTACAGTTGTTTATTTCAGGCAATTTTATTTCTAGGGCGTACATTTGTTTATTTCAGGCGTTTTAGTTTAGTACAATGATAATCTGTAGCTATAGATGTGTTTTGTATGTAAAATAAGTGGAAAATTATATCATATAACGAAAGCTTTCGTTTGTTTGTTTTGCTTGCAAACTGTAACATAATACTGCTACAGCTGTGGGTCACCCCGGCTAATCGAAAAATTCCTATATTAGATTTATGAGCGGCTATGACCCGAGGTCGAGGGGGAGTTGAGGCCCAACCGCCGGCTAAATTAGCTTGGGAAATTTATTGGTCTAGGATTTCAAACACGTGGCCCGCGTGTCAAAAGGAGATCCTGGGAAAATATTTAAAAATGCGACGGAAAAGGAGTAAAACTCGCCGCGGGGTTTGGAGCTGAAGCGGCCAATCAAAATCAAGTCTCCATAGCAACGAAATTTAGATTTCGTTGGCATTGGCGGGCGTTCCACGGCACATGAAGGAAGGGGACTGCGAAAGATTGCATAAAACACTCGACACAGAAGGAAAGGGTAGCAGAAGAAGCACGAAGCCTGGGGCCGAAGCTGTTTCGACTAGTAACACAAAACATCACGACAACTCCGCACTTAATTAACACCTTACTCTATTTGGTGTAGCTCCACTGGTATTGCGAAGCCACCTCGGGCTTTCGTTAATCGGTGAACGTTCGACACCAACTCTTGCTTTTACTCCTCTCGTTATCACGCAAACTGGCATGGCAAGGCTCCTCTTTGGTCTTGTTTGTAAGTGAGCGTTGATTAACCACTCTTTGCCTTTACTTCTCTCGTTATCACGCAAACTGGCATGGCAAGGCTCCTCTTTGGTCTTGTTTGTAAGTGAGCGTTGATTAACCACTCTTTGCCTTTACTTCTCTCGTTATCACGCAAACTGGCATGGCAAGGCTCCTCTTTGGTCTTGTTTGTAAGTGATCGTTGATTAACAACTCTTTGCCTTTACTTCTCTCGTTATCACGCAAACTGGCACTGCAGGGCTTCCTTTTTGGTCTTGTTTGTAAGTGCGCATTGCATAACAACCCCTTGTCTCTCTACTACCACACTAACACCACTAGGCACTTCGTAACAAGTTTACGGTCGGCAAACGGCCCATTGGCGTTGGGCAAATGATTGTAAGCGCAGTGTACTGTTTACTTTGTCCTAATAAATAACCACCGCTTGACATGTTGTTGTTTTCTTTGGTGTAAAAGCTGGAGGTCGCCAGCCCCTATACGAACGGAGTGAAAACAGTAAATACGGAAGCCTAGTTAAAATAACTGTAACTGTCGTCGAAGCACCCGCCGAAAACAGTAAAAAAATCACACAACGTAGGCCTATAAACAAGCAACAGGTAACCAGGGTGTGCACCGTTACAGAAAAGTGGTGCCGTGACCAGGATAGGGGAGTGATAACAGGGGGCCGAAAGCTGAAATCAACAATGTCAAATAGTGCCGATCGAAACTTGGAGGCGCGGGATATCGAGCCATAGATATTGCCGGCCGATACAGCCGGCGAAAGTGTTGAAATAGAGGAACATGAAGTACCGACGCCGGAAACACTATTGGTGCCGACTTGGTTCTTTCATTGGAGCCGGGCCCAACGCGCCTTGGAACAAGAAAGAAATCAAAATTTAAATGAATTCATGACCGGAGTGATGAGCTCTTTAAATGAAATAAAGGCCGCGGAGGGCTCCGGTTGCAGCACAGCCGCCTCACATACGAGGGGGAATCAAGAAAGCGCCAGTGCTAGCCTGACTGGCGCGAACATAGCACAACAAAGCCAGCCGAGAAGCAAAATAATGTCAAGGAGCCGCATATGACGAGTAACGCCACTGCAGCGTGTGTGGAAGTCCCGGCGAATGCCTGGGAGCGCTCACTGCTGTTGGCGACGCTTCCCGAGAAGCCCGTATTTAGCGACAACATTTCCAAGAACCCCCTCGACTTCCTAGACGAGCTGCAAATTTATTGCAGGCGTCTGAAATTAAACGGACAAGAGCAGCTGCAGTTGGCGCTTGAATGCCTGCGGGGGGGCGCCCGCTTTTGGAAGGCACTGTATGCAGACAGCTGGGATACCTTCGAGGATTTCAAACGTGATTTCCTCCACACTTTTTGGGGCGAACGCGAGCAACTCAAAATTCGGAATCAGATCAATACAGCGCGCTGGGATCCGAGGGCAAACAAACGATGCTAGCACATTTTGCTTTTTTTGTTAGCCAAGCGCGACGTTTGATACCGCCGACCGCCGAGTTAATATTAGTGGCCGACATCATGCGTCACTTCCCGGAAGCTATACGCGCTCTCTACCAATTGCAGTCCGGCAGGAACATAGTTGAAACAGCCGAATTTCTACGAAGACAAGACGCGATCAAGGATGATCGCATTACTGCATGTCCGAATGCTAGCCGCTATCAGCACGCGCGTGACGTAAATACTATCGAAATGGAGCCACCAGCCGCGAGCCCTTACTATAGGCCCGAATTTGGGCACAGGCCACAATGGGCAAGCAGACGGGGTCGACAGCCGCGGTCAACAACGAGATGGGCACGCGCCGAGCCGTCGGGAGGTCTCGTTACGCAAGCAAGCGCCACCCAGGGTCAACGGCCGGGAAACCCGAAGCGGGCGGAGCGGGACTAAATCGCTTCGCCCAGGGCGGTCCACTGAGGGCGCAAAGGAATGCGCTACCGTTTTCAGGCGCCGCCATAAAACTCGGACCGATCCGGATGGCGCCTAAATTTCCAGCTGCCGGCGAAGCAAAGGACCGCTACAGGGACGTATCCAGGGGCGGCCGGCCCTTCTATAATTATAATAAGCTGTTTAACGCCGGCCGCGCTCAGGAGAATTTAACAGTTAAAGGCCTACAGGAAAAATGCAAACCAGTGGCGGCGTGTGAGGGCCCCTTGGAAGGCACTGTCGTGGGCCCAACTGCCGATATATTATCAGTGCATCGACAGGCAACCTCTTTGGAAAATGGCGCCAGAATCGATCCACGACCGCTGCCGGAAATCACAGTTTTACTGCCTGATGGGAAAAACATTGGAGCCCTCGTCGATACTGGGAGCGAAATCACCTGTTTAGCTGAAAATGAATGGGCGCTTATCGAAGCGGCCGCGCCACACATAAATTCTTTACCAGTGCCCTCATTACAATTGCGAGGTGCGCTGGGGAAACCTACTAGCCCCGTGAAGCTGCAAGTGCTGCTGCCCGTGGAGATTCAAGAAAGGCGAATTCACATCCCCTGTTTGATAGTGAAAAATTTAATTAAACCGATGATACTGGGGGCGGATTGGTTGGCCCGACACTCCGCCGTCATCGACTTTAACAAACGAACGATTAGTTTCTTGGAGAGCTCGAACCACGTGCTACAAGTCCATTTCAGAACAATAGTCCCAAATGGCGACGAATGCGTGGCCCACGCAGCGGCAATAACAGCACCTCGCGTACCTACTACGCATGCTGCGCTTGAAACTGGGGAGGCGTTAAGAGAGGCTGTAGCAAGGGCGCCCTTGGACGAGCAACAAAAGGGCAAGTTGCTGGAAACACTTATGGACTTCCGTCCTGTGTTTTCCCGACGGCCAGGGCTAACACAACTGTATGAGCATGCCATTAAAATGCACGACGAAACACCTTTTGTGAAAAGGCCTTATCCAGTTCCATTTTCGCTTAGGCCAGCAGTGGAAACAGCCATACAGGAAATGTTAGAACTAGGCATTATTCAGAGAGCCGCTTCGCCGTTTTGCAGCCCCCTGACGGTAGTCAAAAAGAAAAATAAGGAAGTCAGAATATGTCTAGATGCGCGTCTGCTAAACGAACGAATGGTGGCGGACTGCGAAACGCCGCCACCAGCTGAGGAACTACTACAGCGATTTCATGGAGTCAAATTCATGACTTCTATTGATCTGCGTTCCAGTTATTACCAAATCCCCCTCACTGAAGCTTCGAAGCCGTACACCGCGTTTCTATACAATGGCCGGACGTTCGTCTTCAACGTGTTACCCTTCGGTTTGGAAACAGCTGTGGGCAGCTTTTCGAGAGCGATGGACGTCATCTTAGGCCCCGAGGTGCGCGAATTTGCGGTGAACTACATAGATGACCTATTGATTGCGTCCCCCAACTTTGAAGACCATTTGGGGCACCTACGACGGGTACTGCAACGCCTACAGGCGGCTGGGCTAACAGTCAATCTCGCTAAGTCCAACTTCATCCAAACCGAAACTAAGTTTTTGGGACATTTGCTGACGACGTGCGGAGTGAGGCCCGACCCTGAAAAGATACAAGCCATTATGGACTTCCCAGCGCCATGGAAACAAAAACAACTGCGAGCGTTCCTCGGGCTCTGCAACTACTACCGCCGCTTTTCACAAGCATACAGCGACACCACCCGCGGACTGACGCAGTTGCTGAAGAAGGACGCCAAATGGCGCTGGGGGGACGCCGAGAACGAGACGTTCGGCCGTGTGAAAAAAATATTTTTGGACTCTGTGATGCTGACACATCCTAGGCCGGACCTGCCCTTCTACTTACAGACAGATGCGTCTGGGTACGGGCTCGGGGCAGAGCTCTACCAGCTGTCAGATGATGGCGAAAAGGGGGTAATCGCGTTTGCCAGCCGCTCCCTGAACGACGCCGAGCGCCGGTATACGACGACCGAGAGGGAACTGCTCGCGATTATTTTTTCATTAAAAAAATTTCGGACGTACTTAGTGGCGTCAAGATTTATCATCCGAACCGACCATAAGGAGCTAGAGTTTTTGCGGCAATGCCGGCTACTCAATGACCGCTTAACCAGATGGATCCTAATATTGGACCAGTTTCACTACGAGATCGAGTATGTAAAGGGCAAGGATAATATTGCTGCAGATGTATTATCCCGATTCCCCACCGCTGGAGCCGGCATAGGCATACAAGAGTTAAGGGAACCCATAATTGCTGCATTCCAGACACAATACTACAAGGATTTAGGCAAAAAGCTGGGCCATTTGAAAGCATTACAAAAACAAGACCCGGAACTGGATAAAATTTGGCAGGCCCGGGAAAGTGCCACGCTTGAGGAGGATACAGCCATGGCACGGAAGGCACGACAATTCAAGATTGTGAACGACGTGCTGATGTATCAAATTGAACAAAATAGTTCTGAAAGGCTGGCGATCCCAAGAGCAATAGTGCGCGACCTCGTGCTGCAACACCACCAAGAATTTGGGCATTTCGGCGCAGGAAAAGTCTTTGCCGCTATCAAAGGGACTTTCTACTGGAAGGGCATGTATCGTGATGTCCGTAGGGTCATTGCAACGTGCGACTTGTGCCAAAAGACTAAGTGTAACAACCAGATCACACGCGGCTTGATGAACCCAGTGATGGCGAGCCGAGTTGGGGAACTCGTGACAGCAGATTTCTATGGACCATTGCCCACGAGTCGGGGAGGCGCCACCTTCATACTAGTGGTACTCGATGTATTTTCCAAATATGTGGCACTGTATGCCCTACGCCGTGCCACCTCGAGAGCAGCTGCCAAATGCATATTGGAACAATTCTCCCAAGTAATAAAACCCGCGACGATCCTAACCGACCATGGTTCACAGTTCACCTCACGTAAATGGTATGATCAATTGCAACAGGCGGGTATTAGGACTACGCATTCCTCGATAAGGCACCCGGCTTCTAACCCAGTCGAACGCGTGAATAGGGAGCTTGGCCGCATGTTCCGCGCTTACTGCCACCAAAAACACACTACTTGGGCCTGGCAGTTGAAAAACATTGAAAGTTGCTTTAATGCCGCGCCTCATTTTAGCACTGGCTATTCACCATACGAGGTCATACACGGGAAACAACCACAGCTGCAATTGGACCGCCTACTCAGGAGGTTTCTTCCACCGCGCCGCGAACTGACATTGAATCAAATACATGAAGCAGCCAGGAAAAACTTGCTGAGCAGCGCGGAAATGCGGAGGAAAGTATTCAATAAGAAGGCCAAGGACATTCGTTTTGCTGAGGGAGATTTGGTGCTGCTCAAGTCTAACCCAGTTTCAAATAGCGATAAGAGGGTAACGGCCAAATTCCACTTGCTATATGAGGGTCCATTCAAGGTATCGCGCGACTTGGGTAACAATGTTTACACCATAGTACACATCGAGAGCGGTCATAAGAAAGGATCGTATAACGTGGAAAACCTCAAACGGTTCTACACGAACGCCGTTCTGGCGGCAAGGGCTGTCAACCTGTTAATTTATGGCGAGCCCAGATACGAGCTTGCGGCCGCTTGGCCCTCAGAACAGTCGGCTCCAGGTCGGTGTCGAGTCAAGTGCCCTCCGCAGAGTACCTCGGGTGTAGCCCTTACGGGTAGAGAGGATAAGCCTGCGGCCCTTAGCATCGCCATGAAGGTCCAGCACCTGGTCGACGAATGGGGGAGCCACGATGACGTCCTCGACTGGGGGGTACTGTTTGCTGAAAGTAGGCCACCTACCCCAGGGGGCCTTTCCGCTAGGATGGCGGAGGACGCTTACAAAAATACGACAAGCGAGCCAAAACCAGGATCACGCAGGACGTGTGCCAAAACGGGCCTGCCACCGGCGAAGAGACCCCCGAGTAGGCCAAGCAACGCCCTGGTGATGGGGCTACGACCCCCGGGTAGCACGGGAGACCCCGGTATGGAGCAGCAAGAGCAGCCAAGACCACCGCCGACGGAGAGTACAACAACCCAGAGGCTGGGAGCAGAGCCAAGGTTAGCAACACAGGACGGACACCACCCGGAACCGGACAGCGGCGGCAGGAACCAGGAGCCAGACGGCACCAGCAGGGACAACCCGGACGTGGGTCAAGGCGCACAGCCCAGGCGGTCCTACGAGAAACCGACGGCACCAACGGCACGGGGAGCCACACGAAGGCGCCTAGCCCGTAAGCGCTTCATACAGCGTTGTAGGGAGAGACGCCGGCGCCCACAGGCCAACATAGTGCAGTGAAGTGCGCGTTGTTGAGGTACCCGACCCCACCATAAAAGTTTCCGTGGTGAACTCTGCGAGGCCCCACAAAAACCTTTAGGGGAGACTGTGAGGGTCGCGTATTTACAAACACTTTATTTTGAATTTTATCTAGCATATTTTAGGAAGGACGTTTGTTTATTGCAGACATTTTATTTCTAGGGCGTACAGTTGTTTATTTCAGGCAATTTTATTTCTAGGGCGTACATTTGTTTATTTCAGGCGTTTTAGTTTAGTACAATGATAATCTGTAGCTATAGATGTGTTTTGTATGTAAAATAAGTGGAAAATTATATCATATAACGAAAGCTTTCGTTTGTTTGTTTTGCTTGCAAACTGTAACATAATACTGCTACAGCTGTGGGTCACCCCGGCTAATCGAAAAATTCCTATATTAGATTTATGAGCGGCTATGACCCGAGGTCGAGGGGAAGTTGAGGCCCAACCGCCGGCTAAATTAGCTTGGGAAATTTATTGGTCTAGGATTTCAAACACGTGGCCCGCGTGTCAAAAGGAGATCCTGGGAAAATATTTAAAAATGCGACGGAAAAGGAGTAAAACTCGCCGCGGGGTTTGGAGCTGAAGCGGCCAATCAAAATCAAGTCTCCATAGCAACGAAATTTAGATTTCGTTGGCATTGGCGGGCGTTCCACGGCACATGAAGGAAGGGGACTGCGAAAGATTGCATAAAACACTCGACACAGAAGGAAAGGGTGGCAGAAGAAGCACGAAGCCTGGGGCCGAAGCTGTTTCGACTAGTAACACAAAACATCACGACAACTCCGCACTTAATTAACACCTTACTCTATTTGGTGTAGCTCCACTGGTATTGCGAAGCCACCTCGGGCTTTCGTTAATCGGTGAACGTTCGACACCAACTCTTGCTTTTACTCCTCTCGTTATCACGCAAACTGGCATGGCAAGGCTCCTCTTTGGTCTTGTTTGTAAGTGAGCGTTGATTAACCACTCTTTGCCTTTACTTCTCTCGTTATCACGCAAACTGGCATGGCAAGGCTCCTCTTTGGTCTTGTTTGTAAGTGAGCGTTGATTAACCACTCTTTGCCTTTACTTCTCTCGTTATCACGCAAACTGGCATGGCAAGGCTCCTCTTTGGTCTTGTTTGTAAGTGATCGTTGATTAACAACTCTTTGCCTTTACTTCTCTCGTTATCACGCAAACTGGCACTGCAGGGCTTCCTTTTTGGTCTTGTTTGTAAGTGCGCGTTGCATAACAACCCCTTGTCTCTCTACTACCACACTAACACCACTAGGCACTTCGTAACAAGTTTACGGTCGGCAAACGGCCCATTGGCGTTGGGCAAATAATTGTAAGCGCAGTGTACTGTTTACTTTGTCCTAATAAATAACCACCGCTTGACATGTTGTTGTTTTCTTTGGTGTAAAAGCTGGAGGTCGCCAGCCCCTATACGAACGGAGTGAAAACAGTAAATACGGAAGCCTAGTTAAAATAACTGTAACTGTCGTCGAAGCACCCGCCGAAAACAGTAAAAAAATCACACAACGTAGGCCTATAAACAAGCAACAGGTAACCAGGGTGTGCACCGTTACACAATCAACGTTGCTTCTTGAAATGCCCTTCCATTTACTATAAGTCCAAGCAGATGTTGTGTAAATATTAATTTACATTCTCCCACAGGTAAATCTATCCTTAGCCTAGAATGTATTTTGAACCAATAAGCTACGACAGTTCCAAGTGACGTATCTTGTTAGTACTCCAATGCGGGCAAATCAACGAGATCAAGATGGCTCCTTGACAGGCTCGTCATTAACTGCAATTCAACGCAGATGTTGCATGGATATTTATTGCCATTTCTCCATTTAATAAACCTATCATTAACGGGGACTGTCAGTTTTGAGCAAATAAACTGTGACACCTCCGAATTATGTATATAAGTGGAACACCCCTGCGAGTAATTCAACGCAATCAAATGTTTGTATATAAATTAAAATTCAATTCAGTTGTTGCGTAGATATTTATTTTCTTTCATCCAGTAGGTAAATCTACATATAAGCCAGACTACCAGTTTGAAGCAACTAAACTATGGCACTGTCAAATTATAAATTTTACTAAATCCTCAGTTCCAGGAAATTAACACAATCACCGTAGTCTTGAAATACTGATTGCCGGTATATCAACTAGGTCAAGATGGCTTTATGAGAAGCTTCGTCGTTAACTACAATTCAACGCAGATGTTGCGTGGATATTTATTTCCTCTCCACCATCGGATAAACTTATCTTTAACGAGGACTGTGAATTTGTTGCAAATAAACGGTGACACTTCCAAGTTATGTATATATGTATGAATCCCCAGTGGGAGCTTTTCAACAGCGCAATCAACGGTTTTTTAAAATAACTCGCCATAAATTATAATTCAACGCAGATACTGCGTAGATATTTATTCTCTTTTCTTCATTTGGTAAATCTATGACGCGACTGTGAGTTTGGAGCAACTGAATTATAGCACTATCAGGTTATATATCTTGCTAGATCCTCAGTTCGAGAAAATTATCGCAATCAACGTGGCTTCCGCAAATGTCTTCTCATTAACTAGAAATAGAAGTAGATGTTGCGTAAATATAAATTTGCTTTTCTTAACTAACTAAATTCACCCTTAATCAAGACTAAGTGTATGGAGCAAATAAAATGAAGAATTTCAAATTACGTAACTTGTTTGAGCTCCATTGCGGGCAAATCAGCAAGACAAGGGTAGCTCACTGAGAAGCCTCGTCCTTACTTACAATTCCAGTTCCGTGGATATTTATTTCCTATCCTCCATTGGATAAACCTATTACTAACGAACACTATCAGTTTCGAGCAAATAAACTGTGACACCTCCAAATTATGTATCTAAGTAGAACCCCAATCCCAGTAATTCAATGCACTAAACGTGGCTTCTCGAAATGTTTCTTTATAAGGTAGAACTCAATTCAATTTTTTTTTCGTCTGTTGGGTAAATCTATAATCCAGACTGTCAGTTTAGAGCAACTGAACTATGGCACTGCCAAATTGTATATTTTGCTAGATCCTCAGTTCGAGGATATTGTCGTAATTAACATGGCTTCTTGAAATGTCCTTCCATTAGCTAGTAGTGAAAGTAGATGTTGCGTAAACTTAAATGTGTTTTCCTTAACTAAGTAAATCCACCCTTAATTACGGCTATGAGTTTGAAGCAAATAAAATGCGAGACTTCCAAATTATGTATCTTGTTTGAACACCTTTGCGAGCAAATCAGCGAGATAACGGTGGCTCATTGAGAAGCCTCGTCGTTACCTACAAATTATATCGCAGATGTTGGGTGGATATTTATTTCCTCTCCTCCATTGGGCAATTCTATCATTAACGAAGACTGTCAGCTACGAGCAAATAAACTGTGACACCTCCAAATTATGCATCAAACTGCAAGTAATTCAAAGCACTAAAAAAGGCTTCTTGAAATGTTTCTCTATAAATTATAATTAGCTCAGCTGTAGCGAATGTATTTATATTGTTTCCTATCTTCTTATATATATTTCTAAAAGTCCTGACTGACTGACTGACTCATCAACGCCCAGCCCAAACCCTTGGACCTAGAAAGCTGAAATTTTGCACAGAGCTTCCCTTTATGATGTATACAAGGAATAAGGAAGGATATTTCGAAATTCAACCCCTAAAGGGGTAAAATGGGGGTTCCAATTTTGTATGGAAAAATAATATTAAATAGACATTTCCACTTGAAACTTCGTAGGAGTACTCCTAAAAACAAATAAGCAAACACGTATTTCGTGATTTTCCGAAAATCAACCCCTTAGGGGCTGAAATGGTGTAAGTAAGCCTAAAAATCGATATGGGTGTCGTTATTGAGGTTTATTGGGACGTTGATTGCGAAAATGGCATTTATTTTTAAGTCCAAGACGGTGAACATGACATAAGGGAAGAAACGGCACGGGACGGGACTAGACTGGACGGAACGGGACGGACTGGACGGGACGGGACTGAGCGGGACGGGACTGGACGGGAAGGGAAGGGACGGAACGGGACGGGACGGGGCAAAGCGGGACGGGACGGGGCGGGGCGGGGCGGGACGGACGGGACGGAAAGGGAAGGAAAAAGATGGGATGGAAGGGGAGGGGATGGGATGGAAGAGGAGGGGCGGGACGGGACGGGAAGGGACGGGACTGGACGGGAGGGAAAGGGGCGGGACGGGACGGGAAGGGTCGAGACGGGGCGGGGCGGGGCGGAACATTATTTAATACACAAATAACGAACCTCGCGCAAACGAAGTCGCGGGTAAAAGCTAGTATTGGATAAATCTATAATACGGACTGTTACTTTGGAGCAACTGAACTATGACACTGTCAAATTATACATCTTGCTAGATCCTCAGTACAAGGAAATTAGAGCAATCAACGTTACTTCTTGAAATGCCCTTCCAACAACTAGGAGTCCAAGCAGATGTTGCGTAAGTATTAATTTGCTTTTTCCCACAAGGTAAATCTACCCTTAGTGAAGAATGTGGTTGGAGCAAATAAACTGCGGCGCTTCCAAGTTACGTATCTTGCTATAATTCCAGTGCGGGGAAGCCAACGAGATCAAAGTGGCTCCTAGAGAAGGCTCGTCCTTAACTACCATTCATCGCAGATGTTGCGTGTATATTTTTTCCATTTCTTCCATTGACTGAACCTATCATTAACGGAAACTGTCAGTTTATAGCAAATAAACTGTAAAACTTCCAAATTATGTATCTAGATGGATCCCAAATCAACGTGGTGTTTTGAACTGGTTTGCCATTAACTAACATTTAGTGAAGATGTTGCCTACATATCTATTTTACTTCTTCCATTTGGTATATCTATCTTTAACCCAACCTGTCAGTTCGGAGAGACTGAACTATGGCACTGCCAAATTAAATACCCTCTTAGATATTCAGTGGGATAGAGTTAATGCAATCAACTTGGCTCCTTTCAATGTCCTTCCATTAACTAGAAGCGGAAGTAGATGTTGTGTAAATATAAATTTGCTTTCCTCGACTAAGTAAATCCCTTGATCAATTTTAATCACCCCCTTAATCAAGAATGTGTGTTTGGAGCAAATAAAATGCGACACATCCAAACTATCTATCTTGTTTGAACTTCATTCTGGGCAAATCAGCGAGATCAAGGTGCCTTCTTGAGAAGGCTCGTCAATTACTACAATTCAACACAAATGTTCTCTGGATATTTATTTCCTGTCCTCAATTGAATTAACCTAGCATTAACGGAGACTGTCGGTGTTGATCAAATAAACCGTGACACCTTTCACTTATGCATCTAAGTGGAATCCCTGTGAAAATTATTCAACGTAATCAACGTAGAGATCAAGGTGGCTCCTTGAGAAGCTTCGTTGTTAACTACAATTCAACCAAGAATATGTGCTTGGACCAAATACAATGAGATACTTCCAAGTTACGTATCGTGTTTGAACTCGATTGTGCGCAAGTCCTTGAGAAGCCTGTTTAACTACAATTCAACCCAGATGTTGCGTGGATATTTATTTTTTTCCTCTATTGCATAAACATATCATTAACGGTGACTGTCGATTTGGAGCAAATTAACGGTGACTCTTCTGAGTTATAAAGCTAGTTGGATCCCAATGCGAGCGTATCAACGCAATTAACGTGTTTTTTTGAAATGGTTCGCCATTAATTCCAACTCAACGCAGACGTTGGGTATATATTGATTCCCTTTCCAACATTAGAAAAATTTATCATTAAATAGGTTGTCACTTTTAAACTAAGGAATCGCAGAAATACTAAATTATGTACCTTGTTCGATCCCCAGAGCGAGTAAATGATTGCAATCAATGTGAGTTTTTGGTGTGTACCTACCGCTAGTAACTAGAATTCAACGCAAATGTTGCTTAACAATTCTTCCCCAATTGAAAAAATTGATCATTAGTTCAAGCTGACAGTTTTCAAACATGGAATTGTGGGATTTTCAAAATTTGCCATTGCGAGCGGATCAATTTTTTTGGGATACCTCATCGTTAATTAGAATTGAAGAAAAATGTTGCATAGATATTGATTACCTTTCAACCGTTGGAAAAATTTATCATTTACGCGGACTGTAGATGTACAACAAAAGAATTGCAAAACTTCTAAATTATGTACCTTCTTAGTACCCCCGTACGACCAATACAACGCAGTCATAGTTTCAGTGTAAGCAAAAGTTGTACCTTTTAAGGTGTTCAACCGTTAATTAGGATTTAATGAGGATGTTGGGTATATATTGATTGCCTGTCCACCGTTGGACACTAGCAAATAGATACCCTGAGCGGCTGCTCCTAAAACGTGTTCTGTAGTTTTTAACCATATTTAACTGTACATCTTTTACTTAGGAAAGGTTAGCAAATGGTAACTATTTTTAAAAGGTAGACAGTGCAAAATTTTTAGGCCAAGGGTGAGCTATAGGGTTCGGCAAGAAAAAGGAAGATGTGATAATTTCGATGTATTTGACAATCTATCAGTAAGAGTAATTTCAACATGTACAAGAACTGCAAGCACGTCGGTGACAACAGTGACAGTGAACAAAACCCTTTTGTGGTGAAATTGAAGAGGTACGAATAAAAGGAATAAAAATAATCAGACTGGCACCAAGAAGGAAGGCCCTATTTTAAAAATATAATTCTGGTAGCTGATGATATTTATATTAGTTTAGATGTATTATAATCCAATGCGGAGGGTTGCCAATATGAGGAGTTAATTGCTCTCCGTGTTACCAAAAGATACACGCGTCTTGGAAATATAAAGTAAAAAATGCCTACTACAAAAATTAGTAATCGGCAGGTGAACATCTCGACTGCGCGAATGAACTGAACCTGGCCAAGTTCTTAACTAACGGCTAACTGAATTCCGGCGCTTTGTCTTTATATACCCTATATAAGTAAATCAGTTTTATGTTCTAACTGATGCCGAAAAAATCTCTCGAATAATCGGAATGACAATGGACCATTGTGTTCAAATTAGAAATCTCGGGCATCAACATTTGGCTCTTATTGCACCCTTCCTGGCCAGTTGCGTCAATCTTCTATTTACATGCGTTGGCCAACTGGTGGTTATTTTGCGATTCGAAACGGATTTAACACTTGGCACTGATGTCAATAGAAAGGTTTTCTGTAGTTGCGTGATTTAGAGTCGGACATTACCTATCGCCGATTGCATAATTACACCGGATCTTTGCATTGTGCCTTTTGTTATTCAGAAGAGCTGAATGCGAGTCCACTGTGACATCTAGGATCCTCTATATCTTGGTTATACTGCAATTTTCTCGGTCATCCTACATTGAATAGCGTATCACTTTATGAAATCGGAGAAGTAGCTTGTCAAAACGTGGTGTAGGTGCGGAGCACATATTTAAGAAGTTGACGTTAGGCGCATCGCGTCAAGTCTTAACTTGGACACCCACTGGTTAGGGCGCATAGCTGTAACACGAAAGGTTATCATTTAGTTATGTCTTTTTACGTCCATTGTGCGGCGAAGTATGATAATACACGGGTTCGTTTTGATTCAATGTGCTTCGCCACATTAGCATCATTCCTATGTGAACTCCTTTTTATTGTGAGTTATGTAATATTATGGCTTATGACCTATTATTTCATTAAATTTTTAATTCACTAATGATTTGCTTCTTCTATAAATTGTAGAATAGACAAATAAAAAAAAATTTTTAGATAGGTATTAACTGCATGCATACATATACACATTCGTCGTACTGTAGTGTTTGATGGGTCTAAACTTCGTTTGATAATGTTGTCTGTGCATTTACTAGAGGGTCTTCTCAACGAGCAGCTTTCATCTGGTATATTTATCAATGGTTCTTTCTCTGTACTGGCACAATCAATCATCGGGTATATTTCTTCAATAGAGACGAAGCATCTCGTCAGCGCTTAGAGGCTACTTAGCAGCATAATTAGTGCAAGATTAGTTGCTGCTCTACTGCCCAGCGCTTTTTCTATACCTATAGACCACCAGACCTTGGCGAATTTGTACTAACGTCATAATAATTGAAATAACCTGTTATATAAAAATGTGTATATTGTAACTGTTAAATCCATATATCGTTTGCAATTTTAATAATTTTTGAAAATACACCAAGAAATTAAAGATGTAAAATTCATAGCTATATTTAGTAAGGAGTCATAATCTTAATGCAGTCCTTCTGGCGCAGAGCTGTATCTCCTTCTTATTTTTATAGCAGTTGTAATACATTCCACAGCAGCATTATAAAAATGAATAGTTACGTTAGATATAAAGACCCAAATGGGTTTTACGACGCTCATAACAAAACCCATCTACCAGAAATAATGTCAGAAATGGGCAACACTTAATAAGTAAATCCCGGCGAGGTTTGTTTCATAAATAACAAAATTTTGAATATAAACGAGTCGCGCTTAGCAGTGATGAAGCTGCCACTCACATTTCCGTTATGCCCTCGTCCTGAATTCGCGTCCTTCGCAAACTAATCCCGCGGGAGCGACTTGAGATGTGCAGGAAGTAATATTTAGTAGAGTATAAATCTAGTGGTCTTTGCGATCTGGTTAAATATGTAAGTTATGTAAGTGCACAACGAGTTCACCTGGGCAGGGGTCGATACGACGCAGGGCGTCGCAGGCCTACGCCTCAATAAAGAATAACGCCATTACGGGGGTTGCGGTAAAGTGGTGTTTGGAACATTGTCCCCGCAGCTGCTTCCTGGGGGACTTCCACGGGAGCATCTGCTGCGCTCGTAAACCTCACTAGACTAAGTAGTGTAATGTTGTTTCGGCTATAAGAGTAAATAATAAAGTTTCGGATAGATGTGGGTTAAGAACAATTTCGCTATTAGGTATTCATAGACAGCGAGCGCTGAATTTATTACGAGTTCTTTCTAGCTCTTATTTCAAGATTAATGCAATTTGCTGCAGCATTTTACTGATACTTACACATGCGTGCTGACGAATCAAGTTACTTGACCGTTTTTTCTATAATTTTTACATTTAAATTTAGCTGAATACTGAAAAACTAGTGCACAAAGACTTCAAAAGATGCGTAAAAACGGTTAGATAAATCTATGAGGAAAAGCTTTTACAAAGATTAACACGACAATGCGCAGCCACACAGAAGCTGCACAGTGTCGGTGTGTTAACACCTGTAAGTGCTGAAATGTGAGTAGCGTAATTAGTGTTCGTCTTGTGTTATACAGAAGCTACATCTTGTGAAAGGTACTGTTTAAATAAGAAAACTAATATTTCTTGTATGGTTATGTAACACATACAGTTCAAAGTTTGACTTCCCAAACGTATTAAATTGTATCCTCCTTGTAAATGCAAGCGAACTAAGAAACCTTGAAGCAGAATGTAATGACGTAAATTCCTACCCTTGTAACTTGCTTGTTGGTTATGTATGGTCTCCAAGCTACTCGCTTTGCTATTTAGTTTATAGTAATTTGTTGTAATGAACAGACTGAAACTTCTTAATCACTTGCAGATGTAAACAGCGAACTGCAGCGCTCCTATATGCAGTATTTATTCGCATAGTGTGGGGGGCGACAGCTGGATTTACACTATTCTTTACCCATTGTTATCTTTGAGTAGCAAAGAAATTTGATCGAACAACAAAGGTAAACTTAATCTAAATTTGCAAATGTCTAACGGCGACGCGACGTGATAAAATACAGGGCGTTAGGAAAGTCTATATTGACATTTCTAGAACTTAACAGTCGATAGAGATGCTATCAGAATTTCATAAATTTATTGCTACGGTTTTTTTCAAACAGGAAATCGGGGAAATGGTACAAATATTTGAAGAAGTTACACCTCGTATTACGGTTTCATTATGAGCGTTGCTCAATCTATAAATCGCGAAAAATACGATTATTGTCTAACGCCACTTTCAGAATAATGCTGCAGCTGCCTTTAGAAACCACGTTCTAATTTTACTGAAAGATAATAAGCGTTTAAATTATTCCTAACTTTCAGTTAAACCCGCGGTGTTTCCTTAAATATGTATTTATCCCGTCTAATTTAGCTTTTGCTAGAATTTTCCGCTTCAAATTAACATGGTGTTCATTTACTCTGTACTATTGATTTTCTTAGTAACTCGAACAAACTTTGTGAATTAATTGTTAAAAATTTATTACGTTGCGTTATTCTGTATCCCTAAAAAATCTCTATACATGAAATAGCGGTCGTTGCTAACTAATTCATTAGGTGAATTTTCAACAAATGTACTAGCAGTACATTTTTCATCTCAGAATAAACGTTCTTGACTTTGGAAGTGTAATGCTAAAGTGATGCAGCAGTTCGAGCCTGACCGTTCTAGAGTCAACTTGTAATGGGTCGTTTAGAAGCTCCACGTTGGACACCAACCTGTAATGGGGCTTTTTAGTCAACACACTTTTATATATTACTTTTGCCTCGATTATTGCCAGCTACCTCAATACTAATGAGCTCATTCTGCTTACCTCAGTATGTACGTATAAAAAGCTCTTTTTGTAATAAACAAACAAGTTGAGCTGGACCTATGTTAAGCTAAATAATGCTAGCGCTAAATACTAGACAATGAAACAGATGGTTATTACAACCTTACATTTATGAACACAATAATATTTAATCAATTGCTTAAATACTGTGTCCGCTAAGTATTTATGTAACAACAAAGAATTCAATATATGTGCAAAAGGCTGCTCCTACCACGCATTCATTTTAATACTGATTGACTTATACAAGCGACAGGTGCTTCTATTGTACATATGGTCAGGTGCAATGCGTACCGAATACAGAAAGCATGCGTACGTCCTTTGGTGCGCCATGACTCTTGCATTGCTAATTATTGTATGAATCACTCATCTGCAGTGATGAATTACGAATGTCAGTTGCGCAATACCGGCATTTGATGACGTGGAAATTAATTTTTGGCGTCTTGACCACCAAATCAGCAAAGTGAAATGTATGCAGGATGTTGGCATCTCCGTAGAGCTAACCGGTTGCTATTACCACATTTGCGTGCTCTCGGATTTTCTCTGAAAAGGTAGGTACTCCATACCATGTCAAATGAAAGTACTGTTTTATGAATTGTTAATAACTTCAATCGTAACATATGTGTTGGTCTAAACATTAAAGAAAACTGTAGCCTACCAAAACAGTGCGTCCAGAAGAAAAAAAAAAGAACATATGGTTATGACTGCAAAAAAATATATTCTATCTACTAAGCAACTAGCTTTCACATATACAGTGAGCGCCAAAAAGCATTGGTCAGTTTCAATTTGTAATAACAATGTATTTGCTTAAATTACACAGTTAATCAGAACTATTTCTTAAAGACTAAGAATGGGAGATTCACTTATGAAAAATGCTGTCGGTTAAATGACTCCCCTCTTGTTGAATGCACTCTTTTAAACGGTGGCAGAAATCTCTCATCACACGTTGCCGCATATCCTGCAGTATAGCTTCAATATTTTCCCGAATAAACATTTTAAGCTTTTCCAGATTTCTTATCTTTCTTGTAAATACTCTGCTCTTCAAGTAATCCCAAAGAAAAAATCAGGAGTGGTTATGTCCTGCGATCTCGAGGGCTAATGAAGGTCACCGTAGCAAGAAATCAGTTTATTTGGAAACGATTGTCGTAGGAGATTCGTATTAATTATTGCGGTGTAATTTGTAGCACCGTCCTGTTGAAACCAATATTCATTTACTATCTCCTCTATTTGCAATAAAAAGATCTTTAAAGCATGTAATGTCTTTGAGATGTAACCGTTACCGTTTCACCAATTTCCTCGAAAAAATGAGCCCCGACAATCTTTGACGGTGAAACAGCACACCAAACTGTCACTTTCGGAGGATGTCAAACATTGAAACAAAACTCCCAAGTTTCCGATTTATGAAGAAATTATCATTGATTCCATAGGTGAAGTGTATGGGTTTTTATTAGGTATTGAAACTGACCAATGCTTTTTGGCGCTCACTGTATAAGCCGTTCACTATCTTTTTGGGTCAGGTGAGGCTATGACCATCTAGTAATTTTGTTGGCAGAACCTCAGTTGCAACTAAACTCCCTCGTGGAAATTGACACTTTTTGTGTTAGGTTAGGTTGTTTTCAGTTTAAGGTTATATTTTCTGAATAGGTACATTGTTGCCGGATATTCTCTAGTCTCCACATCGACTCGCGTTTTTTTTTTAATTTGGTCTGTCTTTTTTAAATTGGAAGTAGCTTCGTTTAATGGATTTTTTTTTGTTGTAACAAAATAATTTGGGGCATTTTGACTTTTCCTTTGACGAAAATTAAAATTATTTGTACACATTTGATAAATCATTTATTTTCTTACGAATATTAAAATAATAAATCTGGCAATATGGTGACAAGAAAATGTCGAACAGACACTGACAGAAAAAAAAGTTGCATCCGCTACATCATCGAATCAGTTAGTCCAACATGAAAAGAAAAAATCATAGCCAACTCTGTCCCAAAAAGGTCGTGAACGGCTTATAGGTATAAACCGTTCAATGGTTATTTTCCCGATAGGAGGCCTTGGTAGGGTGATGAATTTCACCCTGTAAATATGCTGTCACTCATTAACAAAAGTTAGGTTGTGCCCATTTTATAAAAAATGATAATTTTATGTCAATGTACAAAACGTGGTTGCCAGATTTGGTTTTGGATTTTGTGCCACTTTTATTCTTGATGGTTAAGATAAATTTCATGAAAGACAACTTGCTGATGCTGAATACGTTTCATACTTTATTGAGTAGGCATAATGGTGTAACGAAAGTCGTTTTTTTTAATGCAATTATAAATTGTATAAAATATATTTAAATATTACAATTTATTTTTTTTCAGGATGCAGTTATAAATTGAGTTATTTATAATTATATAATAAATGCATAGTAATACTAGGTTGCTGACGATGGAGTAAATCTTTATTAACTAACACTTCCACATATAATTAAATGCAAATGCTGAAATTTTGACTATTCTGATACAGGTACAAAATAAACGGAACTGGGAAATTGAACAATTTAAATGCAAACTGATTACAATGCAAATAAAAATATACAGGTTAGGCCTGAAATAATTTCGTAAATAGAGAAAACAGTTAAGCGGAGCGAAAAATGTTTTCACACTTTGGAAGAGCTTCAAGCCATAAATGTTTAACCTTATCCTTGGATGAAAGCTGAGAATTATATGCGTGTTGCAGTAAGTTTTAAAGAACCCAGTGGCATTTCCATCTAAGAATCTCATGACCATTCTCTTTCAAAAATTATTGTCTTTCCTAAAAGGTTGAATTAAACTCCAAAGATTTTTCTTTGTAATTTTGCCCTCAATTTTGACATTGTATTTAATCAACCAATTCTGCATGTGGTCCTTCTTCCAATTAAGGGAGGGCAAAGTTTCCAACTGGACTGAATGATACGATACATTGTCCAAGATTACCACACATTTACCAGGAATTTTAGGCAGAGCAGGAAGTAATTGATTAACCACCCAATTTTTAAAAATCTCCCCGTTAATGGTTTTGTAATCATCCCTATCGGTATTATTTCAAGTTAATAATAGATCACACCCTCCCAATAACCCAAATTTAGTTCCCGCATGCCAAACAGTGAAAGTTTCCCCTCAGATTTAATTTTAGACGAATTACTTTTAATTTCAGAATCCAGTACCTATTGTCGGACGCTGGATCCATTTGGAAAAATCCAGGTTTCGTCCAGGTACACGAATGTTATATTTTCACTAGAATTTTGGTATTGCAAGAATTTCCTTAAATAAGTACGAGGGTTGTTCAATATAAACACGTTTGGTGGCTGTAGCACAATTTTTATCAACTCTATTTAAAAAATATCTTTATGAACATTAAAGCATGAATTCCATTGTGGTACCAATCTATAAATTATGTGCTGGTAAAATTCTTGCGGCTGTTAAGGAAACCATTCTTCAACGTCAATCTGCACTTTTGCTTCCGAAGTGAGTCGCTGTCTCTTTAGCGATAGCTTTAATAATGGAATGAAAATTGCCTATACCCATAATCATCATTTCAGAACATTTACTGACTTTAATGTGTCGATTTGCACCTAAAGCACTTTCCGGGCACATCACATTTTCATTTGAAGTTGCAATACAAACATGTCCTGGACGAGCCACGAAAATTGTCCAGACCAATAATACTTCTAATAGTTTTTTCAGATACCTAAAACAGTACAAAGCCCAAAATTAGACCAACAGTTAGGTTTTATGCATAAATACTTACATCCCAATTGTCACTCTTCCTGGTAAAGATTTCCGTTTCGCTGAGGTCTGGCCTGTCGGCTTTATAATGCCTGTAGGCCTTTGTAATTTGTAATTTATTCAGGTTTAAAAACTTTTGGCATATTTGCTTTAGTATAAAAATTACAATTTGTTGACAATTAGGTACCCATGACGCCGATGTCCATAAATATTATGCCTAGTGGCAAACAAAGTATGAAAGGACTGGCAACATTGCACGTTTAACCTCAAAATGTCAAATTGGACACTTTCGTGCGCCTCATGTACATAACAGCTGATTCTGACAAAGTGTAAGAAAGAGATTCTAGGGAATTTTAATTTTATTAAACATAAAAACAAAATTCCATGTCTACCTTTCTGGAAAATAACTACTGAACGTTGTATAGACGTATAGTCTGCCACTAGAATACACTTGAAATTCATTATCAAAGATAACGGCAATTAATTGTTGGAGTAATAAGAAAAGAGATGGTTTCGTTGTCGGGTTCTATTTATCGATATAGCTTTATCCCCACAGAAAAGTGATTGGAAAATACAAAGTACTGAAGCAGACTGAATTAGGCATAATTGGCATTTTTTATAATTAAATTTGATGTAAATGGTTGAACTATATGGATTTGCTTTAGCAAGGGATGCTGCATGCATTGAATTCACTTATTCTGAGATACACTTACTTCATCATAAATACCGTGTTGATTTTCTTGAGTTAATTCTTCCAACGTCGTGTTTTCTCCTCCCTGTGTTTTCAAACATAAAGAATTTTAGAGTCACAATAATCAGGCATTCGTATCTCCGGGAGCAGACTGAGGCAGTAGACAAAGTAGAGTAAATTTCAAAGAAATTGGCACATTAAATATTAGAACGCTTCTAAAGTAAAAAGTAGATGACTGCAAGACGAAGATATAGAAAGGGTAAAATACAGAATAATTAGTAAAACAAGAAAATTATAGAGTAGACATTATAATCAGGAAAGAAGGAAGTAGACCAAAAGGTAAAAGAGTACATCATCCACAGTGAAAGTATTATTCTATTAAAAATTGCAATGATACCAAAGGAATATATATGTGTATATGCCGTTTACAGAACACAAAGAAGAGTAAAGAGAGGAGGCGGATCTAAACAAATATCAAATTTTATCAAGCATATTAAAAGAGACCGACATTTGATAATATTAAAGGACCGGAATGAGAGAGTAGAAAAAGGTATAGAAGGCTGTCGTGGATTCAAATGGACTTGGTAGAAGAGAGGAGTCCGTCTGGTAGAATTCTGCACATAACACAGTCTGGTGATAGCACAGGGAACATACTTCAAAATAAAAGAAGCTATCTAGGAGTAGAAGCAGATAGCGACCACAATCTAGCAATAATAACTAGGTGAAATAAAACAATAGAGGCATACACCAGAGGTACCCATACAGTAATCTGCTAATGACGCCGGGTTGCATAGCTCAGTGGTTAAGCCTTCTGGCTACTGATCTAGGGGTCGAGAATTCGATTCCCGATCCAGGTGAGCTTTTTAAAAATTAAGAAATGCGAATGAAAACCTTTACAGAATGCCATCATTCTGAAGTGATGTAAAGCCGTGGGTCCCATCTTACTACGATGTGCACCATGTAAAAGATCCCTAGCTAGGGTTGGAACTCCTTGGTCTCGGCAAAATTCTAAGTAGGACTAAGGTACTTGGTACTCTGCATGCCTAGACCTTCTCCACGGGGTTGACAAAAAAGGCCTATGAAGGCCTACTTGCTTGACATCAGTCACCCACAACAAACATTACTACTAATACTAATCTGCTAATGAAGTGCTAGAAAAACGTGAAACAATGAATAACTGGAGAAATTTTAGACTTAATGAAGGAATCAAGGTTGCACAAAAATGATACACGTGAATGACAAAAATACAGAGAAATATATAAGAGAATAAAAAGATAATGTAAGAAAGCATTTTTCATAGAACCTGAGAAGACACACTAGACGTTGTAAAATGAACAGGGGCAAGTAGTTCTAACAACACAGGGAATGGCCGAGGTCTAGAAAGCCTATATGAAAGAGCTGTACAACAACTTACTAAAGTCAGGCAACCTGTATCGAACACCAAGAGAGATATGAAGATGAACAACACTACTTTATTAAAAAAATCAGCAAATGATAGAACAGTTAGTGAAGTAACCCCGGGTATTGATAACATACCAATAGAGACAATAAAAAATACTGGCAATAAAAACACCACAAATTTATAAAATGGGAATCGTATCAAAATGATTTACAAACTACATACGTAACCGAACTAAAAAAAGGAAAGAGTGAAACATGTCAAGATAATAGTCAGTAAAATAGTACATGGAAGAATAGAAAAAAAAAAGTAAAAGAATACATAGCATTAGACCAGTTTAGGATTATAGCCTTAGACGATGGTCCTTGCCCTTTGTAAGAAAAAAGTGTGAAAATACGAAAAAAAGAAAAACCTCAAAATCTGATGCTTATGTGTAGTGATGGGCTTATTCGAATGAAAAATAACCGGTTATCCGGTTATTGAAATAACCTATGTAACTCGGTTTTCGTTCCAACTATTTGAATTAAAAAATAACCTCATGCTGATACGTACTACGCTTTGAATATAAAACCTCTATTCAAAGGTACTACGTGCCATATCTCAGCGACCTACGCAGTGCTCAAAATTCTGTAAATATAAATACGTCATAACTCACAAACAAAGTAGGTTGTATTGAAAACACAATTTGGTTATCGCGTAACTACCTCCTATCATAAACATTATCAAATTCTGGGGACTGAAACCTGAACGCCTGAAAACTGCAAACGCATCAAGCTATAAAACAATTTTTTATTTGCTTACATCTCTAAAGGTTCATGACAAGCCCGATCGTTAAAGATAAACGTTTTACCACTTTTTATTGCGATTAGCAAGTAGTCCGGCATATTTCTTTCTTTCTACACTTCTTAATACACACCTCTTAATTTCCAATACATAACACATAATGTACGGTCGGCGCCTTAGAAATCGGGCACTACGCACTATTATGATATATTTTGCATGTATTTTTTAAGTGTATAAACAGGGTTATTACAGTTATTATGGTTTTAATTGTTACGTCAGATTGTTTATTGTTTGTCAATTATGAAATGCCATCTCACATTAATGAAGTAACCGGAGCAAGAATACTCCAAAGACTAGAAGAACATATTACGTGTCCCGTTTTCTAAGGCGCCGACCGTACATATTATGTTTTGGTTGCTCTGCTATCTGCAAGTTACGATGTCGATGCAGATGACGGTGAACCGATGTCGATGCAGATGACGGTGAACCGGCAAACCGGCTGACTTAATCGAAACGAATCGAGAGCCAAAATGTATTCGAATGATTATTCAAATAATCATTCGGTTATTAATATCATTCGAATGCAAATAATTCGGTTATGAAAATTATCCGGTTATGCCCATCACTACTTATGTGTATAGAAAATGTGATGAACAAATTCAGAGGAGGAGTAGATGGAGGAATAAAAAGATAGGGACTAAAATTAAATATGCTGGTAATGAGAATAATTTGAAACGAACGCTTAGAAAAGTTAAGGGGGATCCAAAGGACTATTAACTGTAAATATACTAATATGAACATTAAGTTGCGGTTTACAATAAAACGAGACAACAGGAGTCAACAGTGTTTCTATAAGGACAGTTTCAGGATATAGAATCCGTCTGTTATTTATAAAGCATAATTATTAAGGACGGAAGAAGCAGCATATGTATAAGAATCAGACAAACAAAAATAGACTGGTACGGAAAACAAATTGTGACGTTTAACAGTATTGCTTAAAAATTAAAATATATTTAAAAATTAAAAAAAATATTTCAAGGGATATAAAAGTTTGAATGTGCTCTAAGAAAAAACAAACATTATAAGCATTTGAACTATGGTGCTGTCGGCGAATGATGAAGATTAGTTGGGCAGTTGGAATGATAAGCAAGTAGTAAGATCTCAAAAGCAAACAACTCTGTGGAAGAACATAGCGAAAAGAAAAGCCACGCTAATTTAGCACATACTAATACATTGCGATATGCTCAAAACGGTACTAGAAAAGATTTTAGAAAAAAGTATTGTAGCATGTTACATGCCGAAATCGACGTTACGACACGTTAATGAAAGAGTTACAGAGTTCACCATAACTGTACCTTAGTTACCCTGTAACAGGTTAATTTGTCTGCCTCAGACATCAGGGAGAAGGGCGGTTCGCTACAAACAGTGCTGATTAGGGCGAGATGATGATCACTAAAGGTGTTAAGTGCCCGGTGCCACCACTTTACTAGATCGGGAAAAACACAAGTGGGCTCATTGTGAAAGTGGAAACAATCGCCCTACCTTTCTGATATAACCTTGGCAGTGCTTGAACAAAGATTCAATTAACAGCTGTGCTGGACTTACCTTACTCGTATTTGCTTACAGCTCACTTAATCCCTTTACAGAGGAAAAATACACAAAATAACACAAGCGAACATCATAAATCTACTAGAGAGAAGCGCAACTAATTGAAAATAAACTATATTAACGTAGAAAAATATATAAAAACAATGAACATCAAATGGAATATTCGATAAAGGCTAGTAAGATCAATTGCAGAACATTTAGGCTACACACAGACGTAGACTTGACAACAAATAATCTAACTGACTCAAAGACAGTACACTTGTATCGGTGACGGTGAATGCTCAAACTGACTTAATGGCGGTAATTTCTATGCAAAATCTTATTTTTAAACTATGAACAGTGCTACGCAAAATGACGACACTTCAGAAATCACTTCACTGCGTATTTTGCGCTTGTTAAAATTATTACAAAATGACACAATACCTTTTGAGAGATTCAGCTGATACGATTATGATGTCCAACGGAGCTGCAGGTCGGGTTCAAACGACTTCCTCCAAAATTCTTGAAGAAACCGCGGGAAACCGCATAAGGTGTGGCCTGTCAAGTGGATGTGGACGGTATTATATCCCCCAAAGGGTACAACGCAGAAGAAAGTACGATAGACAAGGGTTACGGTACGGTACACGTAGCGTCATCACAAACGAATTAGCGCAGAAGAGTTTTCAAATTAAAGATCCACCCAAGGCGACGATTGCAGATGTCAGCCCAACTTTACGGAATTCCTCAACTAATACTTCACCAAAACGTCACTTAAATGACCACGAGTTAACTGGTAACACCTATTCACTTTCACTTAATATTTTCGAAGCTGGCCGCTCCCCTATTGCCTTCTTGAACTCTGCGGGTTGAATCCTCAAGCCAAATAAAAACGCGCAAGCGCTACTTAATTTGTACTTTGTCTAACACATATGGAAAGTACCAGCGTTGCGTCATCGTGGCTCAATATTAAATTAGAATTTCCCATGAAGAACACGGAAGCCCCGGCAAATGAAACGGGCCGTCACTTTGGAGTCAAAAAGTAATTAAAATACGATAAGCCAAATTATGTTGTCCATACGGCAAGCAAAAACATCTAAATTTAAATATAAAACGTTGCTCGAGATATGAAATGCAATGGGCCGGAAAACGCCAGTGTTTAAAAGGCACGAAATTAAGTTTTAAGATAACAATACCATCTATTTGAGCGTAACTGAAACGGAAAAGGTATTAAAATTCAGGATACAAAAGCGGAAAAACGCGGAAAAGTGCTAAATTCAAAAATTGTCCTTAAAAGCAAGACGATCAAGGTTATACTATACTCCAAATAGTGCAAGGTAGGAACTGCCAAACATATAAAGACGCCTTAAATCTCAGATATGACACCATGTCGTCTCCTTTGCACGTTGTTTGACTGAATTTACTTTAATCTTTTAGGTAATCGGCAGGTGAACTTAAAAGTTTCGTTAGAGGATATTTATTTACCTTCCTGTTAAGTACCAGTTATTCTACAGGTAATTTAAAGTTATTCCTCAAGTAATCCTACGAGGGACGACTGGTTCTAGTTAATCCTTACCGAAGTAATAGTCAAGCTGTTTAACACATTTCGTCTGTGTGTAGCTAACACTAAAACTTCCATTGTGTCCCTCAGCTGCATCGTACGAGAGAGGGTTCCAATCGAACATCAGACATCACACATCCAGTTTACTGTAGATAAAGAGAGATAGAGTACTGACTTGGCGTAGTTCCACAACTATGTATGGTCGTATGACTTTAGGAGATTTTAGTCAATTTATCGAAACAATATTACTCTAGTAGGCAGTGTCTCTTGTACCACAAGTGCGCTTTTACTTGCAATTTCAGTCCCGTTATTACATTAAATTGCTGATCTGATCGAATTTGCGAGTGATATTTCTTACTATTTTAGCTTATCAGCCGTTTTCTTTTAAGTTTCCACATAGCCTACTCCATTTTGCAAAGTTATTTGTTTTCCCGCCGCGCTTGCTTAGTAAAATCTTTCTAAGGTCAGGTTTTCTAGGAATATTTTGTCTCACTGCGGTGGTCAAACCGTTTATATGCCATCACTTTTGACCTATTGGTTTTTTCTTCCAGTTAACGGCTTCTGGCCTGAGCTCGAAAAAACAGCGATTTCTGCTACCATTGAAATTTTCGGAGACCTCGCTTTTCGCCCTGTATGAGAAATTTGTAATTTAGTGGTTGATGTATCTCCATTATTTTCCCTATACTTATTGTTGGTAAGTTATATCGTACATGGAAGTCCTTATCCATTTTTCATCCCATTTCAGATGATTTTTGATAAGTTCTTATTATTCTACTAAGGACTGCAGATTGATCGCTACGCCGATTTACGCCTGACATTTTTTTATAGCTCTCCGCGACATCTATACGCTAATCGCGTCTTATCGTTTCAGGACTTTTTAGATTTAAATTTCTAGATTTTCGAGACTTGAGTTACAAGTGCAGAGTGCAGTTCCTCATTGTAATTTTTCCCCTTTTTGACTTCGTTTTTATCTGCCTACGTTGATACCGTCCTATTCAGCATATATGCTAGATTAAGTCCACATTAGCTTCCTTAATTGACGCTAGATTCAACAGATAAGCTATAACCTTTCTTTATAATAACTGAATATTTTTACCGCGGTAAAAAATGTATTGGCGTGAATAAAGTTATAAACCAACGATATTGAAGTTTTCCTCTTAATGTGATATCTACCATTTATTGATGTACTGATGTATTATTAATTTATATATGTATATCCTACGTACCTTGGGCTTTGTTTATTTGTGAGTTAAGCTTACATTTGACATTAACCTGAATGCGTTAGGCTGTGAACACTACGTGTACACGTCGTGGGTTTGTTATTGGGTTCGCCTCAATTACTTACATAGGTAGATTGTCTTTAGATACTATAGATTCAATATTTTATTTCAGTACCAGGTAGTGCACAATTATATTATTTATCTGCATTATTGCAAACAAATAGCACATTAATTGCGCAGTATTTTTTCTAGAAAGAGGATGTAGCTAACCAAAAAGGCTGTGATAAATTTATTTCTGAGATATATTCCTTCAATATAAGTTGCAATTATCAGATCAGCGGAGAATTTTCCAACTTAGATTTGCGACTGCTGCAATTCAGTTTTTACAAAATCGCTCTGAACTTACAAACTTTTTACTTTATTTATATATTTCATGTATTTTCTACATATTATGACACACCTTCTATGTAACACATACATACACAAGACTAAAACCAGGAAACGGTCATAGAAATAATAAATTATGTTTAATATTAGCGCTTAGTACTTTTCTCATACAAATTGTTCTATAAATTTAACGCCTTTACATAGCTGTGTTGGGCTGAAGCTTCTTAAAAGTTTTTTTACTTAATTTAAAGTTATGTGCACGTAATTCGTTAGTGTTTGTTTTAATTGAAATAAATTATTTAAAATTGTATGTCTATACTAAATCAAAACTCCTCTTTCGGAAGCCTTTTATTAAAGCTTAATGGTTAAATCTTCTTAAAGGATGTAATGCCGTTTTGTAGATATGGTCATATGGAGACCGTACACAATGAATAGATGAAGAATGCTGTGTCCACTGCTTGCATATTTTTTTAGTTCAATTATTAATCTGTTTGCGTTCTTGGCGTATTTATTCTGTATAATTTTCATTTTGGTGGGATGAACAACGGAGCGGAGCTGCTTCTAAACACTACTTCAGAATCTGAAAACGAATAGGTATACGGAGTTTAATTAGATAACATGCTTTAGTCTGATTTTCCAAAGTTGATGAAGGAGTTGTACATTTAAAGCGTATACTAAGTGTATCTTGCAAAACGGAACCTTTAGGCATATTTGCTTAACTTCGTTTGCATCATAAGTCCCCTTAAAGTTTGAAATGCAACAGCATCCATCAAGAAAGCTAACGAGCAGCACTTGCAGTCGCATAATTATATAAATTCCTGTTATTCTGTTAAGCTAATTACCAACATTAGCAGAGTGTACATGCTGCCTGCCCTTCTTTTAGTGGTGCAATTTAAACTCCAGCTTGGAAATTCGAGTTATTGCCGCCATTAACCGCTTTGTGTTGCTTTTTTCGCACGTGGAAACGCCAATAACCATTTCGCAAATGCCTGCATGACACAACGTTCGTTCAACAATAATTTCCTACCGATTATAGGGGATGCGTAATTGCACAGGCCACAGCCTTTTCATGAGTCAAGCCAAAGGTCCCACTCCGATTACATTGTTTCGGAAACCGCTTTGCTAATTATTTATGACACGGAAGCGGCATTTGGCAGCCGCTTTGTAAAATTCCTGGTGAACGACGCGGGGTCAATGCGTTTTCAATTGATCTCATCGAATTTCCCGCGGAGCGTCGTTTTTACTGCGGGCGCCTTTGCGCTTTGCGTACGCCTTCCTGTGTCTCAAACAATAAAAAGCAGGGCCTTTTTGCAGTGCGCTTTTTGCCATCAATCTTAGGCCCATCGCGTTTTTTGCCATAATCTGCCGCGAATAATTTCGATATTTGCTCCTTAAGTTAGTTGCCGCAGGTTGGGGGAGGGCTTTTTGCGCTCGCGACTTTGGGCGCCTGCACTTTGCCTCTCGGTGACACTCGTTAGACGTCTTAATTATTAGTTCAAAAGGAAGGAGATTTAATAGCATCCTTATAAAGTTGCAGCGTGCTCTTGCGGCGCTTTGATATCGGAAAGAATTCACACAACTTGAATTTAATTAATTAGAAGCAAGCGACGAAAGCGTTGAAAGTTAACTGGAATCTGCAGCGCCAACTCGCCTAGATTCCACTCTCCGGAACGATTTTCTTTTCTCGACTACAGGATGATCTGGCGATGCTTAAATAATGCAATTCGACAAATGGCGTATTACTATTTGATAGGATTTAAAGTCGAGTTGAATCATTCAGTACCCACTTTCCTGTTATTTATTGAAGCATGTTTTAATGCCATTCACAAGTTCAGAGGTTCCATTGTCGTGAATAGTATAGTAGCCAACGCAGGTTGGGTGTATCAAGTAAAAAAAGTCAAGCAATCAGCACAGACAAATCTCAATTAAGTTATTCTGCATCAGGAGTGATTATTCCATGGGTAACAACGGACTGAAGAATTGGCAGTTAGTTATCTTCAAAAAATTATTATGCTCATTTGAAAAATATCTTGTTACATTTGCAATTCTCAGTAAGACATATTGAGAGAATTTTTATCAAACTTTATAGTTTAACCTTCATGCAGCTGTGTTTGTAAGGTTGTATACACCACTTTTCGGAACCTTCAGAATATTAGAGTAAATTAGGGCATCTGGAAAACACATTTCTTCTCCTAACAGGCATCAAAGGAAAAGCAAATCACACATTTGTGTCTTGGAGAACATATTTGAAGTGTTAGTTTGTGCTGATTGATTTGCGTAAATTTTTGGTTACATTATTTATGGAGTTTCTCAAGCCCAGGCATTAATTTCACAATATTTGACATATGTTGTCGTTTGAAAAAAAATCCAACGTGCAAGCTAAGGTGAATTAAAAACCCTCGACATCACTGAAAAGAAGACTATGGTTTCATCGTGAAGATAATACATGCGATATTTCACATACAATTGTGAAGTGTGAGGCTTACCAGCAACAACGTTCAGTTCAATCCGGTTCCTGGGCGAGTTCATCGTATATGTAACGTGTATTAAGCGACCCTACAGCAGTTCTTCGTACAAACTTCCGTTTGGAGCCCTCCATCTACAAGGATCTCCATCCCAAGCTATCGTTTCAGCAGATTGTTGCGTCTAGCCTTTTCTAGAAGGCAAGTTGTTAGAGCCATCCATACTGGGGATGCCGCTATTTTGTGCGTGGCTTATTGTATTGGTTGCCGATCACCAACGATCCGCTACTTGCCATTGTCGGGGTCAGCTGTTCCTTTGGAAGGTGAAGGTCAGATCAATTTATTCTGCCATGAACTATCGCATGTAATTTCTGTTTTAACTGCACTGCACGGTGTATACTTGACTATTCAATTCACCTGTCATCTGTCAAAAAGTGACCAATGAAAATCCAGAATTCTGACGTTTCTTGACCAATCAAAAAAATATCAGCGGATATATCTTCCTAGAAGGTATTCAAGTGACTATTTTTAACAAATGCGATTTTTATTAGAAAAAGTCAATATTAGTGCTCTGTTACTATAGAAATTGCGTAGTTTGTTGCTAGATTTACTGAAAACTAATTTGAAAAAGTAGTTTGGTTCATTAAATAGTCCCTCGAATACCATTCTTAGTCAAAGTTAAGTAGATTATTTTTGCGGTGCTATCACTACTCATGTCCATTGCGCTTGGGATTCGTGGTAATCGTACCAAAGCGCAACGAACATTCGTGACACCACCGCAAAAATAGTCGACATAACTTTGACTACTCATGGTATTATAAGTGAATATTCTAATTTCGGGGTTTGTAATAAATCAGAGTAGTTTGATTTATTTAATTGACTATTTAATTCACCTGTCATCTGTCAAAAAGTGACCAATGAAAATCCAGAATTCTGACGTTTCTTGACCAATCAAAAAAATATCAGTGGATGTATCTTCCTAGAAGGGATTCAAGTGACTATTCAACTCACTTGTCATCTATCAAAAACTGACCAATAAAAATACAAGATTTGACATTTTTGAGCCAATAAAAATGAACTATATCGACAATTTTCACTAGTGAAAATAATCGACAATTTTCACTAGTGGTATAGTGAATATTTTAAACAAATTTGATTTTTATTAGAAAAAGTAAGTATTAGTGTTCTGTTATTATAGAAATTGCGTAGTTTCGTGCTAGATTTACTGAAAACTAATTTGAAAAAGTAGTTGGGTTCATTGAATAGTCCCTCGAATCGAACCGAAGCGCAAGGGACATTCGTGATACCACAGCAAAAATATTCGACATAACTTTGACTACTCATGGTATTATAAGTGACTATTTTTAACAAATGCGATTTTTATTAGAAAAAGTCAATATTAGTGTTCTATTACTATAGAAATTGCGTAGTTTGTTGCTAGATTTACTGAAAACTAATTTGAAAAGGTAGTTTGGTTCATTAAATAGTCCCTCGAATACCATTCTTAGTCAAAGTTAAGTAGATTAATTTTGCGGTGGTATCACTACTCATGTCCACTGCGCTTGGGATTAGGAGTCGTGCTAGCGCACTCGTCCTAATCGTACCAAAGCGCAATGGACATTCGTGACACCACCGCAAAAATAGTCGACATAACTTTGACTACTCATGGTATTATAAGTGACTATTTTTAACAAATGCAATTTTTATTAGAAAAAGTCAATATTAGTGTTCTATTACTATAGAAATTGCGTAGTTTGTTGCTAGATTTACTGAAAACTAATTTGAAAAGGTAGTTTGGTTCATTAAATAGTCCCTCGAATACCATTCTTAGTCAAAGTTAAGTAGATTAATTTTGCGGTGGTATCACTACTCATGTCCACTGCGCTTGGGATTAGGAGTCGTGCTAGCGCACTCGTCCTAATCGTACCAAAGCGCAATGGACATTCGTGACACCACCGCAAAAATAGTCGACATAACTTTGACTACTCATGGTATTATAAGTGACTATTTTTAACAAATGCAATTTTTATTAGAAAAAGTCAATATTAGTGTTCTATTACTATAGAAATTGCGTAGTTTGTTGCTAGATTTACTGAAAACTAATTTGAAAAGGTAGTTTGGTTCATTAAATAGTCCCTCGAATACCATTCTTAGTCAAAGTTAAGTAGATTAATTTTGCGGTGGTATCACTACTCATGTCCACTGCGCTTGGGATTAGGAGTCGTGCTAGCGCACTCGTCCTAATCGTACCAAAGCGCAATGGACATTCGTGACACCACCGCAAAAATAGTCGACATAACTTTGACTACTCATGGTATTATAAGTGAGTATTTTTAACAAATGCAATTTTTATTAGAAAAAGTCAATATTAGTGTTCTATTACTATAGAAATTGCGTAGTTTGTTGCTAGATTTACTGAAAACTAATTTGAAAAGGTAGTTTGGTTCATTGAATAGTCCCTCAAATGCCATTCTAAGTCAAAGTTAAGTAGATTATCTTTTGCAGCGGTATTACTACTCATGTCCATTGCGCTTGGGATTAGGACTCGTGCTATCGCACTCGTCCTAATCGTACCAAAGCGCAATGGACATTCGTGACACCACCGCAAAAATATTCGACATAACTTTGACTACTCATGGTATTATAAGTGACTATTTTTAACAAATGCGATTTTTATTAGAAAAAGTCAATATTAGTGTTCTATTACTATAGAAATTGCGTAGTTTGTTGCTAGATTTACTGAAAACTAATTTGAAAAGGTAGTTTGGTTCATTAAATAGTCCCTCGAATACCATTCTTAGTCAAAGTTAAGTAGATTAATTTTGCGGTGGTATCACTACTCATGTCCACTGCGCTTGGGATTAGGAGTCGTGCTAGCGCACTCGTCCTAATCGTACCAAAGCGCAATGGACATTCGTGACACCACCGCAAAAATAGTCGACATAACTTTGACTACTCATGGTATTATAAGTGACTATTTTTAACAAATGCAATTTTTATTAGAAAAAGTCAATATTAGTGTTCTATTACTATAGAAATTGCGTAGTTTGTTGCTAGATTTACTGAAAACTAATTTGAAAAGGTAGTTTGGTTCATTGAATAGTCCCTCGAATGCCATTCTAAGTCAAAGTTAAGTAGATTATTTTTGCAGCGGTATTACTACTCATGTCCATTGCGCTTGGGATTAGGACTCGTGCTATCGCACTCGTCCTAATCGTACCAAAGCGCAATGGACATTCGTGACACCACCGCAAAAATAGTCGACATAACTTTGACTACTCATGGTATTATAAGTGATTATTTTTTCGGTGGGTAAATTACTATAATGTATAGTTTTTATATCGAGCTTTTCGAAGTGATTATTTTTCGTTCTCAATGAAGCTATTAATTTTCCCTTGGGCTGTTTTGATTAGCAAAGTCAATAAACCAGGTTTTACTTCCTATTTGGTTGCTTTTTAGGTTCATTTTGTATTATTTTCAGCTTTTGGGTGATGCGACAAAAGGAATGCGACTGTCAATCGTTTGGGGCCATTGGATCTGGCAGTCTTTGTAATTACAACCAGTATTTTGACACACAACAACGCGAGAGCTAGTTTGGCACACCTATTACCAGCGTCGCAAAATCCGAACCCAGTTAACAACTTAGACATTATTATAAGTTTATAACTAAAATATATAATCACGCTGGTGGCCTAGTGGTAAGAGTGACAGACTAGTAATCACAGCGATCAGCGGTCCAGGGTCCAAATCCCGGGGTAGGCACGAGTGTACGTAAAATGATGTACCGAGTGGCCAATTAAGAAGGGCACTCGGCCCTATCTCGAAAAGTAATTGTCGTAAAGACTTGGGGTAAAAAAATTTATGACTAAAGCGGCCAAGATAAAATGCTGGAAATTATTTTTAAGTTTATAGAATGGCCGCCAGGGGGCGTAATCGCATTCTTGAATTTTAAATCCCGTTTTTTGAAAAATATTTTCATATTACAGATAGCTGCAATGGACACCGTTTTAAAGCTGAGATAAATGCGATTCTTTTTTGTTAAACGCTTTTTGCTCTATCTCGTAAGGGAAAGTGGTGGGGGGTGTCCGAATATTTTCGGAAAGAAATGTCAATAACTTCAAAATGGCTGAACCGATTTTGTCAAACTTAAAGTCGTTGAAAAGCGATTTTCTTAGGCTATCAACGCTGCTTTGAGCGGTTTGATTTAGATTGTTTGTGCCCCCGCTAGAAGGCGTTTTGCGACAACACTACAAATGAAATGGGTTTTCTCAAAAAAATTAAATTCAACGATATCACTTTTATTGCAACAAAAGATAGCCAAATGAGGGTCTAACACGCTAGTGAAAACCGCATTTCGATATTTGTTTCCTAACCTAAAATATCGGTAAAGGAAATTAAAACTCGAAATAATGTCGAATCTTTGGGAATATTCTCAGTATACCTGCCATTATTAAATTATAATTATCGTTCTTTTAGCAAAATATATATAAATTTACTGTTAAAATACCAACATTATATTTAAAATGTCAATAATAATTAATACTCATTCAATATGATCGAATATTGCCCTTCTGTCCACACGAAATTCGAAATTTTTAAAATGCAAGTCTGCTTTGGAAAACAAAATAGCAAAAATTATAATGGTGGTGTTTAAGTGTCAATCATATTAAGATTGCAGCTATTTATAGTGCATTTTGGTGGCCTTATTTGTAAAAAATGACTTTTCCACCTGTAGAAGTGTTTGATATGTTTCGAGTTTATTTTCAAAACAATGAAAATGCAACTGTTTCTGTTAGAATCTATGCGATGGAGTATCCTGATAGGCGCCATCCAACTGTCAAAGTTTTTCGTGTGGACAGAAAGGCAATATTCAATCATATTGAACGAGTATTAATTATTATTGACATTTTAAATATAATGTTCGTATTTTAAAAGTAAATTTATATATATTTTATTAAAAGAACGATAATTAGGATTTAATTATGGCAGGTATACTGAAAATATAACAAAGATGCGACATTATTTCGAGTTTTAATTTCATTTACCGATATTTTAGGTTAGGAAACAAATATCGAAATGCGGTTTTCACTAGCGTGTTAGACCATTATTTGGCTATCTTCTGTTGTAATAAAAGTGATATCGATGCATTTAATTTTTTAGAGAAAATCCATTTCATTTGTAGTGTTGTCGCAAAACGCCCTCTAGCTGCGACACAAGCAATCTAAATCAATCCGCTCAAGGCAGTGTTGATAGCCTAAGAAAAGCCCTTTTCAACGACTCCAAGTTTGACAAAAGCCGTTCAGCCATTTTGAAGTTATTGACATTTCTTTCCGAAAATGTTTGGACACCCCCCACCACTTTCCCTTAAGAGATAGAGCAAAAAGCATTTAACAAAAAAGAATCAAATTTATTTCAGCTTTAAAACGGTGTCCATTTTAGCTATCTGTAATATAAGAATATTTCTCAAAAAACGGGATTTAAAATTCAAGAATGCGGTTACGCCCCCTGGCGGCCATGCTAGAAACTTAAAAATAATTTCCAGCATTTTCTCTTGGCCGCTTTAGTCATAAATTTTTTTACCCCAAGTCTTTACGACAATTACTTTTCGAGATAGGGCCGAGTGCCCTTCTTAATTGGCCACCCGGTACAATATCAGTTCTTCTCAGGACTAACCAGGAACACCTGAAGACGGGAGTAGATCAAAAACTCCCGAAACGTGTGTGATATACACCCTATTATTAGACAGTGGAAAAAGTCCGATAAAGCATAGCACAATAGACCACTGCCAAAAATGACATCAGCCAGACAACAATTGTTTAGGAATCGTTTGCGTAACAATCTATTGAGTGATCAATCAAAATGTGCTAATTTCAAGTCATTTCCCATTCACAGCCTAAACTACCATCAACCCATTTTCCGCAACTGTTCTTTCAGCCATACTAGCTCTTGACTTAGAGTAAGCTCGGTTGTGTATCCCATTCCGTATCAACGTCAGTTTCAAAGAGCGAATATTATTATTATTATTATTATTATTATTAATAATAATAATATTATTATTATTACATAAGAGCTGCAATTTCTGCAACCCAAGTTCAATATTTACATTTGAGTTGTGCGTGTGGACATTTCCAACTCTCCTGCAAATAAGTGTAATCATGGTTTTTTTTTAATTTCCATCCAGTTCGTTATGTAATTATCGCTATCTTCTGACATCATACGTTAAAAGCCCTTAACGACACAAATATTTAACCAAAGAACTCCTCCGTAAAGCTGTAGTCATGATAACGATAATATATTGTAATAGCACCCTCGCTTTATAATAGAGGTTTTTAATAATAGTATATTACTTTACAAGGGATGTAGGTAAGATTTACACTACCGAGGACCGTTTGATGCCTGAGTGAGCGAAGCGAACGAGGGTAGCAAGGTTCGAGGTAGTGTAAATCTTCCTACATCCTGTGTAAAGTACTGATTTTTTTTCACTACCAATATTTCCTTTTGTAAAGTAAATGGTGGGTAATAAACTGGCGTAAAATTATGACATTTGCTAAATTATAGTAGCCTTATAGCGCTGTGACGTTTTGTTTGACAGTTTTAAATGCACTGTGAAAAATTCTTGAAAAAAATGCGCGAATACGATTGCAAATGCTGTTTTGTGAGCTTTGTGCTTGTATTCTGATTAAAAATGGATAATAGTACGAACGACAATGGTTTTCTTCGTGTTAACCAAGTGGCAGACAAGGCATCTTATCAGAAGTAATACTATAAGTACTTCGTTATTATCGGGTTATATGTCGATAACTTGTTGCACAATAATAAAATAGTGTCAGTTTGACAGATTAAATAATCCGACCGCGTCAGCGGGAGGATTATTCTGTCAAACTGACACGATTTGTTATTGTGCAGGAAGTTTGAGACGTATAACCTGTTCGAAGTACGCATTGTATTCGATTTGATTATTTTTTGAGTAAATTTCAATATTAGAAACAAATAAATATTAGCAGTTCGATTTGTTTGTATTAACCTAGCTGAAAGTCATCTCCATGAAAACAACATCAAGTTGACAAAAGTTATGTATTGCGTTGCCTAGTGAAGTTACTCTAGTATAATCGATTTTGTATAATCGAAATTATACAAGATAACTTAACTAAATCCAACCTTCTGATTGGTTGAGATCGCTACGAAAAAACTAATCAGTTGTAATACATGCGGGATGTAAGTAATTCACTTCTCTAGGGAAGTAAGTACATTAGTACATTGTCATGGAAACTGTCACAATTTTTGTAAATGTAGCCTACATCCCTCAAACTTGACCGTGTAAAGATCATTTACAAAGAAGGTAGTGAAAAAAAAAATATAAATTTATAATTAGGGCAATGGAGCGTAGTATCCATTGCCATTTATCAGTTGTTTTAATTTCAACTGAGAATTTGTCTGTTAATCCTAAGGCAAATTAAAAGAATATAATATTTATTACCAAATTTAATGGTTTATTGCTTTTTCTATATTTTACTTATTTTCAATAATTTAGGGACTTAGCTGTGGTGAACGTCGAACCATTCTTATCTCGGGGCGGTCGATTCATAAAATTAATAGGAAACTTTTTATGAAAAATAACTCGTTGTATGACAATTACTCTCAATTATTAAGGCAAATGCACCATTCCCTACTGACGTTTAGATAACCTCTAAATTTAGTTCAGTAAACAAGATAATCTGCCTGTGCGAAAATATCGTAAAATTTAATTTTAAAACACCAAAATGGCAAGAAAAATTTAAATGCAATTAATTTTGTGACGTACTTCCGTCTAACCTTGTTTGTTTTAGTGATGTAGAAGGACGCTCGGTGTGCTTTGGTTCTGCATCCGGCTGAAATCTTCTCCAAATCGCATTTTTAAGGGACGCTTCCTCGATTAAATTTCTCTGCAATGGAACTGGAATATGCCTCTCCACCTCGTACACACTTTAAACCTGACGAGATCCAAAAATAATGGACCTACTCCAACGCTTTTCCTGGGAAATTACCTTGAAAAGGGCTGCGTCGTAGGCGGGATACGTTATCTAGGGACGCTTCGTCGATGGTAACTTTCGCGGTGGCCACCTGCTCCGAAACTCTGGACATAGGCACTCAGCAGAAACGGCTCTACACGTTGGACATAAAATTCTTGCTGGTCGATACTTCCAACTAATCGTAAAAGAACCTTGATGTTAACCGCATCTGCGCGAATCTTTTAACCTGCTTTCCTTCTTCACCGGGATCACTTATCAAGACGAAATTTACATTCACAGGTGCTCTGCAGACTCGTGAATGTAAAAGCACACGTTTGATCTTATAGATCAAACTTTTTACTTAAAAAATTCACACACAACTGAGAGCAGACTTGCCCCCAGCACAAATTTTAAAAACCTCTTTGGTAATAATAAACAAAAGACTGTCTCGTAACTTAGCAACTAGGTTTTCAATTTTATAAAAGAAACTATGGACTACAGTTTTGATGTCATGGCTTTGACTAACTGATAAAATTGTTTTTTCTTGGAAGAACTGTCACTACACTTTGCTCTGCCTTTAAATCACTTTGGTTTATAATGCACTGATACCCTTGAGTTTCTTTAGCGTTTCATTAATTGTCTTTCGATCGGTTCCCTTACATTTTTCCATTGCTCTATTGCAAATTACACAGTTTCGTTTACCTTTTAGCTAATTTGCCGTTTCCTGGCCTATACGATTTGAATACATAACGATCCTATACTTTCTGTACTTAACAAATTATTCTGTTTCGTTTTATTCACATTATGTTTGACATTAATAAGCTCAAATCCGTCAGTTACCAATTAAATTGCATTGACCCTTCCGAACATTTATTATATCTGAAACTCCAAACGTAACCCTTCTGAAACTTGCCTTAGCTCATGATAGCTTTTAGCCCTCAAATTATTAGTTATTGCTGCTCACATCAAGTGCATGTATTAATGTAAAGTACTGATTATCTTACAATACATAAAATATTTAATTCTCTGTTCATTTTGATCTTATTAATTCTATTACTTAGGCAATCAGAATTGCTGTGGGCAGTAAACCATTACAAGATAAGGCAGTGTTCAGAGTAGATTACTTTCCAGTACAATGGAAGGTTTTTCTTACTAAAACCTGGCGAACCGCAAAACGAGGCCTCCTTTTACAGGCCCATCAGCCTGGGCTTTTACAAACATTTTGCAATAACAAAAGCAGCAGGAAACAATTCTATATGCTACACATATATAAAAATAGTGTTCTAATTTATAGTAAGACATGTCACAGACGAATAGCGTCTGGGGATATTTACCAACTACATATCTTTGATACTGAGAACAATGGATTGCTGTAATGCTGATCACGTTTATTCTTCCATGAAATGTCTTGCAGCAACGGTGATAGCGGAGCCCAAACTTATTTAAATTTAAATCAATCTGAATCTTAGGCTATTAATCCAAATCTGAGCTCACGTTATTTTAGTTAGTTGACAAATACTAATTCTTTAGAAATTTCATTACACTCAGGACTACACCATAATCAGGAAAAAATAGCTGCTGGGCACAAAATGTTCCGCGGTTGGTATTGCGAGTCTTAAGGATACTATTATAGCAAGACAAGATGACTAACATCGACGGGAAGCAATTAAACCACATGAGATCAGCGGACGATATAGTTTTCAGCTGTATGAGTGCGCATAAACGAAGGGGAATGCATATAAACTAGATTACTCCTGTCAAGCTGTAAAATTAACAATGGATATCAAAACAAAAACAAAAACTATGTGTATGCTGAGAAATTACTCCTTCAAAACAGTTAATGAATGGCTACCTGTAGCATCCTCCTAAGTTTGCTTTATTCTAATTAATGGTTTCAAAGTCAAAATGCAGCCCAGAGTCCAAAGTCTGTATCTGGTGTGAGTAAATCAAGCCAACGGTATAAATAATATTTATTCTTAAATGTAATATACGAACATATATACAAACTGTTTTACATATACACATAATAAAAGAAAATTTGTATCTGGGGGCATGTTGCTTGCAGCTCTGGAGTTCCATACGCTTAACGAGACGGCAGTCCAGTAACCGTCTCAAAAGGCTAAAACTATATTATGTTTAATGTCAGCTGTATTTTACCTGCGAGTGCTCGATTTCGCATGTTTTATAAACTCAGTTTTATAATATGAAAATATCTTTATCCAATACTTCTAAATAAACACCCTTCCATGTGGTAATCAGAAAAGTTATTCTAATATCGTTGGTATTCAAATTTCATAAACCTTTCGTCATTGCCATTAACACTGACAATGTCTGAAACTGTACCGTAGGCATCCATCTTATAATTTTCTTTTGTAGTTCTTTAGTGGTTAAATAGCACGTATCAAGAATCGCGTCTCCTCAATCTATGCTTTGCAACATGATTACAGCTGTTTTAATATTACTTGAGAAATTTTTCCATTCATATCATAAACACAAGAACTTCTGCTAATTGAGGGCAATTATTTTAGAAATTTAAACGGAATAAAGGTGAATGCGGAGGTATATATAACTGTACTATATACGCCATTACATTACCATTAAAATTGAAAAGTTCATTATTTAGCAGACAAAATAACTGTATTTTCTGTATCAACTTACGTCTCGATTAAGTGGAGATGCTGGCGAAAGTACAGATTTCCATCGAATATGTTGTAATACCTGTGTCACTTATTTTTTTTTTTTTGATTGACTGTCGATGTCTGATTTGTAAGTGTTTGGAAGAAATACTTTTTTCAGTAAACGAGCTCAATAAAAGTAAAGGACCAGTATATCAGCTCTCCCAACAAAAATGTATTTAGCTGGTGCAAAATTTTCTGTCGAATATAAATTGACAGTAACGTGAGAGGAAACATGATTGATAGTTTTTCAACGCCAACTAGACAGGCATCATCTATACATACGTATTTGAAGCACTACTGAAAATATGTATAAAGGACAAATTAATCTCATGAAAATTGATGTACTTAGTTCTTAGAGGATTAACAAAATGCTTCTTATCTACGTTGCTGGTGCTGTACTTTTTATTATGTTCCCACACACAGGGCATTTGGACTTCAAGGGAAGAACTTAAAAGAGTTATGAGAGAGATGCACTGGGGTCCAGTCGGAATCCATAATGAAATGTCATGAAATTGATGATCCTACTATCGTACTTAAGAAATTAATTATAATAAAGCTACACATTTATAGCTTCTCATATTCATTTGCAGCAACCGAACTACAAACTACTTATTTAGAAACTAACAAATTCGATACTAATGCAGTGTGTCCACGGAAAATAATATTATAATACACTCGTTTCATAAAAGTCGATATTTCTGAAATTTTCAGCGAATTTTATTTTTACATTCTGAGCAACTTTTTTAATATTTTTTTTAATGTGAACTGATAAGGCATAAGGTATTTTATCAAACACCTGTTAGTTATAAGGCTATAACTACATCGATTTTAGACCTGTAAAGACCCATTACCCACTAGTGAGTTAAATACCATAACCCACTAGTGAGATGGAAACCATAACTCACTCAGTGCTGTATTGTTGGTAGTAGTGTCAGACTATGTCAAATTCGAGGTTAAGTTTTGCGTCAGTCTGTGTCAAATAACAACCAAATCCGAACCTACTAATCTCGAATTTTAAAAAGACTGACAGTGTCACTAGGACAACATTTTATTACTGCCAAACGTATAACACAAATCACAGGTGACTCTACTTATAAATTTAGATAATCTCTCAGTACTTGAGCTGACTTTTACCTATCGCAGCTGCTAATTCAAAATTTATGATTTCTAGATATTTGTGAGTGGTTGGATAAAATTGTGTATGGCACGCGTATGTTCTCTAATAGTAGTCTACGCAACAAGTTCAGCATCTTTACAGGACTCGTAATAAAATTTCAGGTCGATGCCGAAGACGGCGTCTGAAAGCCTACAAGGACATTTCCGGATGAGTTACATACACAATTTTTTAGGCCCTTGGATTTCTTCTTAATCTCACCTAAATATTTAAACATCACAATAACAAACAATCATTATACCTCTGTAGAAATTTAGAGATATCTGTACTTGATTTCCTTAGTTTCCACAGTCAATAGATGTTGCAAACCAATCAATGTCCTTCATTTCCATAGTAATTATAGTACACAAATATTGCAAACCAATCAAAAAGCGAATTTTCCAAAATCGTCCAGTAAAGAAAACATTTACAAGATTATCCTGTAAAGAAGTACTTTTCAACCTAAAAATTCTACAATAATGCTTGACCTAAACAGTTATTTGTACAACTAGTTTAGAAAGTCATACTTTTTTTCATGAATTTGCAGTTTGATTAACGAAGGCGAAGCCGAAGTTAAGCAAATGAGTGAAAAAAGGGGATTTTCAAAACGTGTTTTACAGGTCGTTTTTGCATAGCGAACCTTGCAAGCCGAAAGTTAAAAAGAAGACCCCAGTCCGTCCGTTGAAGATTACCCTCATGCTTTGCAATTAACTTTATTGCTTCAAATTATAATTTGCTCTAATTTTCATTCAGCTTTTATAACACCTATTCTGAATATCTTCGTAATCATAGTTGGACGTCGCAAATTCAGCAACTCGAAAATCAATAGCCACGTCGTAGTCACAACTGTTACAAATTCACAATCATAATCCACTCCTCATTTTAAAAGTTTAGTCGCGGTACATTGTCTATGCTGTTTTTATTGTATACATCGGCATGCTAAGTTAAGTCGACGTCCCTGACAGAGATATGTCCAAAAACTGTTCGTTTATAGAGCGATATAAAAGGTAACTACTGAAATATAAAAATACATGTTTAGAGGGAGTATCTATCCGCACAAGATCGTTTGAAAAGTGGAGACATGCAATCATAAAAAGAGAAGACAAAAAAGAATGAAAATAGTATTGCCATATCCAACGTAAGAACCAAGATCATGACAGCTCTGCGAGAGGAGTAAAAAAACGTGGGTTGAAATCATAAAATTAGCTTTCACAAGAAGCTTCAATAGAAAAAATACGTTGTTTATTGGTCCGATTATTCATTCTGGATTACTTATTGCACTAAATAAATATCTCACTTTTACTTTTGATGTTTGCACTTGATTAACAACCCAAAATCATTATAGAAACACGAAACCCCCTGTACAAAAGGTGTACATGTTTTAGCTAATAGAAAGAGATAAATAACGTTCAGGAAAAATATTATACCAAAAGTTATACGACAAAACTGCAATTGGAACTCAATGCAGTTGTAACAGAACCGAAATTAGGGCAAACCGTGTCTACAGTTTGAAATGCAGTTTAGTGAGCTTCAGCTCGCAAATACGAACGTGCTGTGATTATTTTCAGAACTGGAGAAGGTCGTAGAAGCCAGAAATGCTGAGAGCTGATGTGAGTACGACTGGCCCTTGAAGAAAAACCCTTGGGTGGCAAATTTTCTGCAGATTGACGTGGGGCATCACTCGCTACGAAGGAGGTCGCTTGTCCAGCAGAGAGGCTGAAACCTTGCGATAAAAATTTACCCACTAAATTGCTAATTGAGCGAATGCGAGGATCGGGTTCGAACTCAATCATTTGTTGGAGTCCGACCAAACTTACTTAGTAACAACGGCACCCTTCAACGGTTATAAGCAGTTTAGAACTTGTAAATTACTGACAAAACACCTGCAAAGCTTCACCGTAAAATTAGTACCACTTTAATCACTATTGCATAGCGTAAAGCTTTGTAACCGGGATTGGCTCACTAACATGCATTTGACCTTCCAGCATTCTCTTCTTCACCCAAAACGACAATAATGATAGCCTTATAAAAGGAGGAAACCAGCCGTAGCTCATCGAGAACGGGCGGCTATCTGTTCTCTGGCGTTAAGAGCCGCGATGGCATTCGGAACTGAATATGTGTCTCTATCATCGAGCAAGGGCGCGGAAATCCTAGAAAATTGAGAATTTCAAATAACATAGCCCCATAAAAGATGAAAATAAGTGATGGTGGGCAAGAGGTTTGCAAATTGTAGACTAGGAAAGCCAATAAACATAGCGATTAGTAGTGAGGAAGCAGTTGCAAACCGAATGATGAGTCAAGTTAATTTGATGTATTTTAATGAAGATACTTCCAAAATTGTAAAACCTGAATGAGGTAATAGTCCAGGCAAAGTTCCTGTAATAAACAAAAAAAGTACGCGACTCTTGAAAATTTACAAAGTTGTAGAAAAGTATATAACATTCAAGATTCCAATGAGTCCCGAGAAGCACAATGTGTGCTCGACCCTAAAACTTAGGTATAAAGTCCCTTCGCGCTCCCTCGCCGCGTACCGGTCTCCATAGGCCTGAAAATATCTGCTCGGATTAGTTTTCTCGTAATCAGCGTACATGTAGTATCCCTGTTGTATAATTAGTTTTTTAGTTTTCATTCAAAGTATAAAAAATTGGTAATCAGTGTCGTAACCGTGGAAATGTGTACATAAATAATTCCCATAGTGCTTCACGAGTGTAAAATTTTGTTTTTCTTCACACGTCAGCAAAATGTGACATTATACTGCTTGATTGATGATGCTAAACTAATTTAGGGGTGGTAAAATAAAAACGCGGGCAGTAAAGTAACTTTGCTGCCCGCAAATTACTTTACCGCCCGGCACCTTAACTGTAGTAGCAATTTTTGATATTAAGTGTTTGTTCCATGCAGTTGTGCGTAAAACGTTGTACGTACCTCAGGCCGGAAGTAGATTGGACCTTAGCCAAATAAAGGCTCATATCCGTCGGCGGAAAGAGACGTTTAGGCGCGCACCTGTAGGCGCGCAATATTAGGCGCGAGCTTTTAGACGCGAAGCTTTTACACGCGGACGCTATTAGGCGCCTGGACGTTTAAACGCCGCAACTTTAGAAGCGGGGCCAGTTAGGCGCCACATGAAAAAAATTCACATTATTCTTGATTTAAAAAATTGTTCTTAGGTAATTATTGCAGTCATTAATGTTGAAGAAAAATTCAAACAATATATATTCAGCTTCTTACGAGCCTTCTTCAGTGTGTTCAGTGTTCAGTGTAAAGTTGTACAAACTGATATATTGAATTTACATTTTATCGATTATGAACAAAAAGTTATTTACATTTTGTATATTAGTCCAGTCAATCTGTATATTTCACCTTGCATTAAATCGGGTAGTTCTGATTTTTTTATATGTTTTATATGGTTGAGGCCTAATGATGAATCTAAGTTTTCGACCTCGGCCAAGTACCGGAAGTACCTAAAATAACAAAAAAACGCAAAATTTTCTACCGAAATACTGTTTTTGTCGATTTTCATCTTGAACCACTGGATTTTCAGCAAAAGTTGTTATATCCTGTGTTAAATTAGAGGAAATTTTAAACAATTTAAGACCAGAACGGTGTCTGTAGACCTAATAGTTTTCAAGATACAGCTTTTCAAAGTTTCACAAATTTTTCACATTTTGCATTTTTAGGATTTTAGTCGGTTCTACCTCGAAAGGTTAATAGTAGTAGAACACAAATAATGTTAAGCAAATCAATCTGCATTCAAATTATAATAATATGAGACGGAAATGGTCCTTGGAACCTCGTTCTGTCATAAGCTAAGTTGCATTGTAGAATTGTTGAAAAATAACTCAAAAACTGTCTGTACCTAAAAGATATCTTCTGTATACACGGTGATTTATAACGGGCGGACCAAACTTCAACAATATGTTGGGGAGGTCATTTTGAGTAAAAAATGTCAGATGAACATAGGTCGTATTCCGTTTAGTTACCCAACTACAAGAGACCAAAGTTTTATTAAGGGGCGGGTAAAGGTAAAACCGCTCAAAGTAGCCAATGTTTCAAGCGTCATATCTACTACGTACCAGTATGTGGGCCAACCATATCAAACTTTTTTTTGTATGATAGCCTGTAGTTTTATCTGTCAAACGATATGGATTTGATGGCAATTTATTGGTAGGAAGGGCATTAAAAAAATATTTTAAAAACACATTGCAATTTATCTCCAAAGAGTTTTTCTCCCAAACCGCTTGTCCAATCTTAGTCTTTTTTATATCAGAATTATTCTTTTTCACAGTTCTAGTGTGTGAGATAAAAAATAGAGTAAATTCTAAAAAATGTAAAAAATAAGTTTGAAAAGGTCAAGTTCCCTTTGTACGATTTTTATGAAATGATCTCATTCGCTAGATAATATTAAGAAGCCTAGGACATTGGCGTAAACAGAATTTGAAATTTATGTTTCGTTATAAATCACCCTGTATAGTCCAGTCAAATGGTAGAAAATAGAGGAAAGTTTTGGTATAGTTTTGATATTTGGTTCCTCTATGTTTTTTGGGTCGCTGAACACAAATATCAGGTTTGCCAACAAAAATTTTGACCGGAAACATGTTTTTTAAGCAAAAACAGTGTAAAAAACCGATTTTTTTGGTCTTTCGAAAATTATTCGAAAGCTATCCATTATTCATAAATGTTGAGCCTATATGAAACGAAAGAAGATAGAATTTCCTACATTTTATGAAGTAGAGTTTTTTTTCTCCGATCAATCGTTCAACCGCGAGAGCGCCGCGAAATTATAGTCCAATCAAATGGTAGAAAATAGAGGAAAGTTTTAGAGTCTTGATATTTGCCTCCTATATGTTTTTTGGGTCCCTGTACGCGAATATCAGGTTTTCCAACATTTCATTTATGGAGATTCATTTCATATAACATTTTTGATTTACGAAAAATGGATAGTATTCGAGTTACTTTGAAATAAATTGGGATAATTTCCTTTTTTTTTTTTTTGCTTTTAACACCTAACTTCGCGGCGCTCTCGCGACTGAACGTTTGATTGGAGAAAAAAACCTCTAGTTAATAAAATGTAGGAAATTTTATCTTCTTTCGTTTCGTATAGGTTTAACATTGACGAAATTGGATAGTTTTCGAGTAACTTTAGAAAAACTTTTAAAAAATCGTTTTTTAAGACCGTTTTTGCTTAAAAAAACGTGTTTCCGGTCAAAATTATTGTTGGAAAACCTGATATTCGTATACAGCGACCCAAAAACCATATAGGAACCAAATATCAGAATTCCATCAAAACTTTCCACTATTTTCTACCATTTGACTGCACTATAACTTCGCGGCGCTCTCGCGGCTGAACGATTGATCGGAGAAAAAAAACTCTAGTTCATAAAATGTAGAAATGTTATCTTATTTCATTTCATATACGTTCAACATTTACGAAAACCAGTTCTTCGGGGTTAAAATTGACGAAAGCCGAAACAAGGTAGAAAATTTTGGCTTTTTTTAGTTATTTGAAGTACTTCCGGCACTCGGCCGAGGTCGAAAACTTAGATTTATCATTAGGCCTCAACCATATAAGACATATAAAAAAATCAGAACTACCCGATTTGATGCAAGGTAACACCCCCTTTTGATGACAGATTGACTGGACTATATGGATAGTTTAACGTAGTGAAATTATATGGTGTGTATAATTCCACCACGTTAAACTACCCATATACAAAATGTAAATAACTCATTTTTCATAATCGATACAATTTAAATTAAATATGTAAATTTGTAAAACCTTAACACTGAAGAAGGCTCGTAAAAGCGCCAAATACATATTGGTTATGAAGGTTTGAATTTTTCTTTAACATTAATTACCGCAATAATTACCTAACAGCAAGATTTAAAATCAAGAATAATGCGAATTTCTTTCATGTGGCTCCTAAGTGTCCCCGCGCCTAAAGTTGCGGCGCCTAAACGTTCAGGCGCCTAATAGCGTCCGCGTCTAAAGCGCTCGCGCCTAAAAGTGCGCGCCTAAAGATGCGCGCCTAAAGAATCGCGCCTAAACGTCCTAGATCGATCCGTCGGGCCTCACATTTTGGCTGCGGGCGTAATCTTACTCTTCCGGCCTTCTGTACGTAAATCACTATTGTGTGACCTGATAGGAAAATACACTTAAATAATAGATTTTGAATATTCTATTGTAAAAGGTACTACATTTTTTTACATTAATACACTGAGAAAAAAGAATGCTAATAGTTAAACGATTGCCTGCTTTGGCTATTACATATTAGTTTGGGGTTAAATATATATTATTAATAAATAAATGCTAATTTTGAATGTTAACGCATCATTATAGTACCACAGATAGCTGTTCTTTAATATTGATGCTACCATTTGTTTCAGTATGTTTCTTAATATTGAATCGTCTAGCATTAATAGTAAAATATCTGTCTAAAGTATACCTTTAAATCAGTTTGAATAGTAATGTAGTATATTTAATATTAATATAATACATAACATAACATTTATTAACATTAAACATATTTTTCCCCATTAAAACACATTTCTTAATAGTTAAAAAATATTTTTAGACAGCAAAAATTTTATATTTTGTCATTAAAACTCTTCTTAGGCTCGATCCACACTATCAAGCTGCTCACGGTTCGATTACGATCCACTCTCGCTCCGTTCAGATATTTATAGATTTTTAGCAATGGGCACGGACTGAGCTTGAGCGTTACCTATAGTGTGAATGTGCCCATTGCTAACAATGTATAAATATTTGAGCGGAGCGAGATCCAACCGTGAGCAGCCCGATAGTGTGGATCGAGCCTTAATAGTTAACTAATCCTCATTCATATCATAAATCATAAGCAATACCTTTGTTTCGGAACCTCTGGAACATCTGCTGTTGCCGAGGGTGTTGATCTTCTAATTTTGGTAATTGCCCTAACACCATAAGCACAAGATATATTTTTCATAAAGCCCGGAAAAGGAAAAGTGAAGAGGAAAGTTTTTTCTTATTCAGAAATTCAAAGAAATCAGGAACGTCTTAAAAACACTATTTGGCGAATTTTGAAGCATTTTGCCTGGACTATAATGGTGATGAGAACATAACAAATATCGATAGTAAAACCAAACACTGCTAAATAAAGTTACCTCCAGAATATAAACGTGAAATTATTAGAGTATTATTCTCTATAGCAGATTTTTAACAGCAAATTCGAAAGGCGGTAGAAATCAACTAAATAAAAATGCAATTTAAAAAAAATCACTAATACCTTGGAATTATGTAAACAAACAACATGCACATTTACTTTTGTCTTTGCTGTTTGACATTTATAACTGATTATTAAATTCTGTTCTCGTTAAAATGTATTCGTTTTTTCTAGAGAAAATGCTGTAGGTGTCTGTACATAACATCGTTTATAATTTTCCGGAACCGGAAAAATTTAAGAAATTAGTATCTACAGGAAGCAGGATTTAATTAAATATCATAACAAAACATAATTATGTACCATCGAAGTCATAGGAAACTGGGACAGGAAGAATACGCAGCTACTCTTGTTTTCGAAAAGTTTTGTTTAGATGTGGCATTTTGATATTATTAAAGGTGGGCTGTCTCCTTTAATAACATTCAGTTCAGTCAAAATGTTACATCTCAACTACACTTTTCTAAAAATAGGGTAACTGCGTAATTTTCTTGTCCCAGTTTTCTATGACTTCGATGGTACGTACAATCATAATATAAAAACACAAAAATTAATAAATTATAACAAATGTTCAAGCAAAGCACCATTAACTACTAAACAATGACCCAACCTGTTGTAAAATTGCCGTCTAACATTTGCTAACTGATATTGTGATATTTTATCGTATTGGGCTTAAATATAATTTTTTAGCTTTCCAATAGTTTGAAAGGTTCTTCCAGAGTCAATTTGCAATTTTAAATGTGCCCAAAGTGAAAAGTCGTTGGGCGAAAGATCGGGGAACCTAGCAGGCCAGTTAATTAAATAATTTGGACCAATCACCTTATAGACAAATTTGTAGTTTACAGTCGCGCACTTCACGAGTGTTGTGTGCGGGGACCCATCCATCTAAAGCCAAATCTCTTGATCGTCTCTAGCAACTTCGGTGACCGCCCCTATATCCTCTTCTAACAACTGCAAAAAGCACTCTTCTGTGAGGTTTTCACTTAAGAAAAATGGTCCTATAATGTGATGACCTAGTATTCCCGCCCAAAACATTAACTTTTTGGGATATTCGGTCTTGGTTTGTAAAATGTTGCTTGGATTTTCAGTAGCCCATTCTCTGCAATTTTGCACATTTGGTTCATTATGCAGTGTGAATGTTCATTCATCCGTAAACAAAACGTTATTCATAAACTCCCTGTCTTAGTTACATTTTTCCATAATTTGGAACCAAAATGCACTTCTCTTCTCCATATCACGTTCAGGCAACTGTTGATGACACTGATATTTGTAAGAGCGAAACTTGTGTTTTTTCAAAATTCGCAGGACTCGTTTGTGATGCAAGTCAATATCTTGCGCTATTTACCTTAAACTTACGCTAAGATTTGTAGCGACTGCTGCCAAAACATTCAAGGTGTTGTCATTTTCCTCATGTTGCTGCACGTTTTCAGCGTAATTTTTACATTTACAATTATTTAATACTATGCATGTAGTTTAAAATTTACGTATTAATCTATCAATCTTTGAACTACTTGGAATTTGCCGAGTCGGATATTTTACGCTAAACAAAGCATTTACTTGCCGAGCACTATATCCAGCATAAAACCATTTTACCATTTCTACTTTTTCTTCAGTTGAATATATTTTAGCGGGAAGAATATTTAATGATCTGTTGTAAACGTCAAACAGCAATGACAAAAGTAAATGTGCATGTTGTTTGTTTACATACTTTCAAGGCACCACTGATTTTTTCAAAAATAGCATTTTTTATTTCTTTAATTTATAGGGTTCCGGAAATTGTAAAATTATAAACAATAGTATCTACAGTTGTAGTATGTTTTCTCTGGGAGCCAATAATCACACATTAAGAATTTACCATTGAAATCCCTATGCTGCGTCGCGCAAGTCTAAGTGTTTTAACTAAACTAATGAAATCACACTCGAGTTGTTAGGGCGACCAGAATCGCTCGCAGGAACATCCTGTATGTAAACTTAATTTCTGTAGCGGCTCTGAATGTTTCACTTGTGAAAAATTTATGGATTCTCCCGGAAAAACTGTGTTTTACGTATCCGGCGAAATTTCCATTTTACATTGAGTTATTTTGCGAAAAGGCGAGCTTGGCATTTTATGCACTCAATTAAGGAGAAAAATTAAAGCAGAATAGAGCCGAAGTATGTAGAGCCGTAAATACGGGGCGTGAAAAGTGCTCGGGAACTGCAATTCTGCAACCCTCGCCTGAAATACACATCTTCTGATGCGCATTTACATTAAATACGACTTTAAACTTTCCTTCTAGCCAGGAGATAAGTAAATCATGTTAACAACTAAGCTTCTTCCTTGTAGCGCTGCGCCGCTTCTTTTATTTTGATGAATGCATATTCCCTTAATTGTGTTACTGTGCACGGACGGAGTTGGTAAACAAAGAAATCTACATTGTCGCGAAGAGGTGCTTCCTCCGGTTACATAATTTATAGGCCGTCATGTCGCTGGAATGCCGGCAAATTGGCAGCGTCAGTTTACAGAAGTGGCAAATAAACAAGGTTCCTTTTATTTATTGAGCTTCGATCCGCGCGGCGCCCTTTGCTGGCTCAATTATTGTTTTTGCCATCGATTTCTACTTCTTAGCTCCTTTTTCATCAGCGAGTCTGATAAATAAATTACGCTGCATTAGTCAGATCAATTTGCCACGAGCTTAAAATAACACCGAACCACTTTTTATGGAACTAGCAATAAAGCCCCCAATTTGTTTTGGATTTTCAGTTCATTTTATGAGACCGTAAAAGTCACATTCGTATGCCAATATTATTTTGGTTGATATGCAAATGTGTACATCAAACAAATTACCTTTGTAAGGGACGCTTAATTAATTTTTTACGTGTTTCACCCAGTTTACCGAATGGTTTAAATGAAATAACATTTTATTAATGCAATTTTTAATATTATTAGCCTGGATGATATTAGTAGTTTATCGACACTCTTAGTTTGAAATATCCTGCAAATATGGTAAAATTATTATTATTATTACTATTTTTGCCTTTTACTAGCTTAGTGCACTCAATGTGGAAAGTGTTGCGGATGGTCGATTTTTTACATCTCACTTACTAAATGAGTGGGAGATCTAGAGTAGTTACGTTGTTGGAAAGATAGCGGGGCATAATACCAGTGGTGGATATTACTACTGGAAGGATGACAACACTATCTTGTTTCAATTGCTGTATGATGATGATGATAATGTCTTTATTGACTTAATAGTATAACAATAAAATACATATGTTACATAAGCAAAAGCAAGTCAACCTCGAGGCGAAGTCCAGTCGCAAAGGGCTTCTGCTCTTCCACTTAACCTAGCAAAAACAACTGCAAAAAACGTATTTAGTAAAAAAATGGTAAAAACAATAAATGAATTATATGTGCGTACAATTAAATCTAATACGTGGTTGCATATACCTAATTCAACTGTAAATATACTGAAATTATGTTTGTGACTTAATGTAAGTGTTAAAAATGTGCATTTATTAAAATGTTTTGACGTAATTTTTTTCATGAAGCAGTAATGTGTATACGAAGGTACCGAAATAACCAATGTCAGAACATATAGGGGGGCGAATGGTAATTCGGACCACTTCCTAGTTGGGGTGAAAATAAAAAAGTCTAGCGCTCCTAAAGCCAGCAAAAAAAAGATAGAGAAATTAGAACAAAAGTATAATATGGAACAATTATGAACAGATTCGCCTGGAGGCTGTAGAAATCAGGCGTCCGTTACGTTATTTTGCTGGTTCCATCCCTTATGTTAAGCGCAGAACTGAGACAGCAGTTTCCGCTTTAAGACAGCTTAGTCATGCCACTTAACGGGATGATAATTCGTCACTGTGTGAGATGCAGCCTCACATCCCTTAATTATTTATAGGCTTGGACCCACAGCGACGCAGTAAGTGAATCTAACAAGTAAATGCAGACTGGTTTATTACAAAAATAATTGTTCTATATATACAAACAAATTTGCTTAGATCATAGTAATATACAAAGTTCATTTCTAATAACAGGTGCAATGTATTATATTCAGTAGGTTAATTTACTAGTCTTGCAAAACAATACTCAGCGGTTTTGCTTCCGTGATATGATATGGACTCCATGAACTCGGGCGTCTTTTATGCTGAGCTGCGATTGTAGGCATTTAAACCTTGTCACGGCCTTGCGTAATTGTGTACGCGAAGCCGTGTAAAAATGCTGAGCGGCGACTGCGAGGTGTTTAAACTTGACTGTGAGTAGGTCGCCGCGCTTGCATAATGCAATATTGCGTTTTTGGTAGCTTTTAACTTTTAGAATGTTTCGTAAAATTTAAATGAATAATTATAAATTTATATCTGGTTAATCTGTTAAAGACAAGATTAAACAATTAAAAGATGAAACAACGGCGGAGAAGTATAAACAAGAAATCAGCGATAGTTATAACGCACATTCTAGAATAGATAACAATAGTATCGAAGGTAAATGGGAAGTCGCAGAAACAATAATAACACGAGCAACCGGAAATAACCTGGAAAAACTCAAAAAGAAGAAGGAAAAAGAATGGCTAGATTCAGAGTGTAGAGAACAAATAAAGAAGAGGAAAAGACTAAGAAAAATATTTATACAGACAGGAAAGGAAGAAGACAAACTAAAAAATCAAAACCAAAGAAGGAAGACAAAAAAATTATGTAGAGAACGAAAACGAAAACACGAAGAAGCCAGAATTTTTGCAATAGGAGATAGATACAACAGGAAAGACATTAGGAACTTCTACAAAGAAACTAAAGATATATAGAAAGGATTCCAAACGAAACCTGTACAATATAAGGATAAAGAAGAAAATCTAATTGGAGAGGAGGAGGAGATAGTAGCCAGATGGAAACAGTATTTCGAGGAGATGTTAAATGTAGAAATAGAGGGAACAGATGAGATACAGTACCAGATAACAGCAGAGAAGAAAGAAGACGAAATCACAGGGCCAACAAAAGAGGAAATAGATTCAATAATAAACTGTTTGAAAAACAATAAGAGCCCAGGGCAAAACAGAATAACAGCTGAAAATATCAAATATGGGGGCGAAGTACTAAGGCAAAATATATATGAATTGGTGAATGACATTTGGAAACAGGAATGGATGCATAGAGTCTGGAAGAAGGCAATCATTCTCCCAATATACAAAAAAGGAGATGCAACTGAATGTTCAAATTAGAGAGGAATTGCTTTATTAGATGTAACTTATAAGGTGCTGGCAACTTGGATTAAACAAAAACTAGAAGAGAAGACCGAATGTAAACTGGGAGAATGCCAATGCGGGTTTAGAAAGAACAGATCAACAACGGACCAAATATTTATGCTAAAACAGCTACTAACATCAAGCTATGAATATGAACTGCCGACTCATATGTTATTTGTTGATTTTGAGAGGACATATGATTCAGTGTCAAGACAACAATTAGTGAATGACCTTTACGATCTTCAGATCCCTGGAAAATTAATCAGACTTATTGGAATGACATTCAGCCAAACAGTAAATACGGTGAAGGTCACTGGGAAAATATCAACCGAATTTGAAGTACGAAAAGGTCTACGCCAAGGTGACCCGCTATCAACACTATTATTTAATATAAGTCTGGAGGCAATAATAAGAGAAAGCGGTATCAACAGAAACGGTACACTACTTAATAAGAGTCATCAATGTCTAGCGTACGCTGACGATCTGGTGCTATTAGCAAGGAAAAAGGGAGAATTGCAAAACATAACAAAACAGTTAATAGAGTCAGCGAGTAAAAGAGGTCTAAAGATCAACCAAAGCAAGAGTAACTACATGCAGCTAAGAATGAACTCCAAGAACAAAATTGAAAGTGGACTGAGAATAATAGCATCCAGGGAAGAAATCATCCAATTCAAGGAAGTAGAAGAGTATGTGTACCTAGGAGTTCTGATAGACGACAAATGCGAAGAGGAAAAAGAAGTTAAATTCAGAATGGCAAAAAGTAACAGGTGTGCTGGCGGACTACACAAAATACTAAGCTCAAAAAAGGTAAGCAGAGGAGCAAAAATCAGACTATATAAGACGGTGATAAGACCCACACTACTGTATGGCAGCGAAACATGGGTAATGAACAAAAAAATCCAAAATATGGCGGAAATATGGGAGAGGAAAGTTTGCCGGAGAATCTTCGTTGGAAAAAAGACAGATATAGGATGGGAAAGACGAACAAATAAAGAGTTATATGATTTATTTGGCGAGGCTGCGATAACAGAGGTCATAAAAGCGAAGAGACTAGAATGGGCAGGACATCTAGAAAGAATGAGTGCTGAGAGGACAGTCAAGGCAATAGGATGGAAAGACCCAGCAGGAACGAGAAAAAGAGGAAGACCCAAGAGGAAATCGCGAGAGGCAATTATGCAGGATATGGAAGAGAAGCAGATAACGAGGTGGAGGATGAAAGCAAAGGACAAGAAGCAGTGGAAAACCATAACCAAGCTATGGGCCCAAACGGCCTGGATAAGCTTATATATATATATATTAAAATGTTTTGAAGTAATTTTTTTCATGAAGCAGTAATTTGTATACGAAGGTACTGAAGTGTAGCTTTTTATCACGAATGTGGATATAGTTGCCGAGGCCCGTAGAGCCAAGGCAAATCAGCCACATGAGTGATAAAAAGGAACTTCAGAGGCAAGGGGTATATTATGTTGTTTTTAAATCGTGAAATCGTGAAATTCCAACATTTTAATCGACTTTTGTAGGTTATGTTGCCGTCGGTTGACGTTTATATGTCTCCCCGCCACCTACAATAAATCGTAAAATGATGGATTACTTCACTGCCGATTTGTCGTATTTTAATGAAGATTTCGACATTTTTCACTGCTGCCGATTTAAAGAAAAGCTTTAGAAATGAATTTCAGATTCTAGTTATACGGATGGGGCCATCATTATACAGGGTGTAGAAATGCTTTACGCACATAGGGTTTTCAATGGTAATTTTTTCATATGACAATATTTGCTTCCCTAATTATTTTAGAGCAAACTTGTAGAGAAAAAAATTCTGTATCCAGTTATGCCATAATTTTTCTCATTTTACGTCAGAAAACCTAATAATGAAATAAACTAGAATTATCATTTTTTCAAAAATCAGTGCAAATTGTAAAATGTTGGTATGCTAAGCAGATCAGGTGCAATAAGTGCCATTGTTGAGGCTACATTTGACTGATGCAAACAAATAAACAGCAAACTAATTTGTTGATGCTTTGAGATGCTTCAATAATTTCAAGGTACCACTGATTTGTCTAAAAATGGTAATTTTATTGCTTTAAATTTTCGGTTTTCCGAAATGTAAAATGACAAATGCTGGCATAAATGGATACAGATTTTTTTTTCTACAAAAAACTTCCATACAACTTTGCTCTAAAATAAATAGGGAAGCAAATATTTTCATATGAAAAAATTACCATTGAAATCCCTATGGTGCGTAAAGCATTTCTACACCCTGTATATAACAGCAATGAGATAACATGAATAACAAAATAGAATGCTTGAGTAAGAAAGAGATAGCCATACGAAAAAAATATTTTAGTAGGCATGTTTAGTTGACAAATGTCATAATTAAATTAAGCATCAAGCCTTCTCGAATATTTGCTACTATGTTTATATCTTTCTTACTCAAGCAATACGAGTTATTTTCTTATTCATGTTATCTCATTGCTGTTATATACCGATGGGGCCACAATTATATATAACAGCAATGAGATAACATGAACAAGAATATAACACGTATTGCTTGAGTAAGAAAGAGATAAACATAGTAGCAAATATTCGAGAAGGCTTGACGATTAATTTAATTATGACATTCGTCAACTAAACATGCCTACTAAAATAATTTTTTCGTATGGCCATCTCTTTCTCGCTCAAGCATTCTATTTTGTTATTCATGTTATCTCATTGCTGTTATACATAATTATGGCCTCATCCGTATAATTGTGGCCCCATCGGTATTATAAGTAACAGAACGTTCAAAACTGGTAGTCCTGTGCATTGGTACAGTAAGTAAATCCCTCGCCTGAGATTAGGTATATGAACATCTGCTATCAGACATATTTATCCATTCTTTTAATATATGCGATCAAACTGAATACAAGAGTTTTCAACAATCTGTATCTCTCTCGCTATTTTGTGATCTAAACATGGTTCATAGATTGCATCACAAAAATTAAATCAGGACAGGACGTTTAAAACATGTCTATTTGAATAGAGAATTGTTACATTTTCATATGCTTTTTCTATGCAAATATCTACGTGCTGTTTGAATCTCAGTAGACTATCGATTGGCAAGCTAATATTACGAGCAACATATTTCAGATGTAGTATGGCATGACCAATCTTTATATTTATTTTATGATGATACTCATCCGGATATTTATTCCTGCCGAGCAACATTACTACAGTTTTCTTCGAATTTAAACTCAAAGAGTGGCTTTCGGCTGCTTCGATCAAATTTTTAAGGTAAAGTGCGTTCAAATAAAAACATTATCGAAAGGGCTTTGAACTAGATTTCGTCTTACTACTGCATGTCGGTGATTATTACATCGCTCTACCCACAATTCAGCGCGCTCGTTCACTTGAGTTGTCAGTTGTCAACTGTCAAATAGCGTTTACCTGTTAGAAGCGTTATTTATTTTGTTTGACTGTATTATTCTTTGTAAAATCGTTCTTTTCAGAACTGAAATGTAAGTGCCGAAAAATGGTTTTTACTACTGAACAACATAGTTTTTATGTATAAAGTGAGGTTGTGTATATACGCAATCTATAATAGTATATCATAATTATGATACGAATTTTATAAGAAGCATTTTGTAGCACGCACGGGTTTAGGGTACGACAAGCGAAGCGAGGAGCCCTAAAGGAGTAAGTGCTACAAAATGCCTTATAAACGAGGTATCATACAGTATTTTATCTACGTTCCCACTTTTTTAAACAAAAATTACTCTGTTTTTAATTATTTTTATTATAGCATCGCTTTCTGTCTATTACGATACGCAAACGAGTATCGTAATAGTCTCAGTACGAACGCAAAGTAGATAAATAAGTTATGACACGACTTTCAAAAATTACTGTTTGACGTAAGGCCACTTGATAACTTTTTAAACAGATGTTATTGGTTAATATTGTCAATTGCAGTGTCTATAGGGTTAATATTAAACGAATAGAATTATTGAGTACCGTCTGCATATGTATGTGATTTTCCATAGACCAATGATTGAGCTAAATTACTTGTGTATATTTTGAACAATGGAGGCCCTAGTATTGAGTCTTGCGGGAGTCCGGTATTGAATTTAGCAAGTTCAGAACATTCGTTGAATATAATTACAAATTGTGATCGATTGTTCAAGTAATTATGAATGAATTTAGTGGCATCATTACTAATATTTATGTATGTTAATATGACGCTAAGAATCTCATGATTGATTGTGTCGAAGGCCTTCGAGAAGTCCAGCAAAGTTAAAACCGCTAAATTGCCAGCATCGATAGCTTTGAATATATCGCCTGGATTGTTTAAAAGAGAGGTTGTGTAGCTGTGGCCTTTTCTAAAGCCCGACTGCGGATCTGGAAATAAATTGGCCTTTAATAAATGCTTAAATTTGATAGTCGATTACCTTTTCCAGAATTTTTAACATGCTACCTAATAAAATTATTAGTCTGAGACTTTTTTATTTATTTGGTTGATTTACTTTAGGCATAGGAATTTATTACTTTAGCGATTTTCCATTGCAATATCAAAGCATTTCTAACAAAGCAACGGTTTATAATGTGTGTTATTCACGGAAAAATTATAGGGGTGTAAAGTATTAAGTACCTATTATCATCCTGATATTAATATTATTAATACCTGATGACGGGGATTTAATACTATGTATAATTTTATAATTGTCTTCATCAGTGACAGTAATATATTACAATGAACTAAGGCCCCCTAACTACTAGCATTACTTTAATAGAAAAAAAAATTATTTGAAACGGGTGTTGCCTGTGTACGATATTAGGCTTATTAAAAATACAAATATTTTACTACAAGATTGAACGATTTTGGTACCCTTATTTAATTTTAATTGTCTGCAATAATATTCGGCTGCCCCGGTGAACATAACAACTCTGTCTCATGGGTTAGGTGGCTAAACTAGAAATACTTGGCAGAGCAAACTAATTTTTAGTAGCTCCAATTCAAGTAGGATTCTTTTACTTGTAAACGCACCACAACTTAATCTGCAGTAGCTAACCTCAAAAATTGACATGAAACACGAAGCAGTGTGCCCTCGTATGACAAAATTAGCAAAATACCACAGGTAGGCAATTTTTATTCTCGCATAGCAACAGTACTAACGGCTTTTGTTCTATCGTAACGTAGAAGTGACGCCAACTATCACTTGTTCTACATCCGGCTAAAGATAAAAAATGCCGCGTCATTCTGCATCTTTGAGAAACGCTACCTAAATTTCTGCATTCTGGAATGCACTTGACCCCCAGCAATACAGAAAGTCTCTGTACGACTAAAATTGCGTAAATACCTGGTTTCAAAAAGCTTCGGATGATGAGCCGCACCACTCGGGGGACGCCAACTCGTTTCCTTAGCTGCAAATTGCCTGGCGACTCGGACCTCTGCCTGAAGATTTGCGTAGAGGACCCCTGTAGGCGTTGAAGGCAGCTCCTGCAGGCGGCATCGAATCCCAAACGTAGCCCTTACTTGGATCGCCACCTGCCTGGTTTTTATCGAAGACGAATATGCACCAAATACAGCACTTTAAAACTGGAAAACTGGTTCTAATTGTGTCTAACACTTTAATGGTTAAATAAAACCAACACTTGGATGTGATTTATTGACAAAATCAAACTTTCATGGGAGTTGATGTGAAACAATGTTAACAGCTTGGGAAATTCCAAAGCTCTCTTCTGTGGTTGTTAAACAAAAGAAAATCTCGTATCTTAGTAATATATCACCTCAATTGTTTAAAAGGAAATAAGGTTTGATACATAAAATTAACTTACAGAATAAGGTTTTGATAACATAATTAATTCTTACAGGTTAAATAAATGTTTTTCTTAGGTTAGAATGCACTACACTAAATATTCTGCTATTTCACTGTGTTTCTAACCGGACAGTTATATTCTGTAGTTTATTATGCACTTGATAATGTCTTTCGTTCTATTACAATGTTATTCGTAGGTTGGTCTTTTACAATATTTCTTGTCGGTTGCTTCTTGCAACTTTTATAATCTTATTACTGCATTGCTATACCCTTCAGTTACTTTGCTATTCAGGTTCTAGCTTTCTGACCACTATAATGCTCATAATTTTGTATTTGTGCAAACCATTTCGCACAGTAACAAACATAATACTGCAAATGTTAATGCTACAATCGTCAGATACAATCTAACTGCATTCGCACTTCCAAAATCTCGTCAAATCTGAGCCCAAGAACGCAACCCTTTTGAACTAGCTGTTCATGTTACCTTTACCTCAAATTGTGAAACTCAGCTGCACCCATCAGTGCCTTTATCTCAGTGAAAGTAAGGTAAGCTTACACTAATTAAAATAATGAATTCTGTGCCTCGGTTTGACTTTTAATGCATTCTAGCTCAATTGGCAAGCAGAATTGTTGAGAGCACAAAACCATTGCAACATTTAAATTCGAAACTGATCCCTTTATTTTTAATATTTAGATGAAAAGCAAAAGTTTCTTGAAAATCTAAGTTAACTGCTAGATTGGAATGAATAAATGATTGGTTAATTTCATTAACATAAAAAAGTTCGGGAGGAATTTGCTTTTGTTGTGTTTGTTGTAGATGTCCATGTTACTTGGTTCTTTCCACAGACCCTTCGACTCCTAGTGGCACAGTCTATGCTTAAGATACGCTTTTCCCATTTTTGCAGGATCTAGTAACAAGATTTCTTAAGGATTTGTAATAATCAAAGTGGACCACCTTCTTTTTGTACTTGTAACGTGTATAGGCGCTGTCTCTAAGACACATCATAAACTTAATAGTTTCTGTAATCCATGGGAAGTTTCTCTTTGTAAAACGGCAGATTCTACTGGAGTATGATTGTTAAACATATTAATGATATGACTATTTAGGAAGGTCGGTTTAGAGTCAACATCAGGTACATCCCTCAAAAGGTAAAGCGGCAAAGACTGCAAGTCCCTCGCAAACTCAGCATGATTAAATTTAGAAAAAATCTGAATAGATTTTAAATACAGGCAAATGTTTAGGACGGTTAATGGAAACATTGAAGGAAATGAAGTCACGATCAGACAAGTTCATCAATTCTTTATTTGGGATTAAAATTTACTCAATTTGTGTGGATGGCATATTTCTCGTTAGCTCATCTATATGACTTGAAACATATAAGTAACTAGAAGAGATTGTAATTCTTTTGCATTAGGCACTATTTGATAATATATCGATATTGAAGTCACCGAAACAAACTATTTCTTGGCATGTAGATATCATGTCAGATAAAGTTTCCTCCAGCACTTCAAAAAAACTATTGTTACCTTTATTGGGAGGAGGTCTATAGACAAATTCAATACCAAACGTAGTTTGTTGAGTTTTGATGATTAACCACAACTGTTCAAGAGATTCTTTATCAATGACATTCACGCGTTGAGCGTGCAAAGTATTTTCAACGTTTATACCAACGTCTCCCCTAATGCTTCTATCTATCCGAAAAAAATTATAACCAGGTATATAGATACCGCATCGTCAAAAATTGAGTTAAGCAGGTTTCACTCACTGCAACAATGTTGCAATTTCCATTGGCATCTTAAAAGCTGTAAACTTTAATAACAAAGATGAAGATTTAAATGCGATATTATTAGGTTAATTAGAATAATATTTTCTTAATGATGGACAAAAAATAGTAACCCTACCAAAACAATTAACGAATTTCTGTAAATAATACTGGGTAAGTAACTGTCTTTTCGAAAGAGACCTAAGAAGTTATTCAAACACAAAATTTAAATAAAATTTTGAAGGAAAAAATATTTCAGGTGACAACCACGTTGCCGATGATAACTAACAAAATTAAATATATTCACAGCAATTTGATAAACATGTGGAGCCAGATGTATAAAATTAAAGATTATTTTAATCGCAGCAACAGAAAGTTTATATATTTTACAGAAATTCAAACCAAATCCTGGTAGTTACGTATGCGTTTAATCGCTTTGCCTATTTTTGCATTTTCGTTATTCGTCTAGACACACTTCACACCCTATTTTTTGCAAGTTCTTTAAGTAGATCCACCCTAATTTTAGTAAGGTTCTCCCTAATAACTATTCTTGTGCCTTTCAACTTTTTATTTGTATAAACATAGTGTTTTGTATTTCAGTTAATACATTTTACAACAATGGGCCGATTCACGCCATCGCTATCAGGGAGGTGTTGACTGACTATCCCCAGTTTTGTATTACAGTTTTGCCACAATGTTATTTGTGTCTTCTTTACGTGCCTCTGTAACGCCGAAGATTCTGACACTGTTTTCCCTCGTATATTGCTCCAGCGCTTCTATTGAAACAGAAGCTTCATACTTAACCCGCTCTAGTTTTTTTTTTGGTCCTGATGAGTTCTTCTTCCGCCTTGGAGAGTTTTTCCTACAACTGGCCAATCTTATCCGACCACACCTTGATATAGGCAATCGAAGCTACACTGCCTTTTTGTCAGCAATTTTTCGAGATATTAATAGAACTTCAGTACACTATCCACAATTTTGCGAATAAGCACTTCATTTATTTTCTCATCTTTCAGAGAGGCACGGATTTTAACTTCAGGCATTTTGTCAATGGTTCATGGCGACTATCTAATGGTGTGTGGCTATGATAGAACCTTCAGCGTCAGAGAATAAGTTATCATTAATCAGACAATAGTTCGACCCTTTTCCATAAACATTCTCAGTATTGAGCTCATGAGAATGTTTTCGATATAAGGCGTTCTGATTCTTTGGATTGATTTCCTTTGTCATATTATGTGTATCAGCTGTACTGGGGTTTAAAGGAAGGGCGGATAACTCTTGCCTCTGGAAGAGGTTTTTCAAAGACCTACGTTTTGTTTGTCGAGCAAAAATGGGAGAAGAGTCGACCGACTTCTTCTACCTTGAGCTCTAGGAATCGTTGGTTTTGTCGATGGCCGATTTGGGATGATAAGCTCAAATCCTACTCCATGCAGTTCCTGCCTTCATTTGGATGCCGTATAGATTAGTCTTCGTCAATTTAGTAATTCCAAATGTGTACGTTAAGATCGCAATGGCACAGGTGCTAATAGCTTTTATTTAGCGTTGAACTTAGTTCTGGGATAGTATTCAAACGACTTATGTACGTGTTGTTGATCTTCAGTTTTATGGTATTATACTATGTACGCACTGGCTGGTGTATATCAAGATACCGTAAGTTTCCTCTTCATCCATTTGCTTGCCTTGTAGCACTGTCTGTGTCTGGCACCTTCAAGGATAAACCCATATTATGTATATATTGTTAAGAGATCTCTACGGTCTCTAGCAGAGAGTTGACTTTTACTGCTACACTGGGTTACACTTTGATGGCATGCATATACATCAGATGTTACACATTGAGCATATTGGAGAGAGGGGGGTAAATGCAAAAAAAAAATCAAAGGCACTTAAAGAGCAAATGCTTTTCTATATTTTAGTGAAGTCAGTCGGTATACTACCATCTCCATTGCTAAGGGTTGACTGAGTCTATCATTCAGACATTAGGTGCTGGAGCAAATTAGCAAGTGAAGGAGCCATTTCATAAATTTTACGGACCTTTTCCAGTCAATAATTCGTCACTGGGTCGAATATTCTTTGATAGTCTATACATAATGCCGTTTGAAGATTCCTCTGTTTATGCGTTGCTCGTTCATGGATAACTGAATTGAGCAGAAGCTTTTCCTTGCATATTTGTGATTTTCTAAAAATCCCTTTTCTTCAGCAGCAAAACTCTTATATTCTTCGTAGTACTCAAAAATCGCCTGCTTCCCAAGGTGTTAACAAACTGTAGGTAGGCAAGTAATGGGCTGCTACTTCTCAAGATTCTCGGTTTAATTGTCTTTGACGAGTCAATAAGTTGAACCCGCTATGAGTTACCAAAGTTCTTTAATCTGCGTATGCAACGTTATCGCAACATTTACTAAATTCACTCTCCAATGCTATCTGTTCTATTTGCTGCATATTTTCTCTAATTTAAGTGAAACTATATCTCCGATACCCGTATGCTGAACATTACTACTTCTTTTCTCTCTAATTATTTTCAACTGCGACGTCACAGAGCATTTCTGTTTTTTTTTTAGTTACGTCAAGCAGAAGTAAGCAAGAGATTATTGTGTTAATTAGTTTCGAAATCTAGGTAAGAAGAAAGATCAGAGGGATTAAGTAATTGACGTATAGGCAGCTGCATCTCGCCTTGCGATTGCCTGATTTTTGGTTTTTAGTAGAATATCTTTTCTGCCTTGCTTGTATCATATGATAATAAATTGATCATTATTATTATTAATTATATATCGGAAGCACTATATAAGACAACAGTAAAACTAAAATCGTCTCTAAAATTTTCCTGTTTACTGTTACTTAATACATCGGCACTGAAAATGCAGTCTATGTGATGTACAAAACTGCTCTTTCTGCAGTTTGAAATTGTGTCCACCGAAATGATTATTTGTGAATTATTAGAATGTTCGAAGAAAACAGTGGCCTCTAGTTTCTCCTGCTATAATCCAGATAGCTTCATGGAACCGATTCCATCTTCGCTTCTTTGTTGTTGCGAGCGTGTATTAGCATTTTTATTACAGATTAACCATGACAAATCCCTTGCTATGATAGTAGTTGGAGCAATATGGTTATCTATTTCAGTAAGTTGCATATATTTGCTAAGTAAAAGACATAGTTACGTAAACACGTAAACAGCCATTCCGAAATCAAGACAAAATATGTAGCTCGGCGAACTAAACACAAGCCCTGATTGAAAAGCCAGCACCTGGCGTTCAAATAACTACTGAGACACATTCGTTGCGGGCTCCATCGTATGAGAGGGACGCAGTTGTAGATATTAGTTCGACACTACCAGGTGATATGGCTTTTCCCAGTATGTAATTTCTAGCCCAAAACATGCGTGCCTCCATCGCAATGGACGACTGCTTCGACATTCCAAGATTTGTAGCAGATAACTTGACGATTATATTGAGGCCCACAGGTTGATTTTCTTTGAAATACTATGAAATGCTGATTTAACTGTACTGCAATAATTGCATTAAGCGTTCGGGAAATGTAATTAATTAATTTACCTTTTCCTCGAATATGGTTAGATGCCCATGAATTCGTTACCATTCAAATGTATAAATACAGGAATAAAATCGTATAATATTTGGAACTAAGTACAAAATAAATTTTAATTAGTAATATGTACATAGAATTATAAGAGAAAATTTCTTCTGGTAAACCGTATGGTTCGATGCTACTTGGCGGTCGGCAACCCACTATACATGTTATGTCCGGTTTCTTACCTGTATCTTCAACAAGAAAGTTTGGGTGAGGTAGAGATCCGGTGTATTTGAACTAGAAACGATTAGTCTGAAACAAGCGCTATTAATGTCACCGAAAATGGAGAGTATTTACGGTTTTTCTGTGCGGGGCCAATTCCATGGAATAACGAGTTTTACGGTGCTGGTGACGTGTGTAATTAGGTTAGGGGTGAAGTTCTAGGAAACGGGTTACCGTTACAAGGCAAACTTAGGTCAGGAAAATATTAGGAAGAGAGGCCAGGTCATCGAAGGGAACCTAGAGTTGGAGGTCAGGATCAGGATCTCAGGTCTCAAGTGAAGTGAAGTGGATGCGAAATTTGTTGTTATACTTTTCGGTCCTTCCTATCGTTGCAGTCGCTCCTGGTAAAATTGAGTGGAAGCTTGAGTACGAGACTTTGCGCACAGCTGGTAGAAGTCTTCTTATCTTCTGTGCGAGGTTTATTACGATGTAACCGTAGATTGTAACGGAATAAGCGCAGTACAAATTAAATTTACAGATATAATATTGATGCTTTAGATAAATTTTCAACTGCCGCTAACGTTACAATATCAAATCTGCACCAGATTGCCGAAGGTCTTTCGGAATAAATCCGTACTAACCTTATCTAACGAAGTTCAAAATGCATCTTGACTCATCAAAAGTAAAATTGTGAGTCCCAAATTTTCTAAAATGAAAACTGGAAATATACATTCCTACTCTGAAGTTGTTACGCAAAGTTAAAAAGAAGGGATTCGAATAAATTGTGAATCCAGAAATTATATAGGCAACGTAATTTACACAACAACGTAGAAAGTGGCCGAACGTACTATAGAAATATAAAAATAGGATATAATATTTTGGGACCATTAAAATATTATAGATTAGCGTTGTAGATAATCACCGTCCACTGATATCATGCCAATTAACTCAGCACCACTCTAAATAGTGAATTGATAGAAATAGATATCAACTAATAAACATTCTGATAAACTAAGAACGCATCGGTGTGTTGTTAAGTATTCATTCTAGAGGATTAATTGGAAGTATAATAAAACACTTTAATTACACTGGCCGATCAACGCTGCTCCTGGGAATCGTAAACGTAACATCAGGTTTTATCAGCTCTATTAAATTCGATGTTAATGAATAGAGGTGGGGTATACGCTGATCTTTTATACATAAAAAAACGATAAAGAAAGTGCATCGCTGGCATCTCCTATATGATGGAAACTATTTTTAGTCTACTTCAACTTAAGATGTCGGTATTATTAAAAGTAGACAGTAGTGCAATAATAAAACAAACTACAGGCAAACCAAGTTGATATTATGGTTGCCCTGAGCTACCTTTTTATTATTATGCATTTAGTGTTAAATAAATTGTATATTCTTCTAGTAGGAAGCTGTTCATTACCCCAGAAAAAATTGTATCTGTAAATTAACATTCACTTAAAAACGGTAGCCTTGTAGTGCAAACGTTCGATAATATTGTAAGCACATCATTTCTGTCGATCCTAACGACCAGACCTTGTAAATAAAAATAAAGTGGAAGCTTCTTCAACCTTTTAAAACCTGAAACATTTCCATAATTGTCTTGTTTTGTTTCACAAGTTGCGTAGAATATATCAAGTAATTTTAACTCCATTTTGACAATAAAAATAGGAATGGGATTTCTTAGGTTCCATTTATATTTGTGTCATGTGTCCGAAGACAATCAGCAAGAAGCCTTAAAAATTTAGAAAACCTTCTTGAATACACATGATATAAGTAACCTACATTAAGGCACTGACTTAGTAACGGTAACTTTGTATCTCAGGTTCTTTATGACTATGGGCACTAGGTTTTCTAAATTAATCTAATCACGAGATATTAGATCCAGCTGATTTTACTCGATAAGTCTATAAGTTAATGGTTTTTCTACTGTCTAAGGGGGCTATTTCTAATGCATTTGGGTGTTTTTCCAAACGCGTCAGGTACTTTCCTGGCTCACTGTACACTTTTGTATGTCTCAATGTATGGTATAATTATCAATGTACCACGGGACGTCTATAATTCTCAGTTGGAGACTCGCGAATGTTGCGGCACTAGCAGTTCTCCATACATGTGTACCATACGTCCACCTAGGTTAAGTATAACTAGGATGCCTTGATGTCAATTTGACGTAATTATCATTGTTAGAGTACGAACAGATCTTTACCCCCTCTCACTTTAAAACACTTTAGAGAACGAGGGAACCACGATCTATCCGTGTCCTGATCGTTGTCCCTTCTCACTTGTAGTTGTTGAGAAGCGCGTGACTGACATATCATCCGCAAGCGTTAGAGTGATGGTATAGTGCGTAGTTAGTCAGCTGCATAGACCCCAAACGGAATCAGAAAAAATTCGGTTACTGTTTCTTGGGGCTTTACTGAAAAGTATACTTCCGTAACTGAAAAGGAATGCATATGTGTCATATGTTGTTGAAGTCCTGTGAGATGTGTGGGAAGACGTCCGAACAGTATTGGTTGTCCTCAAATGCTATATTAGCCTCTTCTAGCAATCTGCATTACTGCACAATGGTTGGGCATCGTTGTCTAAATTAGCTCGGACTTCAGTTATCAAATTGTTCAGCTCGAAGACAGCTTCGAGCCGCAATAGAAATATTTTCCCTACTTTTAATGAACCCAAAAAGCAATTAACTGCCTAGACTAGATAATCTTTGCTTAACTACGTCTGCTCAATTATTTAATTTAGCGCTAAGGGAGGCTCAGAACGCCAGGGGTGGGCTTCTACCCTAGTATATAGATGAAGTAGACGGTAAAGCTAAATTATCTATTGCTCCGTAAATGAGGTATCTTAGAATGATATTACATATATAATATATGTACAATGTTAGACAAGAAAATAAACTGTATGTATTAGGTCGGATGCTGCCGAACTGGACAGGGTTGCAACACACTATACTTGGAATGTTCTTGGTAGCTCTTGGTACGGTAACTTCAGGATATTGGCTTGACGTTGCACGCTGCATTTTGTCGAAACAAAGTTTCTGGAACTAAATGGTTAATTATGGCTGCCCTGCTTACGATTGATGTCGAACTGATATTGCTAAATATCGACTGATCCAGGTTTGCATTGGGCGCATTTGGTGGCCCTTGAAGCACAATAGTGTGAGTCAATTTTGCCTGGAGGAAGCCCAACTGGCTCCAAATTTAGTACTAGTAGGCGTTTGCAATAGAAAAATTTCTTCTTTGTAACAATTGAGTTAAACCCTCACATAATTCTGGTGAAAAATTTGACTTTGCGACTAGGGGCGCTTTACGGATTATGTTGTGAACGCGCCAGGAGCTTAATTTTGTCGCTTTTGCGGCTTTGTGATGTAGCGCTGATCCATTGGGACGCAGAAAAGGGTTACTAAGTCTTAGATTCTGGATCCAAAAAGCCACAAGATTTAGTTTGAGGGATGTTTTAGATGTCGTATTGATGTGTTGGACCAAATGAGCCACGAACACGATATGTAGAGCGGCTTGATGAAGATATTTGCAGGGGCTGGAAAGGGCAAGCAACACACATGTTCTATGACGTTTGGGGTTCGGAGAAAAAAGTTCTTAAAAGGATTTTTCAGCTGGATCTGGAGACTCGAGTGACTTTGACGGCGTGGGTGTCTTTTTTTCTATCTTTTTGAGCATCCTTGTTAGGACTGCTTTTTGGTAAATTTTAAAGGTGTTGCGCAAGACCTTGTTGTACGCGCAGTCGCACATCGCTGGGTCTATTTGATGATTTTCCCTGCTTAATGGTGATTTAAGCGCCGATTGTGGCCTAATAGCTGCATTTAAATTTGAACTATGAAATTTGTATGAATTATTTTGGCTGGCGCAAAAGTGACAAAATATATTCGAGAATTTATGCAGTAAACTAATGGGCCTCTATAACGTCACCTCTTTTGCAGGTTTTCCTGGATTGGTATTATTCTTAACTCAACTACTTTGTATGGCGATGGAAGTTGTCCAGTCCTTAATAGAACATTAAATATTTGCGTTATACCTTTACCGTTTGTTGCTTGGACAGTGTGCCATTAATGAGATCATATCTTGGCGCCTTCATGAAGTTCAGCGTTTTATTTATGGTTGTTTATTGCTTTGACTGATAGTGCCATTTGGTACGGCGTTTTACTCGAAATACTAAGAAAAAGAGTTAGAACACCTTTGCCAGATGTTCGGCAAATGTTTCGTTTTGTGTCTAGAATCGCAGAATTTTCCTAATGGATGGGACGATTTTTAAATATTTTTTTATTTTTCTCATTGCCTTCCGCAGTGAGTGATCTGTAGCTGCTGTGATTGTAAAGATTGTAAAGATACTCTTGTGTTGCCTTTTTGTCGTTTTATTTGCTCTTTAAAATTTCTGACTGCTTGGTTTTATCTCTTTTTACCTTGGGAACGTTGTTAGCGTATACTTCTTTCTAAGGCAACCTCCGGTATTATAGGCTGCACGTTGCATGGTGTACGTTAGGGTTTTGATTGTCTCGTCCATATAATGTTCTGTTTTAAAAGAAATGCTGCTTACCAACTTTTCTTCTATTATAGCTTAACATAGTTTGAGCAGTTCTTATAGCTGCGAGAATTTCGTTTGATTATCATTTTTGTACTTAACGTAGCTAGTATGGGTAAGTGGTCAGATGGTAGATCCAGGTTTTATTCAAAACTGAGGTTGTCCAATGCTATATTACAGATACAAACCCAGAGCCGGATTAAAGGGGGGGCTAAGGGGGCTGCAGCCCCGGGCCACCGAATTTCGGGGGCCTCGAAAAGATTGGAAGGTTATATTTAGATCCCTTTGTACCCGTTGCATAAATAGGAATGGGGCCTCTAACAAAATTTAGCCCTGGGCCTCACATATTCTTAATCCGGCTCTGTACAAACCTATTTATTGTCTATGCCAGATTTAAAAGGTGCACGCGGCTAGTAGCAGAGCGGGGTTGAAAATGCTTGTAAAATTGAAATCGTTAGAGGCATTTAAATATCTGTACTAATTTATTATTATTGCAGTGCTACCATAGTTGTTTTCACTGACCTGAAGCGTACAGGGAAAACTTCAACTCGAAGAACTTCTCCTCAACGACGTTTCGAAATATGGAAATTTGATACCTACGTTAAATAAGCCTACCTTTGCCTTTATGTTCTAGGAAATATTCTAATCTCTAAAACGGCATTTGACTCACAAATTACTGAAAAAATTGCCGGATGTCAGCTGGTGGCTGTTACAAATACAATTTATACATAAGCAGCAAAAACGTCATTTACAAGCATAAGAGTCGCAATTAGTGTACGAGACAATGATGCACGTCTATTCAATAACAGAATGAAATTGCGATTTTAGCAATAATGTACTAAATAACTCAGCTCTAAACTGTGTTCCCAGCTAAGGAATGAGTTAAGCGGCCGGTGAACCAAGATCACAGAAAAGCTTGAAACGTTAGTGATCAGCAACGCCAGCAAACTATATTCATCGGTTGAAAATTTGGCCCCATCATCGGGCTTGAAATGGTGGACCGACAGTTGTCACTAAACAAGCAGAACGGAGCCGCTCCTGCAAGAAGAATGGGTTGACCGCCATTAGGCTACAATAAATTGCTTTGATTCCGTCGTAATTTGACGACTTAATTTCTCGATACTTCAAATGGTATTTAATCAGTAGTTCAAATAACTTAGTGCTAGGAAAATTGACAATCCGGCAAAGTCCGTAGAGTTGTTACGAGGACTATAAGCGCTACTTCCAAAAAGTCTTATTTATCACGCTCTGAGCCCACTATCAGTGTGCGATTTTTAGAAACTTAAGCTTTGCAAACCTTTCTATTTCAAGCTGCAGACATGTTTTACTTGGATGTCGGCATTGGTAAACAACTGCATTGCGTTCTAGTTTTCATATCCTGAACGTTATTTACCTCACCAGTAGTAATTAAAATAATTATACCTCGTTGGGTTTAACATTGAAACTGTGTTTAGGTGTGTGTTTACGCAAGTATTCACCTAGCGGAGACAAGTTTTGAGCTCTCGCTAAAAGGAATTGAAAAGTGCGTTTTAATACAGCCTGTGTAGGATTTATTAATCACAGCATGTAACCGACTTCAATAGCACTTTAGCGCAATACTATTTCTGTGGGAATGATAAATTGATAATGGGCCAGCTTCGGCTGTCCACCAATTTTTTAAACTACCCATATTATTGTATGTTCAAAATAACGTTTCTGCTGCGCCATTGTGTTTAACAGTACTCTATACAACTGTTTGTAGTTGAATTTTTGAACGAATTAAACACCAAGGAGATGAAGGTAAGGTGAGTTTGTGCAGCCCTCCAGACTTCAACTTTATCACGACACATTGACACCATTTTCCCAAGTTAGGGGAGCAGCACCTACATATTTAGGTGAGAAGATTCGACTAAGTGACGCTTGATCAATTACAACAAGGACGTTTTTACCGAATTAGTACTTGAGAGATCCCACTGAGGATAGCTTTGTGCATTGTTGGATTTTGTGACCTGTAATAAATATTGTAATGATATGAATACAGGGGTATAACTGATCCATGAGTTACTTTTGCCTGGAGGAAGCCCAACTTGCTCCAAATTTCGTACTAGAAGGCGTTTGCAATAGAAATTTTTTTTCTTTGTAACAAGTGAGTTAAGCCCTCACATACTTCTGGGGATAAATTTGACTTTGCGACTAGGGGCGCTTTACGGATTATGTTGTGAACGCACCAGGAGCTTAATTTTGTCGCTTTTGCGGCTTCGTGATGCAGCGCTGATCCATAGGAACGCAGAAAAGGGCTACTAAGCCTTAGATTCTGGATCCAAAAAGCCACAAGATTTAGTTTGAAAGATGTTTTAGATGTCGTATTGAGGTGCTGGACCAAATCAGCCACGAACACGATAGGTAGAGCGACTTGATGAAATATTTAGAGGGGCTGGAAAGAGCAAGCAACACACATGTTCTATGAGGTTTGGGGTTCGGAGTAAAAAGTTCTTAAAAGGGTTTTTCAGCTGGATCTGGAGACTCGAGTGACTTTGACGGCGTGGGTGTCTTTTTTTCTACCTCTTTGAGCATCCTTGTTTGGACTGCTTTTTGGTAAAATTGAAAGGTGTTGCGCGAGATCTTGTTGTACGCGCAGTCGCGCATCGCTGAGTCTATTTGATGATTGTCCCTGCGTAATGGTGATTTAAGCGCCGATTGTGGCCTAATAGCTGCATTTAAATTTGAACTATGAAATTTTTATGAATTATTTTGACTGGCGCAAAAGTGAAAAAATATATTCGAGACTTTACGCAGTAAACTAATGGGCCTCTATAACGTCACCTCTCGTGCAGGTTTTCCTGGATTGGGATTATTCTTAACTCAGCTATTTTGTATGGCGATGGAAGTTGTCCAGTCCTTAATAGAACATTAAATATTTGCGTTATACCTTTACCGTTTGTTTGGAAATTGCTTGGACAGTATGCCATTAATGAGATCATATCTTGGCGCCTTCATGAAGTTCAGCGTTTTATTTATGGCTATTTATTACTTTGACTGATAGTGCCATTTCGTACGGCGTTTTACTCGAAATACTAAGAAAAAGAGTTAGAACACCTTTGCCATATGTTCGGCAAATGTTTCGTTTTGTGTCTAGAATCGCAGAATTATTCTAATGGATGGAACGATTTTTAAAGATTTTTTAATTTTTCTCCTTGCCTTCCGCAGTGAGTGATCTGTGGCTGCTGTGATTGTAAAGATTGTAAAGATACTCTTGTGTTGCCTTTTTGTCGTTTTATTTGCTCTTTCAAATTTCTCACTGCTTGGTTTTATCCCCCTTTACCTTGGGTACGTTGTTAGCGTATACTTCTTTCTAAGGCAACTTCCGGTATTATAGGCTGCACGTTGCGTGGTGTACGTTAGGGTTTTGATTGTCTCGTCCATATAATGTTCTGTTTTAAAAGAAATGCTGCTTTCCAACTTTTCTTCGATTATAGCTTAACATAGTTCGAACAGTTCTTTTAGCTGCGAGAATTTTGTTTGGTTATCATTTTTGTACTTAACGTAGGTAGTATGGGTAAGTGGTCAGATGGTAGACCCAGGTTTTACTCAAAACTGAGGTTGTCCAATGCTATATTACAGATACAAACCTATTTATTGTCTATACCAGACAGATTTAAAAGGTGCACGCGGCTAGCAGCAGAGCGAGGTTGAAAATGCGTGTAAAATTTAAATCGTTAGAGACGTTTAAATTTCTTTATTAATTTATTATTATTGCAGTGCTACCATAGTTGTTTTCACTGGCCTGAAGCGTACAGAGAAAACTTCAACTCGAAGAACTTCTCCTCAACGACGTTTCGAAATATGGAAATTTGATACCTACGCTAAATAAGCCTACCTTTGCCTTTATGTACTAGGAAATATTCTAATCTCTAAAACGGCATTTGACTCACAAATTACAGAAAAAATTGTCGGAGGTCAGCTGGAGGCTGTTACAAATACAATTTATACATAAGCAGCAAAAACGTCATTTACAAGCATACGAATCGCAATTAGTGTACGAGACAATGATGCACGTCTATTCAATAACAGAATAAAATTGCGATTTTAGCAATAATGTACTAAATACCTCAGCTCTAAACTGTGCTCCCAGCTAAGGAATGAGTTAAGCGGCCGCTGAACCAAGATCACAGAAAAGCTTGAAACGTTAGTGGGCAGCAACGCCAGCAAACTATAATCATCGGTTGAAAATTTGGCCCCATCTTCGGGCTTGAAATGGTGGACCGACAGTTGTCACTAAACAAGCAGAACCGAGCCGCTCCTGCAAGAAGAATGGGTTGACCGCAATTGGGCTACGATAAATTGCTTTGATTCCGTCGTAATTCGACGACTTAATTTCTCGATACTTCAAACGGTATTTAATCAGTAGTTCAAATAACTTAGTGGTAGGAAAATTGACAATCCGGCAAAGTCCGTAGAGTTGTTACGAGGACCATAAGAGCTACTTCCAAAGAGGCTTATTTATCACGCGCTGAGCCCACTATTAGTGTGCGATTTTTAGAAAGCGTAAGCTTTGCAAACCTTTCTATTTCAAGCTGCAGACATGTTTTACTTGGATGTCGGCATTGGTAAACAACTGCATTGCGTTCTAGTTTTCATATCCTGAACGTTATTTACCTCACCAGTAGTAATTAAAATAATTATACCTCGTTGGGTTTAACATTGAAACTGTGTTTAGGTGTGTGTTTACGCAAGTATTCACCTAGCGGAGACAAGTTTTGAGCTCTCGCTAAAAGGAATTGAAAAGTGCGTTTTAATACAGCCTGTGTAGGATTTATTAATCACAGCATGTAACCGACTTCAATAGCACTTTAGCGCAATACTATTTCTGTGGGAATGATAAATTGATAATGGGCCAGCTTCGGCTGTCCACCAATTTTTTAAACTACCCATATTATTGTATGTTCAAAATAACGTTTCTGCTGCGCCATTGTGTTTAACAGTACTCTATACAACTGTTTGTAGTTGAATTTTTGAACGAATTAAACACCAAGGAGATGAAGGTAAGGTGAGTTTGTGCAGCCCTCCAGACTTCAACTTTATCACGACACATTGACACCATTTTCCCAAGTTAGGGGAGCAGCACCTACATATTTAGGTGAGAAGATTCGACTAAGTGACGCTTGATCAATTACAACAAGGACGTTTTTACCGAATTAGTACTTGAGAGATCCCACTGAGGATAGCTTTGTGCATTGTTGGATTTTGTGACCTGTAATAAATATTGTAATGATATGAATACAGGGGTATAAAAATCAATTTTAAAGTAGGATTAAGGGATTACAGTAGTTGGAGATTATAGGGATCAATTTGAATATGAATTGGATATTTGAATAATTGGTATGTAATCAGAAAAGAAAATAGAATTTATAATTGAATAATATGAGACTACAACAAAAGGATTCTAATTTAATGTAATATCTAAATATGAAATTGGAAAATAATGAGAAATACTTAATGCAGATATATTATTGCACATAGTGGGTAGAAATCAAAATAAAGCTTATATAGTGTGTTGAAAGGAGAAAATATGATATCGTTACGGACTTTGTTTTGATTAAGCAGATAACAATATTGAAAATGAAAAGTTGTAATTAATTTTGTGTAACTTGAAATTATGAAATAAACCCTATTTTAAAAACTAAAATGTTTGGTAAATAAAAGGGGTTACAATTAAGACATAATTTGCGTGGTGGAATAAAAATGAAATTTTAAAATAAGAAGATGATTATACCAAAATGAAGACAAAGAGAAGAGTTAACTAAAGTAGTGTTAATTTATAGAAGAAATTAAATAGAAAGAAACATTGAATTAAGTTTATTGAGGAATTACATTTGACATTGCACATCGATTGAGTTGAATTGCAACGAGCTGTTGGCACGGAAGGAGAGTTCCTAGGAGATCGTTGGTAGAGGGAACATGTTTGAAGGATTTGGTAATTGAGGTCTGGTGTATTGTCCTTGTACGGGGTCCTCAGTGCTGGTCGGTGGAATACTTTGGTTTTGTATACGGTGTTGGAGATAAGTGACAACGACTAGGGTCTGTTTGAATCCATGCTGTGAAGAAGCTTATGATCCTGATTTTAGGCTGTTTTGACATTTTGGTTGTCAGTGGAGCCTTCACCGTGTTTATTGGGTGTAGCAGTTGTGATCAATAGCAGAGTGGGACGCGTTGGTTTCTACCGAGGACATTGATAAGTTCAAATATAAGGTAAATGAGTTTAGGTATTTAAAAGAAGTACTGAAAGAAAATAAAGATTAGAAATTAATTAATTATTAAGGAATTACTTACTGTCTGATATTGTTATATAACAAATGTAACGATCAGGTATTTGTCATTGAATTTGCAAAGTTATTTGACGTATCATTTGACAGAAGTTATTTTGAGTTGTCAAAATTAAAATCGGAACATCAAATTTCAGAATAAGCAATCTAGATAAAAGGAATCCAAACCTGATTTTCAGGAGCTAGCCAAAAGGATAATTTTTAATATTCAAATAAAATAAACAGGGAATTTAAATTGACTAAAAGATAATTATAAACATATACTCATAGGCAAAACAAAGAAAGAGCCTGAACCATTTTAATATATTTCTAAAGTAGCTTTCCTGCGCTTCCACCAATTGTGACATAAACGAACGATCTGTGTTAAACCATGAATTTATCTAATTTGTGTACCATTTAGGGATGACTATATAAGGTGGGATCATTTCTTGAGGTACACTAGGTGAGGAAAGGTGGAGTAATTTATAGATGTTTATTGGGGAAACAAAGTCTCCGCCAGTGAACAACGGTAGTTAGTCAATATAGATAAATACTTATTAATTATCTAATATCATGGCAATAGTGATTTATGTATTAAGGGCATAATCAATAGATTATAGCAAGAGGAAATGTTTAATACGGGACGCGAAGTGGAGAGCTTTTAGTTTCCCGAGATCTATAATCTTGATTAGACACCTGGTACATACAACGTTTTATTGTATTTTGGTTCTCAAAATAGACAGAATTCAAGGATTGAATATTTTGGCTGCAGACTACTGCGTCATCGTTGTGCTGGCGCTGTAAATTTTTGCTGTGCGTTTGCTTCTATGCAGATTGTTTTTGTTGCTATACTACATTTTTGGTGGTTTTTATACTGCTAAGCAACTTTATAGGCCCTAGGGCCATAAAAGGCATTTACGCCCTCTAATAAGGGCCAATAAATAAGGCTATGGTTCAAAAGTGAAGAAATTGTATTTTGTGTTTATAGTATCTTAGACATAATTTGTTACTTCCGTGAGCCTTTGAATATGTTTGATGAATACAAGTCATATGGGCAGCTTCCAGCGTCTTAGAGAATATGAAAACTTTATCTATCAAATAATTTTTAGCCATTTATAGTTATTTGAATTAAGTAGAATTGCCTTTTTTGAAATTACATTATTACCTCAACTAATATAAGAAAAATAAGCTCAACTGTCTGTTTCTAAAAATTTGTTAGATAAACACTAATTAAAGCGCTTGAAATAACTCCGGAAGCCATTTATTATTTAGCAGAAATCGTCGTAAATAATGTAATTTCAGCTCCAGTATGAAATTTTAAGTTCACCTGTCAACCCCTGAAGCTAAATCGAGTACACTTAGCCCTAAAAATCAATTGCCGTAAAATTAAAAGGCATAACTTCGACATTTTATGCAGCACGGAGGTGCATGATTTCGTGACATAATGTACTATTAAAACATTTACTGTTTTACAAAGGTAGCTTAGGTTTAGCGCCGGCAATAAATTTCCGGATATCTCCACTTTACCCAAGGCTGTCGCCTGTCGTTTCAGTTTTCAAACCACACGTGTGTGGGGGCTGAAGAAAAGCCTCTTCCACTTTTCACGTCGAAAACTGACCCTCCGTCCGAATTTTTCAGCCTCAAACACATTGATTTTGACGTTTCCCAGAGCATCGGTTTTTGCGACCCAGAATTGATAGCGTACATCCACTAACGTCCTGTTCGCTTTTGAGCAAACATTTTGCCGTCTAAACTGGCGTTTGCTTTGGAAGCCGACGCCTGCATGCTGCACCCGCTGCAACTGTAGTTTGCTCAAATGTGAAATCGATAAGGCCCCAGTAGGCCGGCTTTAAATAAGCGGGGCTTTGCTGATGTAAATATCCATTTCCAAAGCTACAGTGTGTCCAAGATGGGAACGGACTGCATGAGGATCTCGTAAATATATCCTTAACTATGCCTTCCCCTGTAACCCGCATTGACATACTAATAAAATGCAAATAGAAATATAGCACAAAGAAATATTAATGCCAAAAGGTTCAAAATAGCACTTATCATATGACTGATTTACAGCCGGACTCGTCGCTTTCAGTTATAGTAGCGACTTCATAATTTAAGCAATATTAAAATTTTCCAATGCTATCCATACACAAATCTGCTGCACAAGTTTTTATCAACTTGTTCATATTCTGTTGCCTAAACTGTGTAATTTTGCAACACCTGCCTTTGCTAATTTTAGATGATGTTTTCTACTCAAGCACTTTTCCATGCCGAACATAATATGAAGAAGTATACTGTTAATGTTTCTGGTCTTGAGTCTGTTTGTAGCAACAGAGCAAGTCTATGGTTGTGTAGAAATAATCGTCGACATCTTGACATTCCATTGTGGAAAGTTATGCAAAAAGTAGGGTTGGCGTTCCTTCATTTTTTTTCAATACCTTTGATAGCTATATATTGTTACGGATATTTCACTACTCTGACATTTGTTGCTCATATTTTGACGTTAGCCTATAATAGGGGAGTACTGAGTTGCAAACACTCCATTAGTATAATACGGTGGTAAAAAAATATGATTTCGGGATTCCGATGTTGTCATCACGGAAATGCAATTTTGGTTTATGATCGAGAGTATTCAACGAGTTATGCGTACTGTCTCTGATAGTGATGATATTCTGAAGGGAAAAAGTCGTTCAAAGGGTTACAGTAAAGTGCTTACTTATTATGATGTTTGAAAATTAGATATTTGACAGCAGATTTGTAGTAACTTTTAGCTTTAGTCAGGAATCTTAGTATCATTGCGTTACATTGTGTTGATATTAATCAATGTGTTTCATTGATTGGTGATAGAAGCAAACAAATGGTTGAGGTAGCAAACAATCTGTGAAGTTTTTGTCGAATGTTGTTTTAAAACCCCGATAATTTCCAGGTATAACTGCTTGGATTGTCGCGAGCGATCCTTCTTTTATTTCAGTCTATGACCCACTCTCCTCCACAATGACCTACTAAACCCCCTTTCAAGCTTGTTGTTTCAATTAACAGATATTGAAAATTATTATGTTAAAGTATCGTCTAGTAACAATGATAATACTTCTTATCTCAAGCATTAACTGTGGAGCGGGTCTTAATTAAGTTTAAGCTTCAACACTAATACTAAAGAGTCTAGATTTTTTCAACTTCCTTTCTTTGTAATTCAATTAAACAACTACTTGGTCCTTGTATTAAGTGAAGCCCATACGATCTCCTTCGAAATTGTTTCCTAAATCAAACTTTTAGGAACGGTGCGCCGCGGCGCGATGGTAACTACAACCAATATGAATATAGATAGGATTTCTTTTAATTCTAAGTTATTTTAACTTTTTTCTTTTTGCTAATATAAAAGAAATAAATACTATTATCATTATTATTATGGGAGTTTTACGTCTCAGTTGCACGTTGCTGCCCCATTCCGCGCCATTAGCATGCCTTTGAAAAGCGGAAAGGTGGATAAATCTATAGGCCGAGTGCTCCTCCGGGGTTTGTTATGGCTCGCATATTATTTAGGAGTTCCAAAGTACCTCGACATAATAAAGTTCCTCGGGATTTTAAGCTTAATCTTACAGAACGGCCTTAAAATACAACCGAGATGTTTTAGGCTCGTTTTTCCTATGGACGAGCTTCCGAAACCGACTCAAGGACTTAAGCGATCGAGTTATTTTTGCATTGCCTGAGAGCGGCAAGTGGGGCGGCGGGTGTCACCCCCACGTGCAGCCGCCGACTCCACCGTCACTCACTGTCAGTTGAAATAACTGGAAATTAGTTTGAAGTATTTGCCACTTGCCGTCAGTGGCTGTAAAATTCTTCGGTAAGTAGGCCGGTCAACGCAGAACCAACAAGAATTGACAGCTACGAACAGACGCAAATTTCTCACCTTCGGTGATTCGAAGTTTTCCTGGTTGCACGCGCAGTTTAGAGCCGTAGGACCAACTTTATAGCAGCCTTAATCTTTAAACCGCGTATTTACAAAAGATAACTGGTTAAAGGGGTATTTTCTTTATAAAAGATAAAAACATATTTGTGTTAGAGCAATGCATTAAAATAACTGGTACTTTAGTTTGTCGTTGCATTCATACGTAAATAAAAATAAAACAACAGGCCAAACAAAGAGACTCGTTTATATTCAAACGTACACAGATACAAAATGAAGCGATGCTCCGATAGGTCCAACATCGCAAATCAGTTCCATACGTGACGTGAGCTGTTGCAAGGCGGAAGCCACAATATTAATTCAAGCTTTCGTAAACAAAAAATGTGTAAACGTTACCAAGGGAATTATTCTGCATACGTATGACTACCCGAGTAAGTTCCTGCAACAAATAAAGAGGATTTATTCCTGATACTTTCTCGTCCTTTTCTTTTAGACAAAAAGTTTACCTTTGGAATTTTTCTGAGAGTTCTTGTTATATAGAAAACCCCGTCTACGACACATATAAAGACTTAAATGTACCCGAATTACCTCACTGCAAAAGTAAAGGCCCGCTTGCAATAGTTGAAACAAATTTTATCTAGAGAGATACGGGGACAAGTCCGTTTTTCGTATATACATATATTATTAATCAACACCAAGCGTAAGTTAATATCACTTAAATATTAGCAGTAGATATGTATTGCGTAAACTAACATACAGACCTAAGGATTACTTAGGTTTGTTAAATTGCACTTCTACTTAGGACACCAACATTAGGTTCCATTTCATTAGTTATTGCTGTAATATAAATCTCTGATCTTCTGCTTCTTATGAAACTACCTGCATTTACAACAATTATTATTCCCTCTGGTCACCTTTACAAATTGTACAGGAATTAAATATAAAGACATTTGTGTGGGCGCCACCTAATTTTCTCATTGGGGATGGAATAGGGTAATTATACCAAAGAGTTTTCCCTTGGTGACGGGAATTGTATGTTTAGATCCAAAATATGACCTGCCTTGCCTCGTAATTCTTATGAAAAGCTTATCTTACTTCACTAATACGCGTTGTTGAATTTCGCTTAATAAATGAGATTAGACAATATGAAAGGTGATACGCACATATTAAAACGACATACCTAAAATCACATTTCTCGTAGTTCACAGCTGTAAATACTAAAGCTTCACTATATTCGCGCTAAGCTGTCTGCGACAGGAACGTCATATGCGCTACACACGATAAAGCAATCGATTTATATGACTTAGTAGTAAGTCAACAGCCCTTTGCAGATGGCGTTTTACACTCCCCAACGAGGATGCACTGAAAACTTATTCCTGCTTAAACAGTTAGTTATTAAATATTTCAGCACACGCGTTATTCAATTTGGTTGAAAATTGGCGGCAATCAACCACACGCATAACTGAACTAATGAAACAGGTTAAAGTTAGTTAATTGGCAGTAGTTAGCTTGCGGTCCGAAATAAATTGGCGGGTAACGGGTACTCTGTTTCGGCTGGAATTTTACTCGAAAACCTGGGTCGGACCACAGAAAGTGGGAGACACGCTGTAGCTCAAGGCGACAGGAACGGCGGTCGACGAGAAGGTGGATTTTCAGGCCTGCGTCGACATAGGTCGCTGGTCTACAGGATGTATTGAAATCGATTAAGGAGGCGACCAAAAAAGTGTTTCTAGAGGTCTGCTCAGGGATAGAAATGAAATTCTATCAGACAATAATGAGAACCGAACGGAATTTCAAAGTGTTTATATTCGACGAAGTCGAAGGTGCCTCTAGAGACGTGACTGCCGGTATGGGACCCATATCGCATATACTATGAAACAATAGATTTGAAAACGTACACCCTGTTTGTTTTACGATCGCTTTCCCATTGCTTTGCGTTTCCCCTGCCTTTACCCGTGTGAGGAAGTCGAACGAATCGCCCTTCTCCGCGTGCATGGAAAACAGTGGTGGCGTAAATTTTTAACCTTACCTAAAAGTCCGCTGATTGTTTCTGTGCGTTTTCGTGGCCCCTTACCAGATACATTTTGTAAAATATTATCCAAGTCTCTGGAAAGTCTCTTGATTTCAATTATTCTGACAACGTTTCAAATGATATGATGAATTGTCACCGATACATCTTTGTGCTTATTATACAGCGTTTATTGTACAACAGACACCTACAATAAAATTAGCATACACTCACTGGATATACAAAACACAAGAAACCTTAATCCAAACCAGCTAGAACAACATATTATGCAATACCATATTACTGAGATTGACAGCATTGATATTAGCTGGAAGATCAAAGTTGTGTGAGATTACTTAAGAATTAAAAAATACTGACAATACGCAAATTGACTGCTGTTCTGCTTCTGAGAATAAAAAATTAACAAACAGCAACTACCTTACATTTAAGGATGGCAAGGTATATATTGTTGTGATACACTAAAGGTGGTTGAAAGGTAAAAATATAAAACTAATAAATTTGGAAGATTACTACAATCAAATCTTGAAGTGTTTGGATAGAATTGGGTGTTAATTTTGCAATGAATAATGAAATTTCATTGAGGCAATGAGTGAGGTAATTTGATAATGAAATAACATTTGAGTATACAAATTTAATTGTTGAGTTTAATTTTAATAAAGTTCAAGCCAAGGTTACAATTGACAAATGTATTTGTTAGAATGATAAGAAGTAATAGCATGTAATAATAGGATATTTAAAATAAATAAGTGTGCAATAAGAATTGTATCTAACAGGAATGAAAATTTTGTTTAATTAGTTACGAAAACAACTCATAAAAAATGTACTAAAATTTGTGAAAACCCCTTTTTGATAATAAAAACTGGAAATAAGTGGCTTATTTGGTATAATGGTTTAATGGGGTGTGAAGGTATAACGTTTAAATAAAGATATACAATCGGTGAAGAGATTGTACCATATAGTGAATTAGAAATAAATAATACAGAAGGTTACATTATTTGAAGAGATTTGGATTTATTGATACATACAAGATATTATTGGAGATTCTTACAAGTAACTGATTGATTTGGATAAATTTTGTGGGTATTGCTGACATCGGACTATCTGCAGAATAAACAAGGTTAGATTTGGATACTGAAACTTACCGGGAGTCGATCGATGTGACGGTGACGTTCGTAAGAGAGCAGGACTGGATTCTGGTAATAGTAGGAGTTATTGACAGGATAGATGCAGTTCGAGGGTTGACAGACCATCATAGTTGTCACTATTTGGGAAGTAAGCGGCAGGTGTTGCAGACTATCGACATCGGAGGCTGTTGTTGGTAGGATTCTTGCAGTGAAAGCTAGAGAAGTTGTAAGGTTTGTGTAAAGAATTTATAAAAGCATTTTGAATAACAATTGGTAAAAGGTGTGAAAATAAACTTAACACAGTACTTACGTAGGTGAATTGATTGATATGTGTGTCAATGTAAGATACGATTGTCAATACCTGGTTTGATTTGGAATAGAAGTCAGTTGACATTAGGTGTCATTTAATAGTCAAAGATTTTAAAAATACAATTGAAAATCCAATTAACAGATCATTAGATTGGCGAACCATCCTGATAGGAGTACTCAGTTAAAATAATTATTCAAAATACGTAATTGATTTGAAAATTAAATAAGGGCTATCTAAAAGTAAAGCTATTATATAAATATTAGCTGTTTAATGTGCTACATTGTTGTCACTACAATATGTTGTGTCAATTTCTAAGTGCCGGTGCCTTAAAGATTGTTTAGCAGAACAGGATACGGTAATAATGTGACGCTAGTCTGGCGCAAATCCATTAAGAAACACAATCAATGCATTAGCGCGTAGCTAATCGCCCGTCCTTAACCTTTGAGGTCAGAACAAAATTCCAATACAAAAATCCTAATCGCGCACGTAGGCCCCGCGTCTTCACCTCGACAATACCATTCCTCCAAAGTCATCCTAAAAGATAACAAGGAGTGGTTTTGCCACTAAAAGACACTTATTTGTGGAAGCTGTGCCTGGCAATACAATCCTACCTCTTGATTCTCCACCCCAAACTCGCTGGACATCCCTCTGTAGTAAGTTCTCTCTCTGTATACGCTCTTTGACACGGCATTTGGTGTCGGCGAAGTGCAAATTTTGTCACATGGCCGTCTTTCGGACCGTAACCTGATTCCATTATTTGTTTTCTCTCTGTAACACCTCCAGAAATCAAAGCCTAGGCGCAGCTAAAATAAAAGAGATTTTATTTGAAAGTTAACTTATCCGACTAAAGTAATTTCTTGCAAGTCCCCCGTTTAACAGACTACACTTCCCCTGGGGTTGGACGGTCGAATTAAATGTTAAAACCACCATTAAAACAACGAGCTGGTTAGAAATCGAGCTGCCATCTTTACATACGATTCGTCCAGTTATAGATCAATACTCCAGCTTTAACCTTTGCCGCTACGCGGCACCCACCTGGGGCCGATGGATAAACCACTTTCATACGTCACATCATTCAACCTAGCATTGCTGTGGGGCAGGTTGTCTATCCACCAAGCCAGAGCAAGCGATTTATTTATATTACGTATCGATTAATTGTACATCCTTTTCCTAGTTTTATGGATTTAGAAAACAACAACTGACTTACATTTGGATTTCTGTTATTTACTTGTAATTATTCGAATATTTAAATGAACTCTGGCTCTTTGCAGCCAGCAAAAATGACAGGTAATTGACTGTTGCGATTTGACAAAATTTGGTAGAGTAGAAGAAGTTGTAAAATAAAAAAAACTGCAAAAATGTAGATTAACGCGTTACAGTTGACTATGAACTCATTAATTGAGCAGATTTGGTTGCTAAGTCCGCTAAGTACCCTATACATTTTTACGTCATCAGACGCTGATCAAATGACACAAAGAAGGCAAGCGTAGATGACCCAGTGCCGTCGAAAACACTAACGCAATTTGCACAAGCCTGCAAGCCTTAACGGCCAGAGGCTGCTGCAGACAAATCAACAAAACAAAGAACTTCAAATGACAAGTGGTCTACAGTTATCAAAACTCAAAGAGGTAGAAGGAAGCCAAATGCGGCAATCATTGGAAATAATGCGTTAGATGCCCAAGACATTATAGCTATCCCCAAAACGCTCCTCTATTTCAGGTTTGTATCAGGAAAAAAGCCAGAAGAGATACGCAATGTTATCAAGGGTGATCTACCTTCAGCTCAATGCGAGAATCTGTAATTAGGACATCCAGAAATGTATACATCGCTCAGGATTACAATAAATTTTCTAAATCGTAGAATGACAATAGATCCTAACATTTAACCATAGGGCATTTATGTATCTAGGTTTTTTCTCCGGATTTTAGCAAACAGACTGTCTTTATTAAATTACAACGTTTTTAGTACGGTACAAAAAATAAGGTAAATGAAATTAATTTGTTTTGTAATGAAGAAGATCCTCATATATTATGTTTAACTAAACACCATTTGGACACGAAATATTTTAAAGAGAATTTTACTATTATTTTGATATAAACTTTTAGTTATGTGTAGTTATGCCTGAGAATTTCCATATATGTTTCGGTAGTCATTGCTCTTCGGCTTATTGGAATTCTTCTGTGGATTTCATTTTCACTTCCACCAGTGTTGTTAATCAGTACCCCTAAATATATGAAGCTGTTGGCAACTTCATACCCAAGTATAAGTTGAACGTCTGGGACGCGTGCGAGGTGGGTCTCCCCATCCACAATCATGACTTTTGTCTTGCGTTTGATGATTTTTAAGCCATATTCTTGACTGGCATGTTTTAATATTTCTATTAAATGTATCAGCCCCTCCTGGGGGCTAGCTATTAACGGAGATTTGGAATTTTTACTTCCGCCTATGGTAACTTCCCCTTGTCATTGGTTTAGAACAATTCTCATAGTATACATACTATGGATGTTATTAAATAGGAGGTGCGAGATGATGCACGGCTGTCGTACACCTTTACATATGGTACATCTGCCCGACAGTTTGTTACGGATTTTAACTCTAGCTGAGAAACAGGGACATGCAGAGACTTGCCAATACCGATCAAGTGCACCAAAACACATCATTCTTACTACACCCCATAGGTGACTCCATTTGGCATAGTTAAATGCTTTGGTGTAATCCACAAAGCAGAAGTAAGAAGATACGTAATATTCTCTCGATTTCTCGATAATCTGGCATAAATTAAGTATTTGATCCCGCATACTTTTGCTGATGCGTGTAATCAGGGCAATCAAACAATAGGCGTCAGAGTTAGTTGTTTTGCTTTCTTTAAACAATGGGCCTTTAAGTCCAATCTTTTAGCCATTTTCTAGTCTTCCAAATTTGGGAACAGATTAAGTGAATGATTTTCACATCGTTCAACAGCAAGTGATTTTAGAACCTCTGACGTAATCCTAGCCTTTCCTGGAGACTTATTGTTTGCCACTCTACTGATTGCATGCTGTACTTCGTCAAGAAGTATATCGGATTCCTGCTCGTAATCATCCGGCAATGAACATGATATACTGTCGTCTCAGTAGAGACTTTTACAATATTTGCACCATCTATCTAGAACTTTATCCAGATCTGTTATAAGTTGGTAGTTTTCATCGAATACAACTGAGTTATTTGATTTAAATTTCCTGGTAATAATTTTTAGTTTTTGCAATACCTCACGTGTATTCACGTGGTCTGTGTGCTTTTGAATATGAGCGCAGCGCATATTGCATTGTAATGATGATACTTATCAGCACGGCAGTAGAGTTGGATGTCGGAAGATAGTTTCTTGTACTGTGATACTTGATCTGATGTGTTTAGTCCGCGAGAAAGAAGTTTCTTTAGGTTGTCGATTATTTTGAGAGTGTTATCGGATCTCAATGGCTTATGTTTTGCTTGTGTTTGTGATTGCTAGGTGTATTAGAAAGATTTAATAACCATGTTTTTTAAGATTTTTATTATTCGTTAGGTTCTTCAGAAGAAATAGATGGTAAATTTCTTTCGAGGTCGTCATGTAAGCTCACTTTATTCCTGATAGGTGGTAACTTAGGTAGTAAATGAATTTGTCGTTTAGCTTTAAGTGTTACTCGTAAAACAAGGAAAAGTAATCTGTGGTCTGATCCACTTGTGGCTGCAGGTAACGTTTTTGCATTTAGTATTATTGATGATCCCCATTTACTACGGGTTAAAACGAAGTCTATTTGATTTCTGGTGGGTCTATCTTGGGATGTCCATGTATAAAGTTTTTGTTCTCCATTTTCATTTTGTTCTCCAGTGTCCATACTTGCCCACCGCATGTTTCATGTGAATGTCTTGAGATGTATCTCCAATTTTAGAATTATAATCCCACATAATTACAATTTCACGATTTGGAATTTTTTCTAACTCGAATTAAAGGGTATTATAGAATTCCTCACGTTGAGCAGCATTCAGCATGGGAACATATGCTTGTATTATATGCAGCATTACAGGTTTTGTACGGAGCTTCATAGTAATAATGATGTCGTTTAGTACGTTGCATCCAGACACGTACTTGTTCAACTAGTTTAGATATTAATATAACAACTCTATATAAACTTTCGTCTTCTAGTTCGAAATGATATACAGTATATGAAAAACTTTGAAAATGTCCAAGGCTATTCCAGTGAATCTTTGAAATACCAGCTATTCTTTCGGTTGTCGATTCTTTTGAGAGTGTCATCGGATAAGCATGGCTTCAGTTTTCCTTGTGCTTGTGATTGATGCGTGTATTTTACAGATTTAATAACCACATCTTTTAAGATTGTTCATTGTTCGCTAGGATATTGAGAAGAAATCGATGGTAAATTTCTTTCGAAGTCATCATGTAAGCTCACTTTATTCCTGATAGGTGGTAACTTAGATAGCGAATGCATTTGCCGTTTAGCTTTAAGTGTTAATAATAAGAACAATTTCGCGATTTGGATTTTTTCTAACTCTGACAAGGTTGTTGTAGAATTCCTCACGTACAAGTTCAGGAGGATTTAGTATGGGCTCATATGCTTGTATTATATTCAGCATTACAGGTTTTGTATGGAGCTTCACAGTAATAATGCTGTCGTTTACTGCATTATATTTAGACACGTAGTTGTTTCTCTATATAGGAAATTTATTTTAATAGTTAACATAAGCGTTTCGTTTCTATGCCACCATTTAATCAATCAGGCCATTTCCATGTTACAAATAAGACTAATATATTAGAGCGTGTATTTTACGAGTTAACATAGGAATTATTACTTGTCAAAAAGACAATTAAAAGTTATCCTAATGTATACCACTGAAGAAACAGACAAGTTGTTCCTACGTATCTACTTTTTAGTTGCATACCTACATTCCGGTAACAAAATTAAAGTTTCTTTCAGCAGTACCTAATTCAAATTCGTATGTTAACTCGTGAAATAAACGCTCTAATCTATCGATTGAACCCGTATGATTAAATGCTAGCATAGCAACGAAACTGCTGTTTACCATTAAAATATATTCACTGTATTAAAACAGCAACTCCATTTAAACTTTCGTCTTCTAGCCCGGAATGGCATACAGTATATAAAGGACCTTGTAAAAGTCCATTACCTCGCCAGTGAGTCTCTGAAACACCAGCGATTTTAATGTCGTATATGATTGAAGCTCATATGAAACAATATCAAACCTTCCAGACTGCAGCAGACCACCTACATTCCAGGTGACTAAGCGTGACGGTTCTTTTCCACTTATATATTTTTTCTAGATGATATAACACTAACTTTCTGGAAAAGTTAAAATTATGTGCTGTTGGCCTTTAGAGCTGTAGAAATTATATTTTGCTGAACTGTGTGTGACTCCTGTTTAGAGGCCGAAGATGAGTCAAGGATTCAGGTAGTTCAAAACTGAGATTGATTTTTAGTATAAGATCCACGTCTTACATAAACTGATTGAGATCTAGTAGCTAAATACAGGGTGTTAGGTGCTAGGTAAACATGCGGCAAAAATTCAAGGGGTTATTCCTTGGCCTACTCTAAGAATATTTTGTCCTATGATGATTTCTGAAAAACCCCTTTGTTTCGAAGATACAGGGTGACGAAAATTTGCGACAACCATATTCGATATTTTTTGAAATCATTAATGTAAATAAAAGTTTGGCGTAGGCCAATGAGCTTATCAAGTATCCAGGCTGGAGGAAGTAATTTCCAACATTCATTGTAGATTGAGCAACTTTATATGTACTTTTTAATAATAAAATGTTTGTTACTGTCGCAAATTTCGTTCACCCTGTATCTTCGATACAAAGGGCTTTTTTCAGAAATCACCATAGGACAAAATATTCTTAGAATAGGCCAAGGAATAACCCCTTGAATTTTTGCCGCATGTTTACCTAACACTCTGTATATTTGGTTACATTCGGCTTTTTTGTTTCATAATATTATCATCCATAAGGCTCCTTAATACCTAAATGGAAAAATCTCATTCCGTACAGGGGTACATAATATAAATATTCGTTACAAGGTACACTTACTTCCTTGCCCCATCGAACCGAGACGTATAAACGATCATTCTCAAACTAAAAACCTAAAATTTATGATTCGTTACTTTCTCAAATAAAGAAGTTATCTTCAATATTTAAATATAAATTAAAAAATCATATGTTAAACTTTTAAAATTTTGTGCTGACCTAGGGATTCCATCAAAATTATTCACATATAAGTAATAATGTAAGGGTCTATCACTCAATATGAAAAACAAAATCACCTTCGTGAACATGATATATGATTTTCGTCGTTTTTCCAACAATATAATGTAGTGTTTCTTCTTTTTTTATTCATTACGTATGTAACTACCTATGCCGGAAAATAAAAAACACTTATTACTAATATAATTATAATAATAATATGTATACCGAGAAGAAAAGATCCATAAATATAAATACTACATTAAAAACATTGTTCAGGAAATGCGATGGAACTTAGATGATTCCTAGAAACATCTAGCAATCCCTGCTGTACCCCACCACCGTTAGATGCATGAAATTGAACATTTACAGCCAGTCATATAAAGGCCACTAATCTGACGTTAACTTTAATTCGCTGTTAAAATAAACAAAAGCGCATCAAAATATGTTTACTAATGAATAAAGTGTCATAAGCACTAACGTTTTGATGCGCTTTTGTTCATTTTAACAGCAATTTAAAGTTAACGTCAGATTAGTGGTTTTTATAAGACCGGCAGTTAGTAATATAAAGATGCCAAAATAAAAACAACATGTGATTGAATGAAATGAAATAATATATTAAATTCAATTACATTAAACTAACAGAAATTTTTCCTTATTGTAACGGTGCACACCCTGTTTGGCTTTAATTTGTGTATGTACGTTGTGTATGTCTCCTGGTTACGATGGCGTGCTTCTGCGGGGTAACAGATGATTAACCTAAACGGTGGTACTTGGGCTAACTTTACTCCGGTCGTCTAGGGGCTGGAAACCTTCGGTTCTCACACCGAAAGAAAACGTCATGGAGAAGTACTATTCTTTACTAGGCCCAAGTGTAAATGTATTACATACTTTTACAATTACTGCAGTGTTCAGAAGTATGAAAATGACGTCGGACGTTTGTTGGTAGCTCGCCTAGTGCCAAGAAAGGCTGGCTGCCAGTCTGAGTCTGGTTACTGAGCTGTCGGGCAGTGTTAAGTGAAGTAAGAGAGAGTCGAAGAATTGATACTCACTCCGCCGTACTAACAGGAAAAAACCATGCAATGTCGGGTTGCGCTGTACCTGGTGAAGTAAGAGTTAAATAAGTTATAATCTGTTGCCAGTAGTTCTACATCTTACGCGTAGAACTACCACATGCACCAGACTTCGCTTTCTTCTCCTCTGATGCGTTTTATACAACTTACGAAAATGACAAAAAATCTAGATTTCGTTGCCAGAGCGGCGCTGCGTTAATTGGTAGTTGCCCTTCCAAAACCCACGAAAGTATAATCCTATTTTTAATCAAGTTTTAAATTGTGGTTTTTCACGACGTATTCGAACTGCCATCAACACGTATTCCCTTGGTTGAAATCGCAACCTAATAAATTCTAAACTAAATTAGCTTGCGGTTTGAGCTATTTTTTTTCCAAATCCGCCCAATCCCTCTGTCATAAAATCTAATATAGTTTTCGCCTTTCGTTATGTTATGCGCCGGAATATTTATTACATCCCGCGGCATTCTTAACAGCTGCAGAAAGTGTCGGATTACAACCTATTCAAATCAAACTAAAGCTATCGTTTAAGAGCTATAATTGTTAACTACTACAATATATACAAATATATCTACTTATAAAATACGAGTTTTTTGTCTTCCCTATAAATAAAATAGCCTAAATAAAAATGTTTGTAAATACACGACCCTCACATTATGAAGGAATCGTATAGACAAAATTTTCCATCTACAAGGAGAGTCATTAAATAAACTTGAAATGTTATAAGTAAAAGACCATTGGAATAATTCAGTACGATGTAAAGGGATAGTTAATAGGCCTCTGTGTCGGAGATTCAAATTGTGCACATCGGTTCAAAATCTAATTATATTGTATAAATATAGTGGAGACTATAATATCATAACTTTATGAAAAAAAAACTATAGAATGCAAATAACGTCGTTTCTCAGTTTGTTTCTGCTATTTTTGAGTAATATGATTTCGTCGCTGTATGCTATGTATTAATCTTAGACACGAGTTGTGAACCATATAAATTATAACGATGTGATTTTAGCAATGCTCTACTAACGTCAAACGAAAATTATGGAAAAAACATTTCACAGGCGACATGTTGTCTTATTAACAAATTCAAGTTAAACATTGCTTAGACTTGAAATTAATCCCAGTAGACTTTATATATGACTGCAGCTTTGTTTATACGTTACTATTGTAATTTTAGATTTGTGTGGGAGGTAAACTTTAATAAAATTACATGGTATTGCTTTGTGAATGTTTCAAGGTCTAGAATTGGATTGTTTACGAAGCAATATTGGAAAATTACATATTTCATATTTGTGCCTTTTTTGTTTCATTAAAAATTACATTATCTAAGAACTTTAGTAACTTTTCAGCAAGAGTATGGAAATGACATTTTATAACTGAACTGTTTAAGAGTATACCTCGAATATTGGGTTTCTAAAAAAGTATTTCAAGTCCGTAAAACGGACATCAAGATCCTTTGTGGAAATGACATGATCGATAGCTTTCTTAAACAGTGACAAGGGTGCTCGAATACTTTCCCTTTTCTGCTTTCATAACATTTTTATATGTTCCTGGTTATGAAGTCAAAATTGTGAAACGCTAATCTCTACGCAGAATTATTATTGGCCTGTAAGTTTTGGTAGCTTCCTGCTGGCTTCAATTGCTAAAAGTTATGGAACTGCCAATGTTCATATAAAAGCCTCAATGGAAAAAATATTGAAGGAGTAAGAATTGCATTTGTGCGTTTCACCTGGGTATCAAGTAGACCAGATTTGACAGCCCCATATTTTTTTTTTCTATGTAGTTAGCTGAAAGAGAGAGCACTTTTCCATACGTGTTAACAACATAGACGACTTAAAAAACCGCATTTATCCTCGACGAAATTCTGTGTAGTTATCGTAAATTTCACTGAACGACTTCGGACTTGTATTTAAGAAAATTGTAGTTTCTCATAAGAATACGGAATGTATTTTGATTTGTTCAAAGTTATGGCATTTTGAAAATAGTAACAGTATTCTGCTGAACCCTGTATTAAGTAGAGCAATGGCTTCTTGTTTACTTACAGCGAACAGCTAACGGCGTTCAGGGAAGGTCTTAAAGGAGATTATGGGTTTTTTGTCTTTACAATATAGCTGTGTAGTGTTAACATATTGCAAACTGCAGTAACAGTTTCGATAGAATTACCTCCCAAGCGACTTAGCCAATGCAGGCTGGCGCTAATTTAGTAGTAATGGGGCTTTCAATCATCATCTGCTCATTAAATTTCATAGAGGTTGCATTTGGTTCGCAAATTTGGCGTTCTGCTTACACGCGCACAACAGGAGGGTTATTTGTACATTTAGAATATTTATTAAAAACCCATTTGGTCGGCAAATATGCACCAGCATTCAAGTGGCCGGAAATGCTAATTTTAATAAACACGGAATGCAGATATCCAGTATGCAAACACGCCATGACACGGAAAATGTCATTGCATTAATGCTGCTGGTGACAATACGTAATCGCTACAAATTAATAGGCGTCAACCAAACTTCGAAAAAAGCGCGGTAAATATTATTCCGCGGCAGAAAACAAACAGTCTGTCAAAGAGGGCAAAAAGAGGCATAGGCGTGGAAACTGGTTGAGGGCATTTGTCAAGGAAAGAAACGAAACCGGCAAGTAATGTCACGAAATTAATTAATTAAGAGCGGCAAATGGATGCGCAGTGGTTAACGCAGGAGTAAGAAGAACTGTAGCGGTAAATTAGAAATAAACTTTTAATGCTCGTAATTTCAGTTCCAAATGAAGAGTAATCGCCGGGTCTAGTGCTGTTCTTCAACGGGGAACTCCTGCTAACCAAATGGAACAAAGCAAAACACGGATGACGAAAATGTATGAATACGAGGCGCTAGGCTCTGCAAGAATTTAAAGTGCGAACTTGTGCGGGCACGTCCGCCGTAAATGCGTAGAGTTTGAAAGGCGACGTTTACCAGAACAAGTTCGATTTCTCGGCGTTATTGTAGTAAATCGCAAAAACTAGCTAGCTTCATCTGCTGCATAAAAACCTACCTCCGAACCTATTTCCGTTAATCAAACTGTGGCGGTTTAGTTTCTTGCCCGCTGTTTTGTTGGCAGCGTTTGGAAACATCGATTATTGGAGTATTGATACGGCATTTACTGATTTTGCACAGAAATGCCTAGACAAGTCCTTTCTCTAGTTCTTGCAGTCCACCCACAAAAACACAGTAGAACACTGGAAATTCTTGCATAACCAAAATAAAGTCATGATATATTTTTTTAAATGCATTAAACTGAGCCAATTAAGGTTTGAGACAATCTTAACGGGAGTGTACACCTTTTTTTAAATTGATCAAATTGATTTCACTTGTATCTTTTAGAAGGAAATTGTGCTGTATCAAATCTATAGGATTATGACCACTTTGTGTTCATTTGTGACAATAAAAGGATATTTTATCTCTATTTATTAAAAGCCTGTAGTTATTAAACTTACATTCGGGTGACAGGTGTGGCAAGATGTTACCGAAATCCATGAATCGTATGTTAGTAAGCCAGCGGTTTCAATTTCCTGCAGATTTAATTATTTTACAGTGTAGTATTCGCTGAGTAGGCTTTATGTAGTAACACATCGTAGGTGGTGCGAAAAAACCTCGTATCTGCAGAATGTCAGTTTTACGGTAAATAAAAAAAGTGATTTCATCATCCATTTTATTGTGTTTGAAATTGAACTTCAAATATAAGAAGCAAAACAGTAACCAAGATGCTAATGCCCAATGCAGCTATACAAAATTAACGTTAGATACGTAGGTGCATTCAAGATTTAAGAACTTAAGAAGTTGCTAGTTTTCATTCAATACAGTTGAAAAATAATTGCCTTGAAACTTGTTCTAAGGACTGTCCCAGAAAAATATAACACCAAAGACATTCTCAAAAATCTAAAATGATTGCTTCTTGTGACCTTGTGACGGTCTTAAAAGCGGTAAAGGCATCCAGCTGTCCCAATTAGTACTCCAAGAGCAGCTTGCCACTGCAGACGCTGTTTGTAATATTAAACCAGTCACAGGAGACAATCCGGACTTCGCTGTAAGTATTCCTACGTAGAAAATCAAGCCCAGCGATTTTGACAGCAGTTTCACAAATTTTGCCAAAAAATTCTGCCAGTGGCGAAGTCAAAATACAGCACTGAGCGCACGATGCTAAGGCTGCACCTCACTTACCTTGTAGTAAATTTACAGCTCAGGAGCCCGATAAAACAGGTTCCAAATTGCCTTTCGCGAGCTCGACCATGATGCTAAGCCGCATCTCTAGCACAAAAACAGCAACGAAACAACTCCAACCGTCCAGCACATGTTAAAGAAAAGACCTGTACTCCATTCTGCGCATTTCTGCGCCTTTAAAACTTCCACAATCGAACATTTCCAGGTAAAATGCAGTCGCCACTTAAATATTTCGTTTTAACCTGCCCAAGGAAAAGGAAAATATCGCAGTGATTGTAGTCACAAACTTTTTCAAGACGGAACGATTGCTCTCTTGCCGAAACGTTCCAAGCTCCAGCACCGTTTTAGTAACAGTCTCCCAGGAAGGTAGTTTATTTGTTTATATACTATATAGACTTTAAGACAGATTTTCTATTTATTGTTGTACTTTAAAATTGGAAAGAAGGACTATTTAACGAATATACTCAATTTTAATGACTCCAGATCTTTACGAACACTGGCTTTGAGCTACCTTCATGGCATTTCGTAATAACTATTATTAACTATAGGAGTTAAACTAAAATTAACCAGGCCTATGGTGCGCATTACTCGGTTACTGCATCCGTCTGTTAAATAAGAATCTGCCAGTAGCTGGGAGTAGCTCGCTCGACACCGCGCTATGCGTCGAATTCTATTCTCATGTAGTTCGGTTTGGTAGTATTAATTTTTTTGTTGGTCGGCAAGAATTGTACAGTCGGTTTGGGTTGCGGACTATAAATACAGCGTATGTGTGTACTTAACCTAGAACTTAAACTATGCTAGTACATGCCATGTTGAGGAATGCCCCAGTGGACATTTTCAAATAGTACAGAAATAATTGGACAGCATAGTGGATTTGATAATAATTATGTGAAGCGTGTTGGTAAATTATTTAGCTTAAACCTTTTCAGGCTGCGTGGTTCAACTTCTTCATAAAATAATGTGTTTGCATGTTGATGTGATGATTTGTTCTCGTATAGTGGGTGGACCTAGATCATTATATAGCGCAGTATTTAAAATCTTTGAAGTATTTCGATGTTGGAATTACTAGCGGAACCTCACAGTGTAATGCCATATGTCCAATAGGCTTGAGAGTTGCTCTATATAATAAAAGTTTGTTTTCAAACGAGAGTTGTGAAGTCCTACCAAGAAACCAGTAGGTACGTTTGACGATATTTGATGCCTAACTGTTTTCGTTTAGTAAGTATATGTAACGATCGAGATGAAGGCCTAAGTTAGTATTTGACAGTTTCTGCTTGTGGTAGTTGGGTACCATTTAAAGGTTCCTGTGGACAAGTTTGACGATATAGAGTGATAGTGATGTGTGCAGATTTAGTTTCGCAACAACAGGATCAGGATCTGACGCTATAATTGTAGGATCATCTGCATAAGTGGCGATTGTGGTTTGCCTAATGACAGGTATGTCTGCTGTATATAGGGAATATAATATGGGCCCAAGTAAACTTCCTTGTAGGAACCCTGAGTGAATTGGGTAGAGTGGTGTGTAGGTGTCCTGCGATTCAACTAGATAAATCTTTCAGTAAGATAGGACCTTAGTAGCGAGTATATTGGGTGCGGGAAAATGCATTTCAGTTTGTTGACTAATCCTATATGCCATACTTTGTCAAAAGCTTGACGTATGTCCACACAAACATCTGTACGATATGGTTTGTTTTTAAAATTCCTTTTGATTTAATGTACTATCCGATGGATTTGTTTCGTGGTTCCATGAACTTTTCGAAAAACCAAACTGGTGTGAAGGTATTCAGTGGAAAAAGTCCGAAAAACATATCATAATAGACCACTGCCAAAAAATGACATTCAGAGAAGAATATTCACTCTTGTTCGGAAATTATTGGATCTAAGTGTTTTAACAGGATTTTTTCAATCACTTTTGAAAGAACTGGAATAATTTGATAGGCCTGTAGGAAGTTACTTTACCTGGGCATTTTCCTGGTTTTATAGTTATAGCTATCTGTGCTATTTTCCGCTGATAGGGGAAGTATTCTAATCTTAGTATAGCATTGGAATTGTAAGTTACAATTTTAAATCCTTTTTGAAAAAATTTCTTTGAAAACATTACCAGTTAGTAGCTCATATCCTGGTGCCCTTTTAGGACTTATGGTATGGTATATAATTTGTTTCACTTCGAGCTGATTTGCTTTTTTTATTGGCATGGCCATCTGATGTGGAGTTCCTAGCTGTTGAGTAATTTCTTCTTCTATCGCTGGGAATTAAGATGGGTAAGGCTAGAAAACTGTGAGTAGGTGGTCAGCAAGTACCAGTGCCTTTTGCTGATCAGTTCTGGCCCAGGTGTTGTCTCTTTGTCATAATAGTGGAAGTTGCTGTTGGGGTCATGAATTTCGTTCCAAAACTTTAGACTTTTAACGTTCGTCACCTTGCGAAAATGTCTTCAGGTAAGCATAAAGTCTTGAATATTTAGAAACATCAACATTTCTATAAACATTCGAGCAGGCTTTGAACTTCAAGTATGTGGACCACAAAAGTTGAAGATTTTCTAATTTTACTCAGTGTTTCAAAATAAGCAAGAATAACATTTTTTGTTATTATTTGCACATTGATAGTACCGCACCATAATTGTAATTTTTTATATTCTTTTTCGTAAACTAGTCGTGACTTTCTAGGTAGTAAATTATGTATGACCCTTTGTGCCGCTCTTTTTAATTCTGGAGGTGTATCACTAAATTATTCATAAATTTTTTGAGAGATTTTAAAAGAAAACTGAGACTTTACACATCAACAAAGTTTAATTACAAAATTTTCAATTCTTCTAGAGTTGTCAGTGTTACCACATCTTTATAGTTGCTACACAATTTTTCTGGTGTTATATTTAGAACTCTTTTAATTTAAAATTTAAAATAGAAACAAAATAGAAAAAAAATATTGTAATACGCTGTAACGTTAGCTCCTCAAAGTGTAATTATATATAAATTGTATTAAATTTGATACATCTCCTAATCGAGCGTTGCATCTATTCGGCGCGCTAGCTGGCGATAAAAAATTAGCTATCCGCTGTGTGCGTAGTTGCGGTGTATAAGCGACGACGTTGTTTTCCTCTCCAGTGGAAGCTAGGACAAGTACCCCGATAACGCGGCAGAAAATATATAAAAGAAGAATTACACTGCCAGTCCAAGGCACCTGAGATTACCTGTCCTGTCTAGTCCCCAACTGAAGATTTATTTTCTCAACTATTTCTCTCCTTTCCTACCTGGGTCCTCCGGTGTGACATGCGGTGCTGTCTAACAGAGTAGACCTCCAACCCTTACCAGTCCAGGCTTCATGAGAAATAACGTATTGTACTGTCATCCCTAGAAGCTGACACTTTCCGTACCGCATCCGTATATCGAAGCCGTTGGAATTCGATTTTACCTTGATTGTTGTACTATCTTGGGAAATCGAATCCCTGAGGCTACAACCCTAGCTTGACTTGCTGTACTATCTTGCAGGGCCAACCGCTTAAAGTTCATTCCCGACCGCCTAATTAACAATCGCAAATCCCATAGCTACGATATGTTGAATACATCATATAACCTCAATTTACTAATAATTGAACCTGTAGTAATCGCAGCACCTACACCGCCTGCGAGCGGCTAGAGCCCTGTAGCCGCCCCTCATAAACTCACCTGGACTTCGAAGTTCTACTCCGCAGCTCGCAAATTCGTTGCCGGTGGATTGTCAATGGCTTTTGCCGGCTCAAGGCGAATAAGTTACATCTGCAGAGTTCGGCACCGCGGTCGCTCCCAGACCAACTCAGAACTACCGTAATACACCAGCAACCCTCGCACAAGTATTTTGGCACCATCAGCACCCTCAGGTAACCCTTAAAGTTGTTAAATTCATTGGATAATTGCAGCACAATAAAGCAAAACAACGGCTGAGCCGAAGGTCAAACGCGGAGGAACATCCGACCTACGGGGTAAAATATCTACTTAGCCCGACCTCCCAAGCTGCCGCTGATCATATCTGCCGTCTACCCAAAGCGGTCTGCAGTGCTTGCCAGTGCATTGGGTTGCAGTTTTCTTAAGGAAACAGGTAAACCGTTCCAGAAGATGATGTTAATTTAAATAATGTACAATTCAGATTTACTTTGTATTAATGCTTATTTTGTAATTATAGCTAAACATAATATATTTTTGGTATTTATCTTTTGTTTTTCTTAATCGCATATACACTGTGGTTTTATTATCGCGTTATGGCACATATTACGTGCATCGCAGTGGCATCTATGAAATTAGTTTATTTAAAATATTATTAAAATTTTTAACACATGAAAAATAATGCACATAATATATGTTGCAACGAGATAAAAAACCACAGTGTATATTTGATTTCTGAACGTATTTCTCCGATTTGAGCTTAACCCGAAAGGTAAATCTTGGACGCCCTTAGTAAGGGCTTGAAATGTCACAACACTAGTTTTATAAAACATTTTGGTGCACTTGTTGCCTTACAGCATTCCTCGCTGCGCTCGTTGTGCTTTAAAAAACGAGTGCGCCACAATAATGTCTTATGAAACTTGTATAATAAACAACTATTTTCTACCATCGTAACAGTAGTAAAAAAATTTAGAACAATTATATTTCATTATGTATTTTAGCAGTCAAATAATTCGAACAGACTAAATTAACGAAGGTACTCCATTTTGACGTTAAGTTCTACGTAGGTATAGGAAAATAAGTTTTTAATTAAGATAGCTGTATACCCCTTTCACTCCATTGCTGATATAAAAACAACATTGACTTTTGTAACTTCTGGGAAGTACTTCAGTTATAAAACACCAATTCGTTATATCCTGTTAGGGTGGAGGGTTCTATTTTCAACAATTTTAATTCATTTGATTAGTGAAGAATGATCAACTATAAATTTTTTGCTTTGATTTACGTAATGTTTTTGTAGCAACTGTGCCATACACCTTTGAAAGAATGCACATGCAAGGTCTGCCCAGAATTACAAATAGAGTGAATTGGGTAGGTATACACACTTAGTTTTATAAAAATAACATGCAAAATAGTCTTGAAGAAAAAAATTGATTTTAATAAACTGGGGTATCGCTGAATACTATAAAATCAACACAGAATCTGTCAACACAAGCGACGTAATTGATATAACGTTTATCATTTTTACCATTGAATGTACCGAACGAGTATTCTTGAGAGTGCTTGGCTGGATATCTTACCGCTCAAAATATTTTAGTCGTAGCAAATTCTTGCAGTTTGTTATTTTCCGACTTTTATTTTTGTCTCGGTGAGCTGTAGATTCCTCATGATTACAGTAACTATTTAGGAACAATGTGACTAATACACATCCATTTCGACATTCATTTTAGTTCTTTTGCTGTAGCTAGTACACAAAAACCCACGCTCTTGTAGATATTATATCTAGGAGGCCGTGCGAAAACATTACTTTATCTAAGTTAAATTAAGTAAAGCAGTTTGTTATTGAAAATAAACACTTATACCATATGATCGAAAACTTTTAACCTCAAGAGGGCTGTGGATTTAAAAAAAAAATATTTATGTTGGCAGTGATGAGTAAAGGTACTTAATATAACCTGTACAATTTTGACAGAATCACTCACCTTTTACGGTATGTTTAATACTGACACAAGGTGGTGCTGTGTATGGAAAGTGCAGGAAATCGTTTTGAACAACCGTAGTTGTTTTTGTTACTAACATTTTCTATGTATTCAACAAAAAATTTTGTATTTGTTAAAAGGACATTTCTGATAAAACCTTAAACTGACAGACATAAAGTACCAATGTGACTTTTATTACCACGACTGCTAACATTTCTTGATTAAATAATTCCACAGCCCTCTAGACGGTAAAATTTTTCGATCATACTGTATTAAATGTCCGCAGTTCAAATTGCGTGCTTTACTATTGACAACATTTTGCTTTGGTCGACACAAAAATAAGTAACTTTTTAGATATTCATAACCAAGCCCTTATATTTATTCTGCCAGTTAACTTATGCGATTCAAATGTTTGCTGTTAGATAGCTAATAAGTTTCTCTTTAATTTGATGTAGTAAGCTTTGGCATTAAGCAATTTATCTAATTTATTTTAACTTTTGATTTATGGTAATCGGCAATTTTCGCAAAAAGTATTTTCATTCGTTAGCATTCACCTATTCAAATGGAAACTCACCAAACGCTTACACAGCAAGCTGTAGATTTTTGTGATCGGACCATTTAGTTTCAAAAGTGCCTGTTGAAAGTATCTTTTACTCTTGATCAGCTTGATGTGGTTTTTTGGAGTGATATATGAATTCGATTTATGTTTTTGGAAAGTTAATTTTATTCACAGAGTTGACAGGACAAGAACTATGGCTTATGCAATACAGTAGGATAGTGATGATAGCTTTGTAGACAAAAAGATGTTTTGCAACATATTTCAGCAAATCACACGCAGCCTAGCCAATGCTGCCAAGTCTAAGTATAAAAGCATCAGTATATTCCCGGCTAGAACCGACCAATAAAATGTAGTCAGAACAAAGGCCGTTCCCATTTAGTGGAAAATCAGACGAATTTATTTTCAGGGGAAATACAATAATAAGTAATACGCATATTATTCATAATTTTTATATGAATATTATGAGTTATAATCCCAACGATTAAATTTTTGGTTTGCTTGGGAAAATGTAACATAGTGAAAACTATAAGCATTTTCTATATGTTCCAGGTATATTGAGTGTAGTATTCGTTCGACGACTGGTGTGGATAACAGCTAATTCGGACAACAATAGGTTATATAAATAACAGTAGTTTCAGCAATTGCATCAGTTCAAAGTAGAGATGGGCGCGTGAGTGAATTTTCGCTCACGTCACGCACGTTTCACGCTTGCTTTAAACAGTCACTTTCACGCACGTTCACGCTCACGTTCAATCACGTTCACGGCGTGACAAGCCACTCACGACGTGACACGCAGCTTTTATTTCAAAATTTAAATTCAGATAGAACAGAATGTTCAAATTTAAAACCAATGAAAAAACTCTAAAGAGAACTAAAAATATGTTTTGCACCTGACATAATTTACGTGATATGTTGCAATCAGAATATTTGACATAAAAAGGAAAGAATGAAAATTGACTACAATAACTTCGACAAGGGATAAATACTGATTTCTCGCAAATATATTTCTTGCAGCTGTCTTCAAAGACATTACTTTTAATACCAAAAGCTGTCAATGATATTGACCTTTCCCTTATTGGTATGAGTACAGAAGGTATATGTTGCTAGGCTGCTAGGCAACACTTTTAATTGGTATGTTTGAAAGTACTTTTACGTATAAGGATCAACATTTTCAGCGTTAAGGCGAGTATACAAAAAAACATTACTTTACACAAGTACACAATAAATTGGTTTAAAAATAAAACGTAATCAACATTTTCAGTGTTAAGTCGAGTATACAAAACAAAACATTAGGTACTTTTCTAAAAATAGGTTCATCTACACATCTACACAATACATTTTTGGTTTAATAATAAAATGTAATTAACATTTTCAGCGTTAGCCGAGTATAAAAAACAAACCATTACTTTTATTAGAATAATAAGTTCATCTACACATTAAAATGTTGATTTAAAAATAATATGTAATCAACATTTTCAGCTTTAAGTCGAATTCTGCGTTCTTCTAAAATTCGCCCAGCTGGAGAAAATACTCTTTCGCTTGTAGCGGAACTTGCCGGTATGTTTAAAATTTCTCAAGTTTTTTTAACAGTGGCGTATTTACACTGTTTTTCCAAAATCCTAAAATGTCATCTACATTTCCGAATTTTAATTTAACATACTGATTTAGTTCTGTTTCGACATCATCCTAATTACCTACATGTGTCATCGTCAGAGCTATCTCTAAGTGTAGAAAGATAAGAATCTGATGCTGATGTACCAGTTTTGAGTCGTTTGCTATGTCTGTCATCATTATCATCTATAGTTTTATTTGCATTACAATCTTCTCTTTTATGTGAAGGTATGAACTTTAAGGATTTATAATTAGGGTCCAAAAATAAAGCCACATAACCTAACTTGTTTGGCAGTTTGGCACAATTTGTGATTTAATGAATTTAAAAGTTGCTGCACCCTGCAGTTTTTTATTCGTTACTAAATATTTAACGTGAAATTAACGTGAAACGTGAATCACGTCTTGGAAATTTTCACTCACGTTCACTCACGTTCACGTCACGATTTTCAAATATTAGTCACATTCACGACGTGACACGCCGTGACACGACGTGACACGACTGTTTTCACGTCACGCGCCCATCCCTAGTTCAAAGCAGATCCCAACAAGAATTGTTAGCCAAGATTTATTTATTTTTAGATTGGCATTGATCAGGGAGTTGTTAAACGGTGTCCCCAAGTATGATTCGAGTGAGTTGATTAGTTGTTTGCTAGTTCTACACGTTTCTATCTCCATCGATCGGGCGCACTTCGTCCGCAATCGACAACACTTACTTATTTTGTAACCGTGTCCTTCATAGTAAAACGATAAGCATGGATATTACACAACAATTTAGTATATTTATATTAGCGAGGAATGGTTTAGGATGCAGGCAAGTTCTATTTCAATATAAGATTTTTTCTGGTAAAAACGTCCGTATCTGTGTTTCCTCCAATAAAGTTATTAAACAAAAAACAGTCGTGGTCCAGCTGGAATGGCGGTGATAATTGTTTTCTTGATTTTCAATGTAATTCACATTACTAAGTGTTGCTTTTCAGTATATTAGTTTTATTATAAACATTAAGATATATGTACTTATTTCGGACATGATTTTTCGATCTAGCAAAAGCTTCCTTACGGTGTGATTTTGTTATTACACGTTAAAACTATTTTCTTCCGTTAGTTTTTCACTTCCAATTAAATGAGAAAAATGCTAAAAGTATTTTAATTGAATAAGACCATCTATGCTGTGGGTTCATATTTAATACTATAGTAAGTTACTATTGTTCGAATGCTCTCTTTGCTCCTGCACGTAGGATTGTGTCAGGATTGTGTGTTAGCTGGAATGGAAGCTACGATTCCACACTGTGTTGTAATATGTCCATGGCTTACAAACTTGCTCGATAAACAAATTCTTGATTAGCCTTTGTCACAAATAACTAAAATTTTATAGATGTTTCAGCTAAATGGAAGGGCTTGGCTGTGGTTCATGTCTATGCTGTAGGTTTCACTTCAAATTCACAGATGTCAGTAGCAGCGCTTTTTTTAGAGATCTCTAGTTTTTATCGATTGCGCCTGCGCGATTTAAATGCTGCTAATCACAGAACATACCCAAAGGCTGCTAATTTTGACGGAACTACTGCAGCTGAGGTCTGCTAAACGTCATCACTAGTAAGTGATTACATTTATTTATTTACATTTTAACTCTAACTTCGTTTGCGTTTAAGTGCTCTTTCTTCCTGACTTCTTTGATCGTGTACCGAAAGCGTCTGTAAGAGGCGTTAAGTTTGAAGATAAACTTGTGTTGTCGTGTGGAGTACTTATAACATTCGCATAATGTAAGTTGCTTTATATTTTTACTTCCTTGTTTCTATTTGTGCTTGGATTTATTCTGTGAAGATCAATCTTTACTGTTTCTGGAGAATCTGCATCAGCCAGACAGCAGTTTAGATCTGCCAATCATATGCAAACTCTATTGCGTATTCATGAAGCAGTCCCTTTACCGTTTTACTATATTCATTAGCCTGGGAGAAGAAACGCAAGGCTATTGTTACATGATAGCATTATTTAACTTGTAACATTTAACCTGTAATTTCATACGAGTAGATAATGTTTTTTTCTGTTATTTATAAGTGCTTGTATTTTTTAAATGATTACAGAGGAATTATTTCATATCACCAGCAAATTCAAACATCTGTATTTTCATCTAGCGCCGATTTTGGGTCCGATCATGGTAATAAGTATAAGGCAACAATTGTGTGCATTTTGTTCTTTATACATTTCATAATTGCCGCTCGTTGGTTTAATTGCGCTTCCAAAGACGAAAGACGCTGTAAACGTCGACAAACGCTAACATGTGCGTGATGTATCTATAAAAATTTTGTGATTTTGTGGTCTTCGTGCGATATCGAGGACCTGCATTTTGTAATCAATTGAATTTGTATTTTTCTTCGTTCTTTTCGTTGGGGAATCTCAATTCCACACAAACAATTTACGGTTTCTGTTTGGCATCATTTTGACAGGAGCTGGGGGATGCAAATTAAGCCTGAGCGCTTATAATAATTATTAGCCTCACACTATTGCTAAATTTCTTTTATACTTAACGATTTTTTTCTCTTGTAAATTATTTACTGTGCAATTGTAATATAATTTTTTTTGTAACTAGCTCTGCTTATTTTATTTTAATTTAAGGGCAGGGTATACCCTCAATTTTGAAGAGAGAAAACAATTTTTTATTCATTATCTAAATATCCTAACTAGTGTAACACCACTTAAAAAACATCATTTTCACTTGCAAATTATTAAAATAAAATATTAATGCTGCAATTTAATTGGTTTAGAAAATAGCTTTTCATACATTAACACGGTTAGTTTTGATTCGAATTAGAGTTGGTTTTAACCTGTATATTAAGTACAAATTACTCTAGGGTATGACAAAATTGTGAAACTTAATATGTATTACAAAGCCATCTTTAATCGATTTTTATATTTTAATTAAACAAAATTGCTCATACTATCATTCTAACACATCCCTGGTTCCTTTTATTTTTAGTTATACCCTAAATTAAATGGTACTGCATGCGCTCGTATTTTTAAAAATGCTCTGCTTTAGTTAATAAAGTCAAAAATAAGAGAAATCGATTATGAAGTAGCACCCAAAATATTAATAGAAAAAGAGGTACCTTGAGGAAAGAGATAGACTAAGACGGGTTTACCTCAGGCATTGCCATTAAGAATGGGTCGACATAATCTTCTCAGGTAGAAAGTTGATAAGCAGTTTCTTGGTCAAAATAAAATCCTAAAATTTTAGTGGACAACATTTTTGCCAGGGTAGCTGGCCCATCAGATCTGAGAAATGAGCAACCTACATCTTGGGGTCGCCATGGATACCCAAATACAAAAAAAAACTATCGGAACTTTCACTTCAAACTTATAATTTTGTAGGACGCCAGATTTAATTACTTCCGGGCAAAATTTGATGATTGTTACTCAAATTTGTTGCTTGGACATTTGGACTGGGTCATTAGTATAATCTTCTTTGGTAGAGAGTTAATGAGTAATGTCTTTAGCAAAATAAGTAAACAGTTTCAACAAAAATGGAGGAATAACTAATAATTAGTCAATAATAACAAGAATTTCAACAAATAAGTGCTTCAGTTCACTCTTGGTCTTGGTAATGCCTAATAGAACTATCTGTCATACCGTGGACATTTTTCAGTGCGTTTTAATTTGTTCCGTGCTTGAGGACATTTTTTTATATAAGTTGTTTGTTGATTATTGTTGGTGTGATTCTTTTAACTGCTACTTTTACTTCTTATTTTGGACAAAATGCGAAGTACGTACATAGTGAGAAAGCGGGGGAGGGCTTCAAAAGCACAACGACAACGAGGAACGCGGGAAGAAGTGATTTTTTCCATTAAAAACTCTGACAACATACCAGAAGATGCACACGTTTCTTATTTTCAAAAGTAAGTTTGTACATATTATGTGAATACTCTGTTTTTTACTTTCCTATAGTACCACAAACCACCTAAAAAAGTGGTTTTTGTGGTCCGTGTGTATACATGTGTGTATGTATGTATTGTATGTGGTCAAGAGATCTCCAAAATGGTCCTATTCTACGAAATGTTAAATTTAGAGATATATTAAAAATTCATCGGTAAAACCAGTTTTTTTTTACAGGGCTAAACGCTCTACATTTTCTTTTGTCGATTGTGAGGCTTTTAGAAATTTTTTAAAATTTCGAGTTTGATGACCTATTAGGCTATTACACATACTTTTGATAGTAAATACATATTATGCAAGTTAGTCATTGTAAAGCTATTTTTACGGGCATTTAGACTATAGAATAAAATATAATAGATTGTTCACTGAAAATCGAAAATTAGTGTCACTCTTCCGGTATAACCGGAAGTGATCCAAACTCACTCTCTACATATTTATATCCGGCTTAAGTTTAAGAAAGTCTAGGAGGTCATTTTTTCGTTTATGATTCTAGTGTGCTGTGGTGTTGCTTCTTTTTCGGCGTTTAAGATTAGTTTAGGTTATTTTTTAAATGAATTGCAATTTTTCCGATTATAGCTTTCCAGACGAAGATTTGCCGGATTTAGAGATAGAAGCAGATACAACATCTAATACCAGCGTAAACAGTCTCACCGGAAGTCGTATCATTGACATAAACGTTTTTTTGTTGGAAATGAAAAAAAAAATCTTATCATGACAACAAATGCACTATGGGAAAAATGCATTTCATCAAAGAAATCAAAAAAGGAATTTCGTCGACGTTATTCTACCATTGTAATACTTGCGAAAAGACCGTGTGACGGAGGTTGGAAAAGTGTGGGAGTCACAACTTCAATTGCAAATGTGCAAAGCAGCAGAAGAAGAACGGCAGCTTGCAATAGAAAGGGGTGATGTCGAAAATGGAGTACCTTTTATAAGTGTAGTGGTCGATGGAGGGTGGGCGAAGCGTTCCTATGGACACAGTTATTCGTTGCTTTCAGGAGTTGCATGTATTATAGGACTGCAAACAAAAAAATTATTATTTATAGGTGTAAGAAATAAATTTTGCTGTATCTGCACTGCTGCAGAAAACAAGAAAACGATACCTCGACCTCATCAATGCTTTAAAAATTATAGCATCTCCTCGAGCAGTATGGAGCAAGATATAATTGTTCAGGGTTTTAATGAAAGCGAAAAGCAGTACAATCTTCGATATAAATATGTAATTGGTGATGGCGATTCCAGTGTGTATACGCGGATTTTAGAAAACGTTAGCTATGGTAGATACGTTCTGAAACTTGAGTGTGCGAATCATGTAACCCGAGCGTTTACCTCTCATTTATACAAACTTGCAGCAAATACAAAATATGCAATATCAGTGCGACGTATTATAAAATCTAACTTACCAAGGCTTAGTATTGCAGTACGGTCGGCTATATCTAAATCTCAACAATCTTCTACGAAGGAACTCTGCGATGAATTAAAAAATATACTACATCACGTTTTTGGGGACCATTCGAACTGCAATGAGCAATGCCGAAGAAAAACCAACTAGGAGGAAAACTTCATTCCGCTTTTAGGTACCAGTCCGGTATTAGAAGAAATATACAAAATTATAGATTTTGTTGTAAGAAAAGCAAACCGATTAACCCGAAATGTCACAACAAATTACGCAGAGAGGTTCATGTCTATGGTTGCAAAATTTTCAGGTGGAAAACGAATTAATTATATTCAAAGAGGATCTTTCCAACGACGGTGTTATGGAGCTGCTTTATCTTTTAATTCAGGGCCATCTTGGCATAGGCAATGCCTATTAAAAAATGATCAGCTTGATAATTTCTGCAGTTTAAGAGAGAAAAAATGTATATACGCACGCTCTACACAAAAGAAAAAGAATAGAAGAAAAGTAATGACTGATAATGACGCAAAAGACTACGCCCCTGATTCAGCTAAGCCAGATTTCACGGAAGACGAATTGGAATCTAAAAAATTTAAAATTTTAGACCATCTGAAAAGTGAAGACGCCACTGCAATCGAAAAACTTACAATAGGACAACATGATAACGTAAAATGGCAGGAGGCTCGTCGAAATCGACTTACAGCATCTAGCTTTGGCCGAATTTGTTTAAGAAGAGCTACTACATCTTGTCATGCATTGGTGAAAATACTGTTATATAGTTCACGAAATTTAACAACTCGCGCAATAGTCTATCGTCGTATTAATGAAAAAAATGCTCTTCATTTATATGAACAAAAAACGAATTCAGAAGTTGTATCGTGTGGATTGTTTATTTCGAACGATTTTCCTTATTTAGGTGCATCCCCCGATGTACTTATTGATAAAGATAGACTGGTAGAAGTAAAATGCTTATATTCGATTCGAGATAAAAAAATTCATGAAGCAGTTCAAGACAATGGTAAAATGTGTGTTAAACTAGGTAATGGGAAATTATGCCTAAAGGAAAATCATATGTATTACTTTCAAATACAGGGACAACTTAATATTTTAGAAAGGGCATACTGTGATTTAGCTTTGTACACCGACGTTGATCTCCAGATAATCCGAATTGTAAGGAATGAAGATTTTTGGGAAAACAAAATGATACCAAAGTTAACAGACTTCTTTATGAACTGTATTTTGCCGGAATTAGCCGATCCTCGCATTCCTAGAGGTATGAAAGTGCGTGATTCAATTTCTATTATTAATGTACAAAATAAAAAAAAAACAAATAAATGGAAATTTTTATTTGTATGTAATTATATCTTTTATGTTACTCTTTAATGAATAAAAGTATATTTTTAAACAAATTTTTTCTTTGTGTTAAATACAATTTTATTCATAACAATTAATTATAAAAAGTATGGTTTAAAGCAGGGCTGTCCAACTTCAAGGGGCCCAAGGACCACCGTAAAAAATTTGAAGGTTAGGAGGGCCGCATCATAAAATCGGTCGTATGCCACTTTGTGAGTGATTTTTAATAAATAGAAAACGTGTATATTTCAATACTAATTTTTATTTATTCAAGAAGCTTAGGTTACATTACAAAAAGCATTGAAACATAAAAGAGATATACAGGATGTTTCCTGAGGTAACCGACAATCTTACACCATATGTTCTAGAAGTGATTCTAAACAAAAAAAATCGTATTCACTTTAGGTTAATTCCTTTTCGTTCTTGAGATAGCGACAAAAGAAAAAAATTACATCAATTTATGTAAATTTACGTATAGAGATGTGACGTTTTACCCCCTTACTAAGGGCGTCAAAGATTTGCCCCTTGGTTAAGCTCAAATCGGAGAAATACGTTCACTCAAATATATATTCGATTGGGTAAGACACCAGATAATTACCAAAACAAATATAATGTTTTTAGCTAGTTACAATGATTAATTAAAAATAACTCTGAGTTGTACATTATTTAAAATTAACATGTTCTTCTGGAACGGTGTCTTGTTTCGTGGGCCAAGCTGCAACCCAATGCACCGGCGAGTATTGCGGGTCCCTATTGGTAGTCCGCACGTACGCACGCCGATACTACGGGAAATGGGCTGAGTAGGTCTTTTGTTCCTGCAAACTTGACTCAACAGTGATTTTAAGCTGTAATTTTCCGGTGAATTTAGCGATTTTAAGGGTTACCTAGGGGGGGGGGGGGGCGTTAGTGCCTAAATCCTGGTGCAGAGGTGGCTGATACCTTACGACGGCTAGGCGTCGTTCTTGGGTCGAACGCGGTGTCAAATCCTGCGGATAGAACTTATTCGCCTTAAGCCAGAAAATGATGTTGACATTCCCCCGGTAGGGAATTTGCAGGTTGCGGAATTGAACGTCGAAGTTAAGGAATTCGCTTTTTAATGACCAAAAAGGGGCCCTGCAGGTGAGTTTATGAAGGGCGGCTACAGGACTCTAGCCGCTCACACGCGGGGTAGAGGCTGCGATTCCTACAGGTTACAGGTTTAATTATTAGTAAAATGAGGTTATAAGGACTATTTCACCTTTCGAGGCGCCGGGATTTGCGTTTAAAAATTAGGCGGTCGGAAATGGCTTTTAGGCAGTTATCCCTTCAAGACAGTACAGCGTATTAAGACAGGGTTAAAGCCTCAGGGATTCGATTTCCCAAGAAATTTCAACAATCAAGGTAAAGTCGAATTCTAGAGGTCTTGCTTTTGCGGAAAATTTTAACTTCTCGGGCTGACAGTACAACACGTCATCTCCCTTGAAGCCTGGTCTGGTAAGGGTTGGAGGCCTACTCCGTTAGACAGTTCAGCGTGTCAGACCGGAGGGCCCAGGTAGAAAAGGACAGGACAGGATTAGGACTGGTGGACTCAAGGGGGAATTTTGTCAAGTTACTGGAATTGGCAGTGCTATCTTCTTTTATACCTTTTCTGTCGCGTTATCGGGGTACTTGCCTTAGCTTCCACTGGAGCGGCTAGGATTTTTTATCGCCAGTTCACGCGTCGAATTGATGCAGCGCTTGATTAGGCGATGTATCAAATTTAAATACATTTTATGTATAATAAAAATTTAATACAGGAGCAAGCGTTACAGAGATAGGTAAGCTAGATAAAATGACATTTGTTGATAAGTAAAAACTGTCAAAGTAAGCATTAGTTAACAACAATTAACAACTAGAAGAACTAAACACTACTAAAAAACAATCAAAAACAGTTGTCTGATCGCTACAGCACCATTCGCGTTGGTGGCAACTGCCAGACTGAGACAACGGACAAGACAAGCCTTACATCGGAAGTGGGAGGGACTGTTTCCTAACACAATGTTGAAAGATAAAGTGAAAATTCTTTTACTAATGATATATTTTTGTACCTTTGTCCTATGTACCTATTTTAAATTGTTTTCAATTATTTATAATGTATATTCGAGATTCATGTTTTCTGAAAGTATGGTGATCCGCGGGTCGCAAAAATATCCTGGAGGGCCGCATGCGGCCCGCGGGCCACATGTTGGACAGCCCTATTTTAAAGCAAGTGTTAATAGTGATTAGCTACTTATTAGCTAAACCTACAAAATACCTAGGGGCGAGGCTATTAAGAGGTTACACAATAGCGGTGAGTAATGATGCTGAGTAATAATGCTCCTAAGGTGCTGCTGCGTTGGTTTTTGTGCTACGTGTTTATTAACGTAAAAATTATTGCAAATAGAAAATGTTGTGTGTGTTGCCTATATCCAAAGTTCTCAATGTTAGAGATTTCAGACGGGTATCACATCCCCTTAAGGAATTATATGTTTTATCAGACTTTTTCCACTGTTTCGAGTGTTTAATACACGACGTTTCGGGAGTTTTTGATCTACTCTTCCATCCTCAGGTGTTTCTGGTTAGTCCTGAGAAAGACTAATTTTTGTACGTGTTTTCACGTACACTGGTGCCTACTCTGGGGTTTGAACCCGGGACCACTGATCGTCGTGATTACGGGTCTGTCAATCTTATACATTTTAGTTTAGCGAATTACGTCACCGCAATCGTGCATAAGGCACAGCTCACAAAGAAAACTTCCACAATGATCTCAAGTTGTTGCGTATGTATTTGGTAAAGGAAAAATCCAGAACATTTGACCGTTAATTTAAACGTTTTCAGCGAGCTTGGGGGCCGTAATTCGAGAAGCTGAGAAGGTATTGTTTTGTAATCTAGTTTCGCAGAAAGAAAGTCACTTGGCCTTGTACAAGCGATCAGCTATACAGTCTTTTAAAGAATTGCTTACCAAAGGAATATGCACGTCGCGGCATTCCAATGCCTGCCGGAATAAATTTAATTATAATCTCGGGGTCACAGGGCCGTACTAAAAAAAAATATCGAAGTGAAATAAAATTAAAATGACATTACAAAAAGCTAAAGGAAAACAGATAAAATCAGTTGGGGATCAAAACGCAATGTCTATCGAAAAAGAAAACTACCTATAGTTCATTCAAATTCAAGATAGATCAAAACCTGCAACCCAAGTTACAAATATCAACAGTTAGTTGATTACTAATTTGATTTTATTAAAATGTAGATCATGGGATGTACGTAGTATAATATATAAGTTATAGTTTTTGTCAAATTTGCAAAGCTTGAAATTGGAAAATTGTGCGATGTTTTCCTAAACGAAATCTGCTGAATGTGATTTGAGAATAAATTTACCCACTAAATAATGTTGCAAATGGCCTCCTCAAGCAAAGATTCATATTAAAAACATGACACATTGATTTTGACATTCATAAAAACAGCAACAAGGTCATGTCTCTCTGATCTAAATTTTAATAAAATCATATTAGTAATCAACTTACTGCTGATATTTGTAACTTGGGTTGCAGATTTTGCTCTATCTTGAAACTGAACGAACTATAGTTGTGGCTATATCTATTGCAGCAGACTGGGGTTATCCCTGCAATTCAAACGACATAAAAGAAATAGTAAAATCTTACTTGAACAGATGTGGAAAACACTTGCCACAATTTCGGGAGAGGCCTGGAGAAATCTGGCTGCAAAAACTTCTACAGCGACATATGAGAAACCTGTCCAAAAGGATGTCCCAATCGATAAAAATAAGTAGTTCCGAAGTCTGCCCTGAAACGATTAATAAATATTTCGACCAATTGTCAGAAAGTCGAAAGGATGTTCCACCCCAGACGATAGCTAATTATGACGAGACCAACTTTACAAGCGATGCCGACCGCGTGAAAGTAATTGTTCGTAGGACTTCTAAAAGAGCAGAGAAAGTCATGGACACATCGAAGGCAGCAACGTCAGTCATGTTTTGTTGTTCAGCTTCAGGGGTTATGCTTTCGGTCTACATAGTCTATAGGGCAGACCCTGTATGTACGGAAAATAGACCAGCTGGCGCCAGATACAATCGAACTCGATCTGGCGGGTTTGATACCAATATGTTTGATGATCGGTTTTCTAATCACAGGATCCCAAAGTTTTGATTTGAGATAATTTGGCAAGCCATATTTCTTCGTCCTTTAGCCGCATAACAGTAGTCAGCTGACGTAACCATTTGATCTCAGTATCTGTCGGCCCATTAGGATAGCTTGTAGGAAGGTGCTTCAAGAATGGTAAAATCATAATAAAGGAACCGTGGAAAAATATGTTTTTCCACTCATTTTAAATCAAGGACTAAACAGAGTTACAGGAAGTAGCGAAAGTCTGGCTTTAAATCGACAGGTCTATTACTATTAAATAGGCTAAAGGTTTTAAGCAAGTTACTAAAGACAGATACGCAAAAATTACATCAAGAAGAAGGAATTGTCGAATCACTAAAAGAAGTGTCCGAAAAATCTAGGTTGAAGACACCCACTTCTGTTGGCAAAAAGAAAAAATTATCAGTGAAAGCAGTTAAAAGCATATCACAAGAAGACCTAGAGATATCATCAACGTTAATGTTGCGTTTTTACGTTTCGGGCTATTAAAAATTATACGACGCTTCTTGAACATAGCATTTATTTACAACGATTTATCTTAACTATTTACAAAGCAACTATTAAACGCGGAACACACATTATTTATAAATACAGGAACTATTTCTAACAACAGATATACTTTATTTATTTATTTACGACTTAACATTAATGATTTATATGGTTATATTTATTTGTTATTCATGCGTTATTTATTTCATTAGAGTTATGTACACACGGGTTCATTTATATTGCAGTTTACGCTCTTCGAGTTTGGATGAGAACTGTCCTGTTATTTTCGCCGCGCTTATTTATATATCGCCGAATCATCCCTTCTGGAAGCGTGGAGATACTCCAGAACATTCTGGCACATGCTGACCCACGCATGAGTCACCCCGAGGTCGTCCCCGACGGCTGACTCACACGTCGCCCGCGACTGGGCTGCAAGGTCGTTCTGGAATGTGACCATCTGTCAGGCTGACTCACGCGTCGCACGGGACGCGGCTTCAAGGTCGTTACAGTATCAAAAATAGCCTTAAACACAGTTCTGGTCTCCGACATTGTAGTATGAATATTTGAGAGGCTTCGGTGGGCCAGTGCTTTACCGCTTGCAGTCGAGGCCACAGTGAAACGCACAGCTTTCGGGCGAAACTTCAATTCCCGGCCCGGACGTTCCAGTCTTACTTAATTTAAGGTATGATTGTTTAAGTGACAACCGCGCACTCTGAAGTATACTGAGGCAGATTTAGAAGGGAGGAGGGCAGTATAAAAACTTAGAGTTGAAGAGAAGTACACAGGTTTGAGTTGGCGATCTTCAATACTTGTAAAACAAATGATCGAACTATCTTCTGGCCGCTAAGTAGGTCACAAGACTGTTTTGTTTATTTTGCTTGCAGGTGTTGGCAGCGCGATTGTTTACAACGCGTCCGCTTTGCTAGCATCTCTCGTACCGATCGCACGTATAATTTCGTTGTGCTCTTTGCCATAATTTGGGTTTTTTTTATAGTAGTAGTGGGGGTGAAATTAGTGCCCTATAGTTCACTCGCGAAATTGAGAATTTTTAAATTGGAATAATTCAACGAATATTATGGGATTTGGTTACCTATTGTTCTTAATTACGGGTTCTTTACTTCTGTATAGCGTATCGCGTTTTGAGCTGGCCTAAGAGCCGACCCTCTGGAGTCGTCAAAATAGAGCTGTTAGTTTTTGTTGCCTTTGCCTACATCCTGTTGTATATCTGAAAGCTCATTGTTGGTAGCTGAATGTTTGCCGTTTATGCTGCCTGGGAGTATCAAAACACAAACGTGTGTTGTCCTAGGTAAGCACGAACCTGTATGTATTGCTCAATCCAAACCCTAAATTTAACGGCTGGACCTGGATCTTACTGGAATCTTTGGTGTATTTGTGCATTTATTGAATTAAATTTATGATTATAGTGATTGTATTTTATGAACCCCCTTTATGCTTGACTTTATGGCGCCACCGTGAGCATGTAATTACTCGCTAATTAACCTGAGAACGAAGTAACAAGAGACTTGATTGCAACCCAAGTGTTTAACTATATTTATGTCATGCTCTAATGTAATTGATTGTGTAACTTTTGTGCTCACTTATTTCTTATGCGAATTATTCTAAATTATGCGATTTCTCGCAACTAAGCACTAATGCTTTGAGGCCCTGGTAATTAGCTTGTAGCAATGAAATCGATTATACTTCTAACATTCTGCAGCGTTGGATCTAACTTTTGTACCTAATTATTTTTCTTAACATAATCCTATTAATAATATCTTTGGTTTTATGTATTACTAATGCAAGTAATTTGCGTGACAAACCTTTCCGGGTCTCTTTCAGGTCGTAGCAAATTCGGTTACGCAAATTTGATTAAGTTTAAGAGTTTTGGTTTAAGACTAATGGACATATCGGTTGTGCAAGAAGACTGTTTGGCGCCCCTGGTAATTTAAACACCATTTGCTAATTTAGAAAATAACCGCAAATTGTCTTCACTGTAGCTGAGCGGTCTTTTGATTTGTCTATACAGCCTGACCGTTTGTTTGGTACGTATTGAAACCGATCTTAGTATTTGAGCCTGATTTGTTTGGTGCTTGAGTCTAATTTGTTGCCGTTCGTGGTAATGAATTGGGGCAGCCAAACTATATCCAGCAAACTTGATTAAGTAACAAGTTTTGTGACACAGTGAATGGTTTGTCACCTTCATCAGCTTAATATCCCGTCCTGTTCTTTCTGGGCTTTGTTTCGTAGGTTTGCTACTTGCGTTAATTCCATCTGGGATACACTTAAACGAAGGCACTATTGATAAAAAAAAACTAGGACAAGTTTTAAATGTAGAAGTCATACATTTATATTATTTTAGTTGATGAAATGACTTTAGCTGTCATGTGAATAATGCAAACCTGTCATATATCATATCACATTTTAATATTAAAAGCTACAATGCAAAACCATTATATAAATAAATGTGCAATTTTCCAAATAGTTATATAGTTTTCTAAGCAAGAAATAATTCTAGCTTTTGAAACTAAACGCATTCTAGACATTATTGACAGTGACGTTTTGAAATAATTGCATATTTATTCACATATCAGTTGCCACTTAAAAGTTCAGATTCACACAGCTAAAAAACCTTGTCATAATTTTTTGGTAACAATAGTACTTAAATAGGGTCATCGCATTCAAACGTCAGTGGACCCGAAAATGGAGCACATGGCGGGAATTTCCAAGGTCACTAGAACAACAAACTAAGTGTAAGGTGATTTCTTATATCTATCATTGTAGCACAATTTTCTTAAACTGGAGATAAAAAACACAATCTAAAAATATTTTGACGTAACTTTAACAAATACAAACGTCGATTGATAATAAGTAACGTACTCTAATATATTTTCGAGCTTACAGTAGTGCCGTTATACAAACAAATAGATCTCTAAATATACTGTCTTCCCTATTGCACTTGGAAAATTTGTATTCGTTATCTTTATCTTACAATTTCCTCAGGTGAGGAATGGAATGGCGGTACCTCACACTTGGTGTGTCAATCTAGTGACCTTAAGAATTTCACGTTCGTTGTGACGTCTGTCAATGGCAACCAGATTCAAAATTGCAGCCATGTCCGCCATTTTTGGGACACTGACGTTTGAGTGCCATGACCTATTATTCAAAACAAACCTGATTTACACATCTTGTTCTTAAACCACCCAGTTCCACTAGGTTTATTCCAAAAAGAATTTTGGACGAAGAAAAGCTCTCCTTTTGATAACACCTTCTCTAGAAGTATGTAAGGTGTAAAATTACGAACAAATAACATTATTTTTAGAAGAAGGTGACCCCACAAGATAAATATTTGTGTTTGGTGTCAATAATTTGCTGTCAGCAAGTCGGTCTGATCCTTCCTGGTAGGTCTAGCTAAATAATGTTCTATGTGAACTTCATCGTTGTCTAGTTCCTATTTAAAATGATAAATTAAACAATTCAACCTTCCACCACCTCTCCATGCAAGCTCTAGCTCAGCTATTTCAAAACGTTTATATGCTGGAGTCCAGGGGGAGTATCTTAGTCAAATGAATTAATATATTTTCATAATACTATACCGTTATTTAATTTTAACTGAACCAATCAAACACCGGCTGTTACGATACTTTTGGAGCGTCCCCCGTAGTATTGAACTTTTGCTAGCTGAATTTTTGAACCTGAATATTTATGGTTGGCTTTTGCCAATTTTTGCATGCTTTAAACTGGGTATAATTGGCTGTATCTTATTTTTAATTATTCTCCTATAATTATCATGCAGTTTCGTAACCAACCCCTCGTTTAACTACTCATATCTTGCAAATTAGGTTTATTCTTACTATATTTTTACAAATATTTGGGTACGGCCGCTAGGAAACCGGTGTTACAATTATTTTAAACTATTCCATTTGTTGCTAGAGCAATGTTATCTTTTCCTGCAGTCAAACTTGCCTGACTGTTTTTTTTTGGCATCTTCTGGCCCAAATTTTGTTATCATATGACCTGTAAGCTGGGTTTTTGAATTTTTCGGCTTTCTTTTCAAGCTAAACTGTCGTAGGTTTTCCTCTGCAGCTAAGTGCTTCATAGCCCTATGGTAGGGCTCGCCTCTTCGAATAGATCGTTTGAGGGATCTGGAAGCATTTCTGCGTTATCGTGGGCGTTCGTAATCATTGGTTAGCTACTTATTTGCGTCCTTTCGCTTTTGGCGGATCTCCTGGAACCGACTTTAGCACGCTTCTTTCGGCTCCACCCCTAGCTTGAGATAAGTTAGGCCAGTTTCTTCTTAATCAGTAATACATTTGGGTTCTGTGTGTTTTTAGCCATTTCCGGTGGGAGTTAAAACACTCCCCATCTGGTTGAAATCCTTCCTGTCTGGAGTAGACCTTCCCCGTTCGACTGCACCCTGCTGGAATCCAGTCCGATGCACTGGGCCCCTAAGATGGTCGCATCGCCTGTGAATTTTGCAACTCTTGTGGGCAACGCTGAAGATTGAGCAACTGCTTTACACCCACCTGCAAGCCATTTGCAGCCTCCACAGCTGGCACTGCATCCCGCAGCTGCGGCCGTCCTCGCTGCTTCGCTAGCTACGTCCAACCACAGGGGAGCAAACGGAGAGGTTAGGTTCTGGTGAACTTTCCTGCAGGCAAGACGTTATTGTATTTAATATGCATTGCGCCTGTTGTAACTTATAATTGAATCATACTGTTTCATGCCGTTAGTACTTAGGGCATGTGTGTCTTCATCAGCACGGATCGTGCGATAGTAGGTTTCTTGCATCGTTAGCTTATTAATATTTGTAATTGTGTTATTCTTCTTAGGGCCACCGCGCAATGATATGCGGTTACCCTCTGCTACTTGATAAATTGAGATCATAAGGTTTACCTGTGTACTGCTCTGGAGTTGTTGCTTCGGTGGGCACCCGTTTTGTTTGGGCCTTTGAGCCTCCCAACCCACTGACCTCTGCGTTATCTGACAAATTTATAGAGTAGAACTTGTAGGGCTTTGAGCTTCAATTGTGTCCTATCTGGACGTCGCTTTTACTCACCCGCTTGCATAAGACACCCGGGTTTGGCAGCATAACACAGTTCGGACGCTTTAAGCTTCGCTATTTTCATGTCAAACGTTCAGCGTGAAGATAGGCACACCACGGTGGCTGTGCCGCGTGAACCCGCTAAGGGAGCATTGTGATTATTTGCCGATCTCCGCTAACCGAGTAAGGGGCAAATCCAAGCCTTCGCTATCATTAGCATGTAAATATACATACATATACTTTAATGCATTTTTAATATGGACACCGTCGTTCATGTGTGGCCACGCAAACGCACGTTGATTCCGACCATTAAAAAATTTTGGATATAGATATAGCGTCATTTAGGGCTAACCTTCGGGGTTAAAACGTTAGCCAAGGTGGACTTGTATTGCTCTGAACCGGTGCACACGCAATTTTAGACCCGCTCCGCGACTCGCGCTTACTCAACTTACATTATTTTAATTGTCTCCGCGACGCCCTGCGTACCCTCGTTTCTTTTTAGAGTGTTTGTATTGTCTAACGATTTGCGGCCTAAATTTAGCTTTACGAATATTTGCGTGGTAATATTTATTTTTGGCTCGAAACTTTATCTCTTCTTTTTGCATGCATTTGTTGTAATTTACCTAGATATGTATATTTACATTGAATTTATAATTGTTACAACGTATGTATACGTATATGTATTTAAACGCCTGCCCGATTTATTATATAATTGTGTTTGTATTTGCACTACAGTACATATCCACCATTTAGCAATAAAGCTGTGATATTTTCATTGGTGGTTGATTTGATTATTTTTCTTTGTTCTGCTGGAAATTGTCCTTACCTTGTGTACGGTCCGACACAAGGATTAGATCTGAGTCGAGGACCTGGCGCCCTCTCCTATTTTTTTTATTATTCTCTTTCAGCATAGCTGGAACCCTGCGACCCTCGCGGCGAGCTAGCCCAACTAGGCCGATAATTACCAGCCGGCAAAATAACAAATACAACTTTCGCCAAAAGGTAAGGCCGACCGTTTATCCCCTCCTTACACGGCCGTTAAGTACCACATTATTTTTAATGTACACAAATAACTAGGTTGATTATAAACCTCGGCTATCGTCTCGAATTACAACATTCAACCGGGTCTATTATTTGCTATTTTATCAGCCTAATGGAGTTAATAACTATTAAGGTATTGCAAATCTCTCAGTGCAACGGATTTCACTATCTGCTTTTCAGCGGTTATTCGACGCTCCTCCACTTACCATTTCTAAAAGCCCTTGCGTCTTCAAATTCAGTATCAGAAAACAGACTAATTTTAATGTTAGTTTCCAGATGATCTTTCTTGTAGCATATTTGCAGTGGTACTCTATATGGTTTTCACAGCACTTTCTTTATAGTTGATTTCATCCAGCTCCTTCATATTGTATTTGCCTTTCAAGATTCCATTTAACTGACTGTTTGTTGAGGGTTGTATGAAATGGAAATGTTTTTCTTCGTAAAATCGTTCGAATTGTAGGTAAACAGAATTTTGAGAGCGCCTGGTGTTCTTTGATGGGGATGATTGTATGGCTTCATTAATGTCCTCCGAGGTTTTCTTACGAAATCTGCTGCTAACTTTAAAAAATATATATATAAACAAGCATAATTACTTACACTTTTTGGAAAACCGAAAATTTACAATAAAGCAGACTTCGATTTTTGTAGTTCACTTTTGTCCTTGACAACGCAGTTTCTACTGAAATTGGTCCCAGACGACCTTTAAAAATCATGAGTAGTTTATATACATAATTTTAATTCTTTAAATTGTCATTGTGAATACTGCTCGTGGAAGGAGTCTTTTGGTAATTTTTGTCAATCAGATTAATTTATAGCTTTTACCTTTAGAAAATTTAAATTTATTTCTTTCAAATTTTATGTTTATATAATATCCGCGCTTTCGCCATACCATATCTCAATTACATAACCTACCTGTGAATTTTGGTACATTTTTGGGTAGCGTTCTTAAATAGTTAAGCAAGTGAGCCATGATCATTCATTAAAGATCAGAGGCTGTTTAACTTAATATGTTAAAAATCTAAAACTAACATGGTTTTTAACAAGAAAAAAGTATTTCGTGAAACATAGTGAACTACGCATTTTTCCGAACAAAATCCCCTTAGTATATTAAATCTACCACCTACATGAATTATGTTTCGTTCCCGGCTACAAACCTAGTACAATTACATCGTTTTCGGGGTTTCCCATAAAGTGAGATACGAATTGCAGTCAACATTGAGGTTAGTACAATTAACTTAAATATCAAACTTTTTTGTAAAACGATTGGTTTAAAAATATGTAGAAAAAATTGTTTGGAAATTTTGCCGGTTTTGAAATTACGATGCTGCTTCCATCTAGGACTGGCCCTTGGCACAAATACATAATTTTTAGTATAAATACAGTTAGGAAAATACGCCAGCGTGGCTCAGATGGTTAGAGCATCGGACTGCGGCGCGGAAGTCTGGAGTTCAAATCCCAGATCGATGCCTGGCGGGCGGCCTACCCAGTCGCTTTAAATAATTGGGAACCTGCGTTCGAAAGAACAAGGGGTAATAATGCGGCTGTCTAATGCGTGGTGCTCACCACATCACCACGTGTCATGAATTTGACACGCGACAGCCGGGTGTGAGAGCGAGGATACGGAAGCTCTAACCTTCCGCCTTGCAGGCCAAGCTCCTTCATGGGGTGTTAGTGCCTCACCATTATTACAGTTAGGAAAAGCTTAAATTTTTCCATTTTTATTCACACTTTGAAAAGAAGCGTGGAAATTGAATTTCCGGGGTCAGTATGTGACATTTTTGCGAATTTCGATCAAGCTGATTTGAAAAAAAAGTATTACTTCCCAGATAAATTTTTTCTTCGACGCGTAACCGTAATTTTCCGTTTTGTCTAGTACGTAGTACATCAAACGGTATCGGTTTAGCTAATTATGCAGATATCATGAGAAGAAGAGCGTATTATACTGCCAGCTTGTAAAGATTGCGTAAGAAACGTGAGCAATTTTTATCTGAGCCTAAATTCACAGTTCTAGTATTTAAAATTTTTCGAATTTTTCCGATTAATTATTACATATGTATATTATACGCATTTTGCTAATGGGATTTGTAACATCAAGAATCGGCTACTAATGATTCAAATTACAGAGAATCTACAAACTAACTACGGTCGCAAGGTCAGGTAGCGTTACAGAAAGAAAGAAATGCTTAATAATTGTTTTTGTTGGTGCAATCTACGGAAGCTCAACTGAAGCAATTTTCATGGTTTTATAAAAGACACCAATAGGGCGGCGCCTTAAATAAACACACTAAATTTTCGTCAGCTGAGGGCGAATAGCTTAGTACTTATACTTCTTAAAGACTTTATATAACACGCAACAGATAACAAACACAGCAAATAGGCGCCGTATGCAGCGTTTTGTTTGCAGGACATCAGTAGGTGAACCCCCGAAGTATTACATAAAAGACTTCGCTACTGGGAGTGCGCTCGAAGAAAAAAATCGGACAGAATACAACGCATGCAGACATACTGGCGGAGTCGATGCATGGTTTGACGACGAAGAATGAAGAACGCATGGTGATAATTCAACTGTCAGACGGCGATTTGAGGGTGAAGTCTCCTTCAGTTCAACGGTACCGAACATCTAGGCTTCAAACTCGTCTATCACAAGTATTGACGTTATTAAAGTTTTAGTTATTAAAATTGACAGAAGGCGAAATGCCAAATAATCGACCTTTATTAACCCAGAACTGATACACTATGCAGTCTGTCAAAAATGCACTGAAATCATTCACTTTTCCATCACATATCTTTGCACCCGACTGCATTAATGCAAACATCCGAAGAATTTATTGCGGTCTCGTGTGAGTTCGTGATGAAAAATATTAACCAAGAAAAATTCTGTCGCCATTACATGGAGGCAAATAATTTAAAACGGCATAAACCATGCTTCAATACCACGAGGTACTTATATGGGCAATGCAGGAAATGATTAATCAATTTCTGCTTGCACTTTAAGCTTAGTGGAACCAAGAAATGTTTGTATTGTACATAAAAAAGTAGACAAAGTGTTACTACAAAATGGTAGCTAGTGAACAAAATAATGTCTAAGCCACGTTTTAATGGTTCAAAGTCTTAAAAGCGGTAAAGATGGCAATAACATAATTATACTCCATTACTCTGAAAAATATATATAATTGAGACCTTTAGCCTTCGCTTTTTCAAGGTTAAAATGACAAAATATTGCAAGTTGCGATTACTAGAGCTTTTTGGGGTTAAAGTTTGTATCTATAAATACAAACAATGCATTATTTCCTATTACCTATTGAAGGCCACTATAATAATCTTATGAATCAACTTTATTTTGTTATAGATATGAACCGTTCAATACTTGTTAAAGGATTCACTCCATATTATACCATAGCAGAATTTATCTTTACCTAGTAAAGACCAAAGTACAATGACACGGTAATTCTCAATGAAAATATCTACACATATAAAAAGATAACAGATAAGAACTTGACTAAAAATATCATAATTGTCATTAAATGAAAACTAAAGCTGTGCCTTTGTGTTTAATATATTGTTGCATAGTGGCGCATTCTATTGAAAGGTGCTCTACACGTTACAATAGTGTGAAAGGCAATGAAACAACATTAACTAGAAACTTTAATAAATAAACAATATATTACAAAAGATGCAAAAAGAAATTCAAGATTGTACTAACTCCAAATTAAACTTGACTATGACGTTGTTTAAAACAAGGCAAACAATATCTTGGTTGCCCATCACATTCTAAACAAAACGATATGACTTTTCTGACTTTATTTTTAGATATTTCTCCCTTAAGTTTCCTTCTGTAACATCCTCTGCAGTATTTTCGCCCAATCCTTGATACGTCCTTCTTTTTAACGAAGGTATGCGTTTTTAAGTTATCTTTTTTCTGTAGTTCTTCTTTTTGGTTATTGTACGGCTGTAGCAATCCTTTAATTATTTCTTGACGAAATTTAGTTATAGAAATGGTTTTTCAAATCATCTGATATAAACAATGAGCATTCAGTACTGCTATATTCCATATTAATTCAAATGCTACTTTCTTTTGCCAATTCATGGATCGATCTAAACATGTATTGGCTGTCGAGTTCTTTTCTAGAATACTGAGTGAGCGTTTGGCTTTCTTGTAATCAGAGATCACCTTTGGTTGCCTTATTTTATGTTCATCTGTATCCGTTTCAGACGATTCATAAGAATCTTTGGTTGTTAAAACTAAAACGTTCCTTTTATTAGGATATTTCATTAGCGTTAGGTTATGGTCGTTGTTTTGAATAACCATTTCATCTTCTTCTAATTGTGCTATCACATGGTTGGGAATATTGCTCTGAGTGCAATTAAAAGTGCCCACCAAATGGGTCTTTGCAGAAATTAATCGAGTAGATAAATCTAAGCTAGTAAAATAATTGGTTGTAAAGATAGTCCTTCCGGAATAGAGCACAGCTTGGCACAGATCTGTTGCTACTTCTGTAGAATCAAGATTCTTGTCAGTAGAAATTTTAAGATTCCACGTGTAGCCATCGCTCGAAAGTACTTTAAAAGTTTGTACTTCCTCCTTACTTGTCTTACTGCATTGCTGAACGTTATGATGGAGGTAACAATTTTCTCCAGGTCTGAAGCCCATGCGGCAGTTTCTTGCAAAATTATCAACTAATGACTGAATCTCAGGTGAAGTATCTTCGCTAGGCTGGTCTTGTCCTTGAAAATTCCACATGGCTAAAAGATTTCGAAATCGGCTTCTAGACATAGTACGTCTTATGATTTTATGGTTAAACAGTTTTGATGTGCTCCAATAGCACTGTATGGATTGAAGCCTAACTAAACCCATATATCCAAGAACTCCAAGAAATTTCATCATTTCACTCCTACATGTAGGCTCCCATAATCGCAGTCGGGAATGTGGCGATAATTTTTTTTGATCGCGCAATTTCCGAGAAGCAAATATGTTTGTTTGCAAAATCATATCGCTGATTATGTTTTCATCGATGAAAAATTTAAAAAATGACAGTGGGGTATCATTCTTCAATAAAATTTGTAAAGTGGGACTTACACCGTGGTCTTGAGAAAAACTAATTTCTTTTTGAGAACTCGAATCCATTAATGAAGATAATTCCTGTATATGTTCTTCAACACTCACATCACTACTATCAGACTGCACTTCAGCGCTGCTAACAGACTCATCGTAACTCGAACTGTCACTTCCTTTACTGCATTCCGTCATTTCTGAATCGTACCATTCGGGAAAATCTTTACAGTAACTACTGGTGGAAGGTCTGGGAGGTGTGTACTCTATGTATCCTGGATTCGAGTATTCACTATCCGACAGCTCTATATCGGAATACTCCAGGAAAGGATCTAAAAACCGAAAAATATAGAATATTAGCATATTTCGTTTGTGCGTCTCGAAGATGCAGTAAAAGATCTAATACCAACCTCTCTTTGGTCCCGTGTCCATAACTAGGTCTGCTTTAATTAACTGCATTAGCTGAACAGTTCTGGTATCTAGACATGCTGAACCGTAACTAAACACAGAATGACTGTTGCATTTTATGTTGTGTTTATGAAAGCGAATATTATCTAAGCAGTCAACAGATCGCAGCGTGGAGTTCGAAGTTTAAGATCTTCGAGAATTTATTGTGGATAACGAATTAGCTTGTAGACTGTATACTTTAGAAACACTTCATTTTTATCACCAAACAGGTATCTCAAACACAAATCCAGTTCTATGAATGTTTGTCGGTAACCTTATCCTGACATCTTGTGTGAGACGTTTGTTAATATAGTACGAGCTACATTTACAATATTCTATTAATTCTAATGATTCTTTGGAGACCACGTGAAAATTAAAACAGCGACTGCTAATTACAGCAAATATTAGGTCAGTGTTTTAGTTGATAAGAACTGCCAGCTGCAACCACGCTTAACGAAAGCTAGAGACGTGGGAGGAATACATCAAGGGACGTTTTTTCTGATGAACGTTTAAAGAGACACGACTTAATATTTGCTTCAGCTGAATCTCCAATCACAGGATCAGATGTAAAAAATATTTTACCAAAATGAAAGATGACAAGGTAGTAAAGCCTGATCAAGTTTAATTAAAAGTTCTAAAGCTGTTAACAGGAAACGGTTTGGATGTCCTGATCGGGTTGTTCATTAGAATCGACAAAACAGGAAAGATTGAAATCAGATCTGAAAATCATCAAACCACTTCGCTCTCAAACTTTTCCTCAGTTATTCATCGGAAATACCAAGTTTGACTTTGTCAATAGGTTAGAAACAAGATATGATTTTTCTCATTTCAGGTTTTGATACAGAGATGCCAGATGTAAGAAAATCCGTGTACGCGTGTATAAAAAGCTTTGAAAAAATAAAACACCAAAGAGTGATAAATATTCTTTGAGGTATATAGCGACAGATGATAGAGACATCGGAATAAGAGCCAATTTTTACTAGGTATGAACATCAATTGTAAGATTCACGACGATATTTTGCATATATATCATTTATCTACCTGGCATGAAACCGATATACTTTCAGACAAATATATACAGGATGAGCACCTTAAAAAGTAAAACTGTTTTTTGCCTCAACTAAGAAATACATAAAAGTAATAATTTATACATAGCGTAGGCTTTATCCTTGACAAAAATGGGACCTAACACATACAGGATAAATGTTGTACAAGTCAAAACGATGCAAAGAATAAGTGTGTTATGTTAACCTTTTTAGGTCGCGAGACGCATAAATGCGTAAATCGCAAGCCTTCAAATACATGGGAAATGCATATTTGGGCGAGGCCATAAATTCGATCACTGTGCACTCGAAGATACAGTTTTTCTAAAAATGTACGCTATCTGGAATTACCTTGCGGATATAAATGTGGAAGTTTCCATGCTTTTTGAGATTGCAAAAAACCAGAAAAAATAGCTTCCGATTTTTTTTATTATCAAAAATTGATGAATATATATAAGTATACCGCAATTTACTGGCTTAGTTTTGAATATTTCTTTTTTTTTTTAATTGTAAGTTGGCGTAATCTGTACGATATTCGGCCAGCGCAAAGTGTGTTGAGAGATGTATCTAAATATAGTAGGTAAAAGTACTGTTGTAATAACACCTTACTCTTTATCTATTTATATTTTTAAGTTAATGTTTGCAAAAAAGTTTACTAGAAGTTGATATATTTCCCAACGATTGATAAATTCCAAAAATAATTTTCCATTCATTGACCTCATATCACTATATTTTGGAAAATATACTTCATATTCACACCATAAGTATTCATATCTTAACGTAGTAAATATTGAAACATTGCTACAATATTTATCTAAACACGCAGTAGAAAAAAATGCTTCAGCTAATGGGGGCAAATTTTTCTTATTCCAAAATTTATTTGTAAGAGTTAGAGGAGCTAATGTTGCAATTCTGTTTATCAAATACTCATCTGGACTTGATCTGAGCTTTATAACATATTTAGCAGATAAATATCGCCTTCGTAGGTCGAGCGGAGGTTCTTGGGCTTCTGCTAGCATAGGTAGAATAGGAGAGGACTTCATTATTCCTAAGCATATTCTTATAGCTCTGTATTGACATCGATCTATCAGTTGCAGAGTTGTATTACAAGCTGAACCATAAAATATACTACCGTAATCTAGAATAGACCTTGTATACGTTTTATAGAAGGTTAACGCAATAGATGGTGCTGCACCCCAATATGTTTTTGTTACTGCTCGTAAGAGGTTAAGTCCTTTTTCGCATCTATCTACGGTGTACTTTTCTTGTTCTCTCCACAGTAATTTTTTATCTAATATAATACCTAAATAATTGGTACTATTGCTAACAGATAATGTACTTCCTGATAAAACTATTTGGGTCATACTAGGATTGCGATGGCGGGAGAAAAATATAACCGTTGTTTTCTCTACCGATAAATCAAACCCGTGTTTCTGCAGCCATACTTGTAAATTGGACATTGTAATGTTTAGCTTTTCAATGGTAATATCATATTTGGGATGGTTAGTGTAAAAACAAATATCATCTGCATATTGGATGCATTTGATGGAAGTATTAATTAACTGATGTAGGCTTATTGTATATATATTAAATAAAAGAGGGCTCAAGACAGATCCTTGAGGCAAACCCATACTTGCTACACGTCCATTGCTTATTTTACCATTATTTTGGCGAAGAAAGATTGTTCTATTGACGTATAAATTGATTATATTAGTAGCAATGCGATTGGGGAGTCCCAACTGAAGCATAATATGTTTGATTAATGTCAGATTGACTGATTCGTAGGCTGATTTAACATCAACAAAAAGACAAGTAAGATATTGGTTGTCTGAGTATGCAACCTGAATATCAGTAATTAACTGCGTTAGCGCTTCTAGGGTTCCCTTACCTTTGCGAAAACCATATTGCCCAGACGGCAATAAATGGTGACTTTCTAACCAAAATTCTAGTCGAAATTTGATCATTCTTTCAAAAGTTTTTAAAATACAAGACATTAACGATATTGATCTATAGGATGTGTGACAGTGGGGTGCTTTTCGTGGTTTAAGAATCGGGACTATTATAAATTCCTTTAATGTAGAAGGGTAATCACCGTTATGCCACAGAGAATTAAATATATTTAATAAAAATAGTTTTACACTCAACGATAAATTCTTTAGTATAGGATATGTTATATTATCTTTACCAGGTGCAGTATTTCTTGTACTTTTTATTGCCGTTTCTAGTTCGGCTAAATTAAAGTTAGCTATCAAAAAATTATCACCATTGGTATTATCATATGCTACCTTGCCAGGTAGGTCATTTACATACGGAGGAGCTAACTGATCTAATAGTGCATCTAAGATGTCAGGTGGAACCTCTAGCTGCGGACTATGACATCTGGAGATTCCTCTCATTTGACGCCATATATCGGAAATAGGGGTGCACCTACTAAGTTGATTACAATACTCTAGGTATGCAACTAGTTTTGGCTTTGCTTTTAAATAGTCTTCTAGTTTTTGCATTAATCCTTTGATAAATTAAGAAATTTTCTAAGGACCCTGATGACTTGTATTTTTTAATACTGTCTTGCCGCTCTTTTACAGCTACGGAACATTCGTTATCCCACCAAAGTGGTTGCTTTTTTGTTTTGGGTTTAAAAGGTTTTGAATTGGGATAGATAGTGTTGCCGCATGATTGATAGATGAGTATAGAAGGTCGATTTTTTCTGTTGTATTTAAGGTCTCATATTGTACATTAGAGACTGTTTCATCCAAGATATTTCTAAAAGCATTCCAATTAGCATCTTTATCTCTCCACTTGCTAGATGGATAGATTATAGGTGCACCGGTACATATGCTATTAAGTTTTATCATGATCGGGAAATGATCACTACCGAAAGTGTCATCGTGTAACATCCAACTAGCAGATAGAGCTAAATTTGTCGTTATTAAAGTAACATCTACTGAAGATAAGTTACCGCCGTGTAGATTTAATCTAGTAGGCTGCCCTTCATTAAGCACTACGAAATTTGTGTGGTCAACTGCATCAACTAGGTTTACGCCTATTGCATTTGTTTGACAAGAACCCCATAGATTATGATGTGCATTATAATCGCCACATATTAGGGTTTTTCTGTTTGAAAATTGATTGAATAGGTGTATCCAATCCGTTGTACATACTTTAATATTTGGGGGTCGATAGAGGGAAACAATTGATAACCAGTCGTTATTCGTCCTAACTTGTATAGCACATATTTCAATATTGACATTAAAGTTATAGTTAATTACTATTTCCTTATATACAAAATGTTGTGCCACTAATATGGCGACTCCTCCTTTTCCGTCAAAACGATCCCTGCGTATACAGGTATAACCCTTAAAATTAATGTTAGCGTGAGGTTTGAACCATGTTTCCTGCAAAACTACTACATCGATATTTTCACTATTTAAGAATGCAGTCAATGATAATCGGTTAGCTATAACCGATCTAGCATTCCACTGCACTATCTTAATGTGGTTATGAGAGTGTCTATCCATTATAATTAGTATTTAAAGAAATAAATTGATCTTTACATTTATTTTTTATAACCGCTTCTAGTTCTAATTGTGACATTTTAGCATTATCTAAATTTAAATCATTTAATATAGAATAAATAATATCATATATAATTTTATAATTTTGTGCAGGGTTAGGTACCTTTTCTGAAACGGCCCTGTGGTACTGCGGAGGATAGGGGTTTTGGTGTATCAGACCTCCTGGTTTACTTTTATGTTCCATAAAATAATCAGTTTTAGGAAAGCTATATATAGGGGATTCGACCTTTTTGCGTTTATTGGTTGTTAGTAAAACGCTGGGTTTAGAAGATGAACTATTTACAGGCATATTGCCATTTTGGGGAGTTTCTTGGATATTATTGCCGATACTAGGAAAGTTTATAATATTTTGTTCAATGTTTCTATTGTTTAATGTATTAGAGTATGACGCAGGATTGTTGATTAAATCGGAAGCATCTTTAAATGATAAATTATTATTTGCCATGCAAGTCTTGATTTGTTTTTGTTTAAGAAATTCTGGGCAGTTTTTATGATCAGTAGCTAAATGCCGCCCTTTACAATGAATGCAAATCGGGTTTTCGTTAGATGTACATTCCTCTACATTGTGATTTTCAGAACATTTACTACATCGATTATTGCTTTTGCATTGTTTGCTAAAATGTCCAAATCTCAGGCATTTAAAACATTGTAGAACTTTTTGAACATAAGGTTCGCAAACACATCTTACTCGGTGAATATAAAAATATTGGGGTAATTTTTGGTCACGGATAGAAACAATAACACTTTGTGTAGGTAGTAGTTTAGCCTCAGTTTTACGCATAATTCGTCTAATATTATGCACGGTAGTATTCTCATTGTAAGGAAATTCTAAATTATTTTGTATTTCTTTTTCAGTTAAACTTGTGTCGACGCCACGAATTACTCCTTGTTTAAAGAGTAAGTAACGTGGTATGTAACAATCAAATTTGTGTTCTTTTAAGATAGATGGTTTTACAAGAATATTAGCACTTTTATAGTTATTTAATTCTACCCGAATTCTGTTTTTACCTAGAGAGTTAATATTAATTACCTTACCTTTCAGATCTTCGTGTTTAATATGTACTAATTTACCTATAACCATAGGGTGAATGCGGCCCGCATTTCTGCTTTCGTCCGTACATTCAATATAAACAAAGAATGGCCCGGTATCGCTTGGAGTGTATTCACAGCTCTGCCTATTATCTGCACTTGATGACCTCTGTATGCTTTCTTTTGGTGTAAGCGTCTCTGGTGTACACTCACTCCGCGGCCCCTGATCCGGTAGATCAACCGTATCAGTTTCCATAGCTCGATCCAACCGACAATCAATCAATGGTGGTCTACCAGTACCACCGCCACCGGATTCTACACTCATTTTTAAACCAAACCAACTGGAATGATGAGTTCAAAATGTGGAGCACTTTATCGTTAAACGCAGAACACGTCCACTTGCAACGAAAGCTCAAACTGAACTCAATATTTCTTATTGATTCTTAAACTAGTGGCAAGCTTATCTTTCTAGATTTAGATGATATAAAATTATTCTCAAAATTATTTTTAACAAATGAATCAGAAGCTGTTTAAACAAAGCGTACTGGGAATGTGTGGCATAAATTTCAACGTCCAGGTATCTTAAAAACTATTGCACATAAATATACTGTTATTATATTTACTCTTCTTAGCAAGACAATATTTACACATTATTTTAAGTGCCAAAATACGCCTAATAAAATATTTGCCCTAATTCCAATATTAATTTATCAAATAATTTATTTCTTTGGCTAGCTCAATTAATATGATGATCTCAAAACTCAGGTAAGGTGTTGCATTAGAAAAACTATCAAATAGTTTGATTAATAACAAATTATGTCTGAATTATTTTTTATCTTTCAGACTGTCACTGCCAAATTATTATTATGACATTTTAAAAACTGAACTAATTTTTAATGAACACACATCATTTCTAACATGTTAACTAAAGTAACTTTTTATGTGTATAACTAATTATTCTACTGTAGAAATGAATTAATGTTTATTTAATTCATATATACCCGATTTTCTTAGAATAAATACAACCTCCCTGCAGAAACAGCACAAACGCATCCAAACCACCTTGTCACTCGTATTTGGACCCTCAACAGAAATCCCACTTTCACTAGAATCCACGGTGCAACTACAGGCTGAACACCGCTAAGGTCTCATACTCCAACCCAGACGTCCTCGTTTTAAATGTACCTTGTATGGATTCAAAACAGCAATTCTAATCTACTTGTAACAGTTCCTAAGCCAATAGCTATCCAAAATCTGCTCTCCATCTTAATCCCATTCAATTATTACATATTATTTCAGACGTCACACAAGAACACTGATGCCACCCGAGTCAAAATCAACCAGATGCAGTATACACCCAATTCCAGCTCAGTTGCAGATGTATCAACTTGACAGCAACTCACACGAAATTACAAATCAAAAGGATACCTAATATTGGCCTATCTGTAGTTACTCCAAATCGTTTATTAACCATTTATTCTTCCGTATGTTTTAAAATACATTTTATTTCTTTTTTTATGATTTTAGTTAAGGATACCCTTTAATACACCAACCAATTAATAAATAACATTTAATTAAAGGGTTTTTATTCTGCAAATTTCATTTGTACTATAAAACATGTTATACTTTTTGAAAAAAATTTGGTTGTTTTACTTTAATCATATTTTTACTATAGTAATTTCTAATTTTAATCTAAATGCTTTAAAATTAACCTTTTGGATTATTTTAACTATATACAGTATGTTTTATTAATTAATCTTACAAATTAGAATTAATTTATTTTTAATATGATTTCAGATCATAAATTTCATATTATTTCATACTGACTTTTATCTTGTTTAAATTCTTTACTTTGTTCTTTTTAATTTGATAGTTTGTCTCTACAAACTACTTTTCTGTTTGGTAATTAATTTATTAATAATAAATTGGCAGTCATGATCTGCAACTATTACATATTGCCCCACAATTATTTATCATTTATAATTAAACTAGTATCATCAGCAAAAAGTGTAAATGAACAACTGTCTACATTGTGCGGTAAATCATTTAAATATATAATGAATAGTAAAGGTCCCAATATGCTTCCTTGCGAAACTCCACATTTAGAGGTTTTGCAAGTTGGACCTATCGGGTTTAATACAATTTGAGTTGTTTTGATGAGCTACCTCTACTAGTTGCAATCGACCCCGAAGGTAAGAATTAAACCAATCATGGACAATACCTCTAATGCCATAAAAATATAATTTATTTAAAATAATTTCAAAGTCGACACAGTCAAAAGCCTTTGAAAGATCACAGAATATTCCCAAGACCTAGTCATTGTTTTCCAGCGTGTATATCACATGGTCAATGAAATTATAAATTGCATCTGTAGTGCTTCTGTTTTCCCTAAAACCGAATTGATTATTATTTAAGATATCCTTATTATTTAAGTAATTAGTTAATCTTTTTTTCATTAATTTTTCTAACATTTTTGAAAGCAC